>CM008283.1:52040363-52640363 GCA_002319775.1 Fagopyrum tataricum
AAGAAAATTTACCTAGTCTATGTTTCAATTTAAAATTATTTGATGTAACTTTAACTAGTATGAGATGATTAATTGCAATTATTTAAAAATAAAGGTGATTTTATGTAAAAAAAGGTTTTATAAAAGGTTATATTTTGTAAATAGATAAATACTAAGAGTGATTTTATACTTATAAAAACTATAAAATATAGTTTATTGTAAAAAAGTGATTATAGGTGATTTTGTGTAATTTTTTCTTTAGGATGAAAAAGGAGTTAGATCTGGCCCACCTAAAACATCCTTAGAGCTACAACCTATCACGACCAAGTTGTATTTGCAAATTGCATGCAAGACGATTCCAGCTGATGAAATACAATAGACAAGTTTACAACCTAGAGTTACATGAAAAGGAGTTGCAGGTTATTAAGTCCATTTGGTAACATACTATTATGTAGATAAAAGTGAAGATGAAAAAATTATTTAAATAAAAAAGTAAAAAATAAAATTATTTAAGAATAAGTATAAAAATAAGTTAAATGAGTTTTTGATAAAATTAATATGATTGAGGATAAAATTATGAAAAAGTATTTGTTTACAGAATTTGTAGATGAAAGAGATAAAAATTTTATAAAAAAAAGGATAAAAATGAGATTTTTGCTTTAATAATCCTCTTACTTATACTAGAAATTCAAATAGGATGCACAATTTTTATAATCTAATTCTCTTAACTTTCCTAATTTAATCCCTTCGTCTTTTTCATTTAATTAATTTTCCCTCTTCATTATAATCTTAAATTCTTATGCCCATAATTTAAACGCAGCGATTATAAATAAAGCAATATCATAATCAAGGTACGGACCTCAAAACAATAGAGCATAACATACAATCAATAGAATTCCAATACATTCATCCTTATTAACAAACTGGATAATTGTCTTTGTATTATCAAAAATCAAGAGCTTTATCTTGTCGCAAGCAAATTGTTGTTCAATCTCTAGGATACCCCCAATAGCTTCTTTATATCCTTCTGAATAAAGCAAAGACACACAAAACTTTGGTTACTCAACAGCTACCAAGAACAGCATCTTTTAACACAGTCTGAAAATACTTGGAATTGATTCTCACCTCAATACTGGAAGGAGAGGTGGTGGGTGCATAGCGTTCGACAACGTTCCCGTCTTTGTCAACCAAGAACTTGGTGAAGTTCCATTTGATGCCATCTCCAAATATTCCACCTTTTTTTGACTTCAGAAACTTGTAAATTGATGCAGCTTTATCACCATTAACATCAACCTATATTCATCAAATCAGCACATGTATATTGAGCAATGTAGCATCATGTTCAAGTGCTAACTAAAATGAAGTTAATGTAATCAGATCATAATTACAGGACCAAGCTTAAGCAAACTTTTTTCTTTTTTTTTTACCTTATCAAATATAGGGAACTCGGCCTTAAAACGAGTGCAAGCAAACTCAACAATCTGGTCATTAGTTCCCGGTTCTTGAGAACCAAACTGATTACATGGGAAAGCCAAAATCTCCAAACCTAAAGTCCATCATCGAATGAACATCATTGGTTTAAATGTATAATTTGAGTTGGCTGAGCTGAGTATAGATGGAATATATCAAAATTCACCTTGGTCTTTGTACTTGGGGTACAATTGGCTGAGCTGAGTATAGTTTGAGTTGGTCAAGCCGCTGTAACAAGATAAGAAGCAAAAACACAGATTTAGCATGTATGAATCTTAGGACTTGTTCAGATGCATAATACTTCCTTTATAAAGCCCCTGTTAAGTGGGGTACAGTACTGCATAGTTGTGTTTTTAAGCATGGCATCCAAACATACACTTATCCTGTAGCAAATAAATCGAGGATAAAAACATTCTACAAGAATGGATAAAAAAATTTACCATTGTGATGCAACATTGACAATCAATAGCACCTTTCCTTTGTATTGGCTTAGATCAACATCATTGCCACTAGCATCCTGTATCATATATGCTCATCACAAATCATGTTCCCAAGAGAAAATATGTTGACATAATAGAACCAGGAAATTTCGAGATACTTGAAGCTCTACAGAAACAAGTTAATAGCTAAAGATCATTGTATCTTAAGTTTGCATCCTTCCAATTGCAATTTTCAGGAAAATGATGAATATTGAAGATGCAGGTGACTGCCTTAATTTTCAAATTTCATCGGTATTGAGCAGGTAATTTCAAAATCCAGTACCGAATCCGCTCGATTGATTCAAATACAAAATTTAATATCACTCCATAAGTTCTCAATATTTTATTTTCAGAAAGTTTCTAATGATTTATACACTAACTTTTTGACGGATCAGGTTTGAAAATTAAAGCATTAGAATTATATTATAAAATGTAAAGTGTGCAGAATATTCATATATCAGAAAAGGGGAACTTTGAACAAATGCTACTCATCGCTATACAGCCTGTCTGCAAAATCAAATCAAATCAAAAAACAAGAACACTAACTCCAACAAAATCAGGCAAGTTACAGCAGTTCAAAATTCGAAGATCACTTAGCGAGTTAGAGGAGAAACCTTGACAACGAAATCGTGGACAGATTTGGCACCGAACTCCGAAGCGCTCGCCATGGAAGAATGCTCAAACCTCGAGCTGTGATGCACAGAGTAAACCAAACGGATCTAAGATGAAGGTGTTCGAATTCAATCGGAGATGGTGGAATTGAAGAGGAGAATTGGGTCGGGAAAGCAAGCAAAGTGTGTTCCCGGAAATGGCGGAACTAATAATTCGTCGCTTGAAATGATGCGAGTCGTGTGTTTATAGCGGGCTTATCGGGCTTGTGGGCGGGTGAGCGGGCCATATGCATTTATGGAGTATAGATTTTAAGTGTGTATACATGAATGTGAATACGACTGAGAGCACGAGATTCGTGTGGACACGTGGCGCTTTCTACGCCGATATTCACTACGCCATTAGTTGTCGTCGGTTGAATTTCTAAGGATTGCGTCTCAAATTGGTCAATTAGAGAGAAGAACAAATAACATTTTTATGGTTACATGTAGAAGAAATTGAATTAATAAATCCAATCAACGTTGTAATTTTGAATAAATATAATTGATTATCCTTATCACAATAAAAACGATAGTCGGGCGATTGAACAGTACACCTATAGGGGTAAAATCGTCATTCATGCGTCTTTCATACAACCTTAGGGATTGATAGTTGTCCTGCCTCCTTCACGTTTCCTATTGCCAGCGGCTTCTCCCCTCTTCCTCCATATGTACCTCTTCTCTCCCAACAACCGAAGGCCTACATCTCACACTTTCTAAGATGTGAAGCGCCGCTGCTCACCGATTCGATTTCCTTTTTCGACGACGTTGGAGCTTTGAAGCATCGTTGATTGCCAATTGTAATCTGCTTCGGGCTTCGTGGAACTCCACAGGTTTGTCGAGCCTCTTTCTTAGTTTCTCTCTTGCCTTCATCCTCTACCTCCTTAAACCCTATAGTTGAGTCGATTTTGCGAAGAACCATCGATTTGGGCTTCATTCCAATATGTTTTCTTCTTTAATTCAAGTTTTTCTTCTCAATTGATATTGTAAGACGATGATCTATGCACTAGACTACCAAGTTGGATGAGGCATGGTTCGATTCTCAACCGGTGCTCGATCCCAAATAGGATGACGATTTCTTTTAGACGGATTTTTTTTTTCGCGATCTGGTAGGAAAGCGAATATCGATTTTTTGGATTCGAGGCTCGTGAATCTGATTGTGTGTTTAATTGAATTGAAAAATATCTTTCTTTGTTTGCAATTTTGAAGTGGTGTCATGCTTAGCCTATTTCTAGATGAGCTATAAGGTTTCCAGTTGCCTCAATTTTGTGCGTTTAATTACCAAGTACTCTACAACTTCCATCAATCTTCTTGGACTCTCTTAACGCAACCTATATTGGATTTGGTTGTCTTTGCTATCTAATATTCACTTCATATTTGGAATTTTCTTGCAAATTGACCGTCTCGGATTCATTTCTCCCGTACGTCTCTCTTTCATCCTTGGATTTTTCCTGTGTTAACACTCATCGGCAAGAGTGTACCGCCCAAGTTTAGGCATCAGTTTTGTCTTTCTATATCTCTCAAATTGCAATTCATGTGCAAAGTCTATGTTTCAATTTAGTTACGGTCGATATATTGCAATTTAATTTGAATTGTTATATTTGTCCCGTTTTCTCTTTGCTATGTGGTTTCCTTTTCTCTCTAATAGTCTAACTCTTCGTGCCGTTGTTATAAATATGCTCTTCGCGTGTATAAGACGCAAAGGTATGTTAATTGCTTCAGGATTGACTGATTAATGGGTTTTGCTATATCATTTTGCTTCAATTTCATACTTGTGTCGGTGAATTGGATGCATACTTGGAAGCTGCTTAGATTTGAGGGTCTTGGGACTGCAATGTATTTTCTCGGTCTGATACGTGTTACCTTGCAGCCTACAATCTATATTCGTGTCCATCCGAGAATGAATAACCAATTTATGTTCAATTTTGCATTTTCATTTTTGTTGGCTTGAATTTGTGAGACTTGAAATTACAGGAAGGACCGGGTGACAATATGGAAACTTATAAAGCTTTTCATTCAGGTTTAACAAGATGAAGGAACATATTCATAATCTCATAACAGAGAGAAGCTAAAGCAGTCTCGAAAGAGAGTTCCTCTCCGAGGTTGGTTTCCGTTGACATTCTTTTTCATTTCTTACTGATTCGTTACTACTTGTTTAAAATTTTCGGGGTACCTGACTCATCTTCAAAATGTAGCGCTCGGTCTTCTTCATTATTTGAAGAATATTATCGACATATCCACAACTCCTCATTATTTTGCAAGGTAAGGTTTCAAATCAAGCAAATTGACGAGTTCATTGACTTTTCTCTTTATTTCCTCAGTTATCTGATTATTAATTTGGCTATCAACTGGATTTTTCAAAATCAGCTTACTACCTTTGAATCTGATGTCAAAAAGGCTTTCAAGCATCTCGCTTTGAAGGTCAGCTTCAAACTCTACCATCAATTGACTGTTTTATATGGAATTTGAAACTGATTGTACGTTTGTGTTTCGTTTATAGCATCATCCCGATGTATGTGAATGAGACAACTGTGGGATTCATTTTCAGCAAACCGATGAGGCATATGATGTATGTTCCTTCTCTGTTATATGCAATTCAGAAATTTAAATCGATATGAATTTCTTCTTTTAAATTATGCTTCACACCACTTTTAATTTTAGGCATTATCCACTCCAATTATATCATTGTGAAAAGGATGAATGAAAAGCTGTTCAGAAGGAAATATGGAGTTTAACCGTGTCTCCTTTTGGGGATATATATTATTGTGAAGTTCATTGGTAATCTATCCGGTCATTGTGAAAAGGATGAATGGAAAGTTGTTAAACTATGCCTCACATCACTTTTTCTTCTGGTTTTGTGTGAATGGTATCTCTTCGTCTCTTGACAGTAAATGTTTCCCGACTATTCATCCACAATTCCAAAATTGGTACATAATAAGCCTTGTGATAGGGTTCATTATAATGCTAGCAACACCAATCGTTAGCAGTTATGTAGCCTTCTATTATGGAAGCTCAGTGTTGAGCGGATTGTTCTGATTTGCTTTGGTTGTGGCCTTTCTTTATTTGAATCGCTTGGAGTAGGTATGGGTTTTTTTCTTCTTCATCTTCTTTATTTTGATATGCTTTTCTTTGGCCTTTCTTTCTCTAATTAGCTTGGAGCAGGTATGGACTCCATCGGACTCGACGGATTCGTCGCTCACCTATGATTTTTCCAATTCATTGTCTAATTATGGCCGTTGTTATTGGAACCTCGATCTCCAAGACTTGATTGAGGTGCCTTTCGAATTCAATTTTACGTTTTATGTTGTGATATGAAAACACATCGTTTTTGTACATTATTTGTGATCGAAGTGTTGTTTTGTTGAATTATAGGTTTGTTGTTTATGTCGATGCTCCAATTGCAATGTTTGGTCTCCAAAATCCAAATTGATGATATAGGTGATTATAGGGCTTCCGGTATGCCACTCTTTTCCGGTTAAAGAAATTATTAAGATAATAATAATTTCCTTTTTGGAACTATCATTTTACCACATATAATCTTAGTATTATGAAATATGATTTTAACCTTTTTTCACTTAATAAAGATTATTAGCATGTAAACGAGTTTAAACGGGGCGATAAGAACACGGCTTATTTTCACAAGAAAGCAACGGGTAGAAGGAAGAGAAATAAAATCACTAGACTTGTGGATGATAATGGTTTAACATGGAGAACTGAAAAGGGAATGGCTAGTGTGGCTGATGAGTATTTTCACACACTTTTTAAGTCCGAATTCTCTGGGGTTGTACATTCTGATCTACGACATTTGAAGAAATTGGGGGAGGATGATAATCAGTGGCTTCTTCAACCTTGTTCGAAGGAGGAGGTCAAAGCGGCCCTCTTTGATATGCATCCTACTAAGTCGCCCGACCCTGATGGCTTCCCGGCTTTATTCTTTCAAACACATTGGAATGTTATGGAGGATGATATTACTGGTTTCATTGATGGCTTGTTCGAGGGTAATGATTTCCCCCCTTCTCTTAATCATACGTTTATTTCCCTCATACCCAAAGTTAATAGTCCTTCTTGCATGAAAAAACTCCGCCCTATTAGTGTAAGAGCCTTAGTCTCTGGGAGCCAGTTTTGGCCTTAGCCGCCCCCGCGGGTCCGTGAGGCCGCCCCTGCGGCTCATCTGTTCTTCCGCCCCTACGGCTCAAGGAACCGCCCCTACGGTTTCTTGCGGCTGCAGCCGGTTTTGTTGACCGGTTGGACTCGTGCTTTACCATTCTTTCTTTTCCCTTAAGTATCTTCCTTGGCTGATGAGCAAGGGTTTAATCTTCCTAATCTAGTCTCACGTCCTCCTTGCTTCTCCCTTTCTTCTTCTTGATCTTGAGTTGGTTTTCCTTGAGTTTGGAAGAGAGTTGTGTGTTGTTGTTGATGTTGATGATGGTAGATGTGGTTGCTGAGCTTGAAAGCCAATTGAGTTGTGGTTGTGGGGTTTTTCCTTGCCTAGTCCAGCAGTAGAGGTGAGCTTCTTGTTTCTCCTTCCTTTCTTCCTTTCTTGTTCTTCCTCTCTAGCTTAGGATTAGATGTATGAAGAGGCATGTTGATGTTGGTTTATGTATGTATATGTATGTGTGTGACTTTGGAATGGAGAAGACATGATTTGATCACGTGAAGAGCCGAAGAGGAATCGCGGGATTACATTCTGCACTGTCGCCGCCCCCGCGCCTGGACGCCGCCGCCCTTGCGGGACCCGTGTCACAACGCCTACGCCGTGCCTGCAGCCATTGTCACCGCGCCTGCGGCCGAGCTTTGCCGTGTCTGCGGGTTGCCTTGTTCCGCCTCTGCGTTTCTCTTGTCACGCAGGTGCGTCTTGTCCCGGGTCTACCTAGAGTAAGGTAGATCCTTTCCTTTCCTAGTATGAGCGGTTTAGTGGCATGCTAGGTATGTGTATGAGGATAGAATGATGAGGATGTGATATATCTTTATGCCGGTTATGGCTTTGAGGTTTATGAGTTAGGATACGATCCTTATGGATCCCTTGGGTTTAGGTGTGACCCCTGTGATGAATATGAGTTTGATATATTGCTATGCCTTGTTACTAGGCAGTGTTGTCCTCCAGATTGGAGTGGACCAGGTTGAGAGTTGATCGTAGTTGAGACTACTTTTGAGTTCGAGGTAAGTCCATAGGACTTACTTAGCTACCATCCTTATATTGGATGTATGCATGAGTGGTGTTTGTTATATGCTTTATAGCATGCGATATGGTTTATTACCGACCTATGTTATATTGACCGCCCATTGTAGTGGTTGTGACAACTTGCCTTACATCCCATAGTGGAGCCTGGGAATTTCTCTGTAGTCTGGTTAGATCTGGTATACGGGAAGGACACTGACCACTCCTTATGGTATACGGGAAGGTGCGCTTATACCACTCCAGCTAGCTATCGTACTCAGAGGCGAGGACTTTATATATATTCCTCGTGTCACATATATTCATATGCAGATATTTATATACTATTTGAGTGTTGGACTTATTAAAGATAATTAACCGGGTAAATGTGTGACAACATGTTTATATGTTATCATTCCTGAAGTGTGTTTGTGCTTTAGCATCTTCTTATATATGTGTATGGTTAGCTCACGGTTTTATACCGTGTTGTAGATCCTTTGCAGGTTAGGAGAGCTGCAGAGTGATCCAGAGGGGTGATCCGCTGAGGGCTCCGTACACTGGGCGTTATCGTGTGATATGGGATATTTATGTTGTACGGATATATATATTTTTTGATTTTGTACTCAGCGGTTACTCTGTATTACCTTTTGATATGTATGTATGTATGTATATATATATATATATATATATATATATATATATATATATATATATATATATATATATATATATATATATATATATATCAGTTTTATGTTTTGATTTAATCTATCTGTGTCTTGTTGTAAGATCCAGTGAACTTGTTGTCAGGCTAGGGTCAGGATCCATTGTGAGATCCTAGCCCAATAGCGCCTCGAGTCCTACGGATTCGGGGTGTTACAAAGTTGGTATCAGAGCCTTAGGTTGACAACAATGACACTTGTTATCTGCGATAAAGGTCGAATAGATAAATAAACAGAACCCGAAAGGGGTCTGACTTTTCAAAAGGTTTTGGTTTTAAAATGAGTACAAAATGTTTTGGGATAGTGTGTACGTGAGTCATTGCCCTTCTAAAGATCTCGGCAATATAGATATATATAGATATTCTGTTGTGATTGATTTGATATATATCTATACATATGACATATATATAGCCTTCTAAGTTAGGTTTACGTTTTCTGCAGATGGTTCAGACTAGAGCCTTACCTGTAGTTGGGCGAGGTAGAGGTAGACCCCCTCTAGGTAGAGGATGAGGTAGGATTCTTGTTGTTGATCCACGTGCAGCAGAGGAGACTTATGAGGATGTTGCTGAGAGTATCATTCCTGAGACTGGGAACACGGAAGCTATGAGACAGGGACCACAACGAGTCTAGTCGGATGGCTCAGATCGTGTCTCCATGGAGGGACCAACCTTCCACGAGTATATCAGACGTGTGGAAGAGGCTGCTAGGGCAGGTAAGCGTGCCCCGGATCTGCCAGCACAAGAGGGATCATATGGGAGATCTCATGGAGTGACTCAAGTGTCGGTTGCACAGGCACATGCTGTTGTGATTCCTCGGGTTCAGGAGGAGTATAGAGGGCCTAGACCAGACTCTTGGTTGAAGGTCTTTCATCAGATGGGAGTACCCCCTTTCTCTGGGAATGTGGGATTAGAGGTTGAGCTTTGGATTGGACATGTGGACTCAGCTCTGGAGTCCATTAGATGTTCAGTGGATAGGCAGATTGAGTTGGTGCAGACTCTGTTCAGAGATTTGGCACAATACTGGTGGAGGTCTATACGGGGTCAAGTTAGAGTCATGATCAGATGTGGACCATGATCAGAGAGCGTTTCTACCCTGCCTCACTGAGGAGGGAGAAACTGCGAGATTTTGTTGAGGCTGGGTTTGAGGATGTACCAGTCTCTGAGGCCATCAGGAGATTCCTGGAGGAGCTGGCTTTACTGGGTCCAGTTGCACCTCCTGTAGATTAGCATGTATATCTCTTTTCCCGATGCATGAGGGATACTACCAAGGCCTATATGGCAGGGTTTCACTGTGAGTCCCTGATGGACTACCAGGACAGAGCTTCCGACTATGAGAGGGAGCGAGCTGGACAGAGGAGAGCTTCTCAGACCGGAGGGTCTAAGAAGAGGCAGCGTACTGGGTAGACTAGTGGTACTAGTGGAGCGGTTGGTACCGGGCGACAGGACGGAGCTTCATCTCAGCAGGGTTCTTCTCCTGTTAGTGCAGCGGGAGGTGGGCAGAGGCCACCTCAGCAGCAGCAGACTCAGGGACAGCAGAGGGTCCCAAATCGCCCTACGACTCAGGGATCTGCTCCTGGGCCGAGTAGAGGCAGAGGTCGTGGTGGGAGCACCACTGACACCCGAGGGCCACAGGGCCGAGTTTTTGAGTTGAGGAGTGCAGAGGATCCAGCTGCACCGACTGCTACAGGTACCATTCTGATTCACGGTTTACTTGTTAGAGTCCTATTTGATACGGGTGCTATGCATTCTTTTATTTCTGATGCATGTGTTGAGCGTCTGGGTTTAGATACAACTGAGGGGATACCCTTTAGTATAGGGTTACCCGATGGTAGTAGGGTCAGAGGTACCCGTGAGATCCATGACTGTCTCATTTATGTAGGGATATGTATATTGCTTGTTGACTTCTTTGTCATGCCCTTAGAGCATGAAGAAGTCATTTTAGGGATGGACTAGATGGATAGACATTCTGCAGTTCTAGATGTAGGTAGGAGGACTGTCACCCTCTCTACCGAGTTAGGCCAGATAGAGGTTTTCCGAGGTTGGGACCTTGGGAAGTCAGGCATGGTTATCAGTGCGATATGGGCAGCTAGACT
Organism: Fagopyrum tataricum; assembly: GCA_002319775.1. NCBI lineage: Eukaryota > Viridiplantae > Streptophyta > Magnoliopsida > Caryophyllales > Polygonaceae > Fagopyrum > Fagopyrum tataricum. Next base: position 52,050,908 of record CM008283.1, read on the forward strand.
GATTGCACAGGGTTGTGAGGCCTTCTTGTGTTATGCCATGAAGGAGGGGGAAAGTCCAACATTAAAGGATATCCCAGTTGTATGTGATTTTGCAGATGTATTTGCTGAGCCGTCCAGTTTGCCGCCTCAGAGGAGTGTGGATTTTGGCACTGACTTAGAGCCTGGTACGAGACCTATCTCGAAGGCCCCATACCGGATGACGCTTGTCGAGATGTTAGAGCTGAAGAAACAACTTGAGGAGCTGGCTGAGAAGGGCTTCATCCGCCCAAGCGTATCCCCATGGGGAGCACCTGTTCTCTTCGTAAGGTAGAAGGACGGATCGTTGAGACTGTGTATAGATTACAGAGAGCTGAACAAGGTGACTATCAAGAACAAGTATCCATTGCCTCGTATTGATGACCTGTTAGATCAGCTTCAGGGAGCTACAGTGTTCTCCCGGATTGACCGACGTTCAGGGTATCACCAGCTGAGGGTGAGAGAGCAGGATGTGCACAGGACAACATTCCGGACCAGATATGGACACTACGAGTTTGTAGTGATGCCATTTGGGCTTACGAATGCCCCAACAGTCTTTATGGAGTTGAAGAACAATATAGTCATCGACTTCCTGGATCAGTTTGTGGTGGTCTTTATAGATGACATTCTGGTGTACTCTCGTAGTAGAGAGGAGCATGTAGGGCAGCTGAGGACTGTGCTACAGGTTCTACGAGATAGAGAACTTTACGCTAAGTTCTCTAAGTGTGAGTTCTAGACGCTTTGTGGAGGGATTTTCTGTGATTGCTCATCCACTGACGAGTCTGCGGAGGAAGACTACTAGATTTGTATGGTCTGATCAGTGTATGCAGAGTTTTGAGGAGCTGAAGAGACGTCTGACTTCTGCTGCTATTTTGGCACAACCAGAGGGTACAGAGGATTTTGTGGTTTACAGTGATGCATCCAAGCTAGGCTTGGGATGTGTATTGATGCAGCGGGCCAGAGTGATTGCATATGCGTCTAGACAGCTGAAGAAGTATGAGGAGAACTACCCGACTCATGATCTGGAGTTGGCAGCGGTAGTTCATGCACTAAAGATGTGGAGACATTACCTGTATGGTGCTACATGTCAGATCTTCACAAACCATAAGAGTCTGAAGTACATTTTCACGCAGCGGAAATTAAATAACCGCCAGCGTAAATGGCTCGAGCTGATCAAGGATTTTGATCTGAAGATTATGTACCATCCAGGGAAGGCGAACGTTGTTGCCGACGCCCTGAGCAAGAAGACGCCTCGAGAGCAGGCGATTGCGAGGCTGACAGTTCAACATCAGTTGCAGAGAGACCTGATCTGGTTAGAGTTGGACGTCTAGTTTCCTGATGAGGATGCCCAGCTGCGTACTTTAGAGGTTCTTCCTGATATGTTGGGTGAGATCCAACAGAAGCAGGAGACCTGCCCGACACTGATGAGGATACGAGATAGGATGTCTCGGGATGAGGCACCACAGTTCCTTTTGGGAGCAGATGGAGTGTTGAGGCGCCGCGGTCGCGTCTGTGTACCCGATGATGCGGATCTACGTCAGAGGATTTTACAGGAGGCTCACTGTACGCCTTATTCAATACACCTAGGTACGAGTAAGATGTACCAGGACTTGAGACGTTTATATTGGTGGGAGGGCTGAAGCCCGATGTGACCAGATTTGTGGCACAGTGTGCGACCTGTCAGCAGGTCAAAATAGAGCATTGCAGACCTGGAGGTGAACTCCATCCACTTCCTGTTCCACAGAGGAAGTGGGAGGACGTCACCATGGACTTTGTGACTAGACTGAGACTGAGCCGGAGTTTTGATGTCATCTGGGTCATAGTGGATAGATTGACGAAGACGGCACGTTTCATCCCTATGCGGGAGACGTGGCCGGTGAGCAGATTAGCAGAGGAGTACACTAGGCAGATAGTGAGACTCCATGGTATACCGAGGACGATCGTCTCAGACAGAGATGGGCGATTTACCTCGAGGTTCTGGCAGTTGATTCAGACTGCCCTGGGGACGAGTTTGCACTTCACTACTGCGTTCCATCCTTAGACATATGGTTAGTCAGAGAGGACCATTCATACACTGGAGGATATGCTGCGAGCTTGTGTGTTGGATTGGGGACAAGTGTGGACGGATCATCTCCCACTTGTTGAGTTCTCATACAACAACAGCTGGCATGCATCTATTGGGATGGCCCCATATGAGGCACTGTATAGGCAAAGATGTCGTGCCCCGTTATGCTGGGATGAGCAGAGCAATGTTAGTGGTCTGACACCTGATCAGATTCAGGATGATGTAGCTCGAGTAGCACTGATTAGAGAGCGGATGCTGACTGCACAAAGCCGTCAGAAGTCCTATGCAGATCGGAGGCATAGACCTCTAGAGTTCAGAGTAGGAGCCCATGTGTGGCTGAGAGTATCCCCGACACGAGGTGTTAGACGTTTTGGCATTAAGGGGAAGTTGAGTCCCCGATATGTCGGACCGTTTGAGATTCTAGATCGGGTTGGGAGCGCAGCCTACAGATTGGCTTTGCCTCCGAGGTTAGAGGGTGTTCACCCTGTTTTTCACGTGTCTCAGTTGAGGGAGTACATACCAGATCCGAGACACATCATGAGTTATGATGATTTGGTGGTCGAGTCGGACCACACCTTTGTTGAGCACCCTATTGCAGTCCTAGAACAAGGTATGAGACACCTGCGTTCGAAGGATATTCCTATGCTGAGGATACAGTGGTCGAGACGAGGACCTGATGAGGCTACATGGGAGACTGAGAATAGTATTCAGAGGAACTATCCAGAGTTTTATGCCGAGATAGATGCACCAGTAGGATCGCCGAGTAGATCTTAGTACTATCTTGGTGAGTATTATGTGCTTATATGCTTATATGCTATGATGTGTTTGTTTTCATACTAGCTTTGATGTGATATATGATCTTATTAGATCTTGTTGTGCTAGTATGATTATTGTTTATAGCTGGAGATGGCTCTTTCCTCTATGCTATTGTGATACGATTAGGATTTAGCTGGAGATGGTTATTCCTCCATGCTATTTTGATGGACATAGTGTTGCTGGAGATGTTTTTCCTCCATGCCCTTCTGTTATGAGTATGTTATGGCTAGAGATGTTTTTCCTCTATGCCTTGTGATGTGATTATGGTTTGGCTAGAGATGATTTTCCTCTATGCCTTGGATAGTGTTTTGTTGTTGGAGTTGATGATTTCCTCCATGCTAGTATTTGAGGATATAAGGAGTGTTATACCTCGGCTTTTGAGTCCGAGTGGTTTGAAGATTTTACAAGTTTCGGGACGAAACTTGTTTTTAAAGGGGTGATGTGTAAGAGCCTTAGTCTCTGGGAGACAGTTTTGGCCTTAGCCGCCCCGCGGGTCCGTGAGGCCGCCCCTGCGGCTCATCTGTTCTTCCGCCCCTACGGCTCAGGGAACCGCCCCTGCGGTTTCTTGCGGCTGCAGCCGGTTTTGTTGACCGGTTGGACTCGTGCTTTACCATTCTTTCTTTTCCCTTAAGTATCTTCCTTGGCTTATGAGCAAGGGTTTCATCTTCCTAATCCAGTCTCATGTTCTCCTTGCTTCTCCCTTTCTTCTTCTTGATCTTGAGTTGGTTTTCCTTGAGTTTGGAAGAGAGTTGTGTGTTGTTGTTGATGTTGATGATGGTAGATGTGGTTGCTGAGCTTGGAAGTCAGTTGAGTTGTGGTTGTGGAGCTTTTCCTTGCCTAGTCCAGCAGTAGAGGTGAGCTCCTTGTTTCTCCTTCTTGATATGCCCTCGGATGGCGAGGTCATCCGTCTATCCGACTAAGAGGACCCCGCAAGCGGCATGTCTAACCATGAAATGAAGCTAGCCATTTTGAGTATTTTCCTTAGTTATTTCCCTTTTACGAATTATGTAATAAAAGAATGAATATTCTTGTGGAATATTCTCTCTTGATCTTATCTTCTAGGTTTTCATTTTATGGGCTTTTCGTTATGAACTAGTTTTGGCCCGTTGGCCCATAGGTAGGCAACACCCTCTATATAAGGATGTGTTGGCCTTCATTGTAAAGCATGTCTAATTTGAATCCAAGTATAGCCAAGGGAAATCCTCCTACTTGGTTTAGGCATCACTCTTCTTCCCCCTCCTCAAATATCTATCTTTGATCTAGTCTTTGATCCAAGAACTCATACTCGAGGATCCTTTTGAAGGATCAACTATCCCGCTCCACCTCGTGGATGATCCAATCTATCTTGATCGGATCGACCGTACGCTTCCGCATCCATTTCTAAAGCCCAATCGACCGAAATCTATCGTTTGATACGCCAAGAACGACTAAGAAGGAGTAGTTGAAGTTTCTCCTCGATCTAGATCACCCCCGTTTGTATCATTTGGTATCAGAGGAAGGGATCGAGATCAAGTTCTTTACTTTTGTTCTTGATCGTTCATCATCGTTCTTCATTGTTCTTGAATTTTCTTTGATTGTTCTTGACTTTCTTTGAATGTTCTTGAATATTCTTTGAATGTTCTTGAGTTTTCTTTGAATGTTCTTGAATTTTCTTTGAAACTTTCTTGAGTTGTTCTTCATATGTTCATCATCGTTCTTCGTCGTGCGTCATAAATCATCATGATTTATGACGATGATGATCCGTTTGGTTGTATGGAGAAAAAGTTGTCAAAGTTGTCCCCCAACGGGTTTTTAGTTCCCAAGAGAAGTATGACTTAGCCAAGGCCGAAAATGTTGCTTTAAAGCGTGAGCTAGAAATTTTGAAGGCACGACAAAAGTTTGATGCTTTGACCCGAGAAAACGCTTCGTTGAAGCAAGAGTTAGAAGCTTTTAAGGCCCAAAGTTTTGCCCGCAAGATGACCGTCCAACCCAAGGATCACCAAGCGGTGGCACAACCAAGGTGTGAGAAAGTTGGTTGTCACCTCTTTGTGTGACGAAGTCGAAGCCATGGGCAAAGTCATTGGAGAATCTACACCGGCGCCTCTACTTCAAGTTGACAATCCGTTGAATGATGAGTCTTTTGAAGAGGACAAGGAAGACACCGTCATCAACAAAGTCGAAGCCGTCACCGACAATGGCACTATGATCTTGATGTACAACAAAGTTGAACCGCCCGTTCCGAGGTTTGTCTTTGTTATGTCAAATTATTTACCTCCCGGCTCACGTTTGCCTCTTGTCAGCATGCCCCCAATGTGCACCGTCAATGGTCTTGATGGCATGGTAGACAAGCTCACCGGCGACACCATCCACATGTACTATAAGTATGAACCGCTCGATCCGGAGTTTGTCATTGTTATACCTCCCGGCTCGCCACCAATCAAAGGCTTTGAGCACAACTTCAAGGAGTACCGGCGCCATCAACCGTCACTAATCCATTACCGGTACTTGGTCCCGTGCCTTGACGGCACATTTGACAAGCTCGGAGTCACCATCATCTTGAAAGATTTCAAGTCCAAGCCACCCGACTCCGAGAATGAGCATCCAAAGTTCAAGTCAAGGGTCTTGTTCTAAATGTCTCTCCTTTCTTTTCCGACCGTGCAAACGAGGACGTTTCACAGCCAAGGGGAGGAGAATGATATGCCCTCGGATGGCGAGGTCATCCGTCTATCCGGCTAAGAGGACCCCGCAAGCGGCATGTCTAGCCATGACATGAAGCTAGCTATTTTGAGTATTTTCTTTAGTTATTTCCCTTGTATGAATTATGTAATAAAAGAAGGAATATTCTTGTGGAATATTCTCTCTTGATCTTATCTTCTAGGTTTTCATTTTATGGGCTTTTCGTTATGAACTAGTTTTGGCCCGTTGGCCCATATATAGGCAACACCTTCTATATAAGGATGTGTTGGTCTTCATTGTAAAGTATGTCTAGTTTGAATCCAAGTATAGCAAAGGGAAATCCTCCTGCTTGGTTTAGGCATCACTCTTCTTCCCCCTCCTCAAATATCTATCTTGGATCTAGTCTTTGATCCAAGAACTCATACTCGAGGATCCTTTTGAAGGATCAACTATCCCGCTCCACCTCGTGGATGATCCAATCTATCTTGATCGGATCGACCGTACGCTTCCGCATCCATTTCTAAAGCCCCATCGACTAAAATCTATCGTTTGATACGCCACGAACGACCAAGAAGGAGTAGTTGAAGTTTCTCCTCGATCTAGATCGCCCCCGTTTGTATCACTTCCTTTCTTCCTTTCTTGTTCTTCCTCTCTAGCTTAGGATTAGATGTATTAAGAGGCATGTTGATGTTGGTTTATGTATGTATATGTATGTGTGTGACTTTGGATGGAGAAGACGTGATTTGATCACGTGAAGAGCCGAAGAGGAATCGCGGGATCACATTCTGCACTGTCGCCGCCCCCCCTGCGGGAGCCGTGTCACAGCGCCTGCGCCGTGCCTGCGTTGCCAGCAACCATTGTCACCGCGCCTGCGGCCGAGCTTTGCCGCGCCTGCGGGTTGTCTTGTTCCGTCTCTGCGTCTCTCTTGTTACGCAGGTGCGTCTTGTCCCGGGTCTACCTAGAGTAAGGTAGATCTTTTCCTTTCCTAGTATGAGCGGTTTAGTGGCATGCTAGGTATGTGTATGAGGATGTGATATATCTTTATGCCGGTTATGGCTTTGAGGTTTATGAGTTAGGATACGATCCTTATGGATCCCTTGGGTTTAGGTGTGACCCCTGTGATGGATATGAGTTTGATATATTGTTATACCTTGTTACTAGGCAATGTTGTCCTCCAGATTGGAGTGGACCAGGTTGAGAGTTGATCGTAGTTGAGACTACTTTTGAGTTCGAGGTAAGTCCATAGGACTTACTTAGTTACCATCCTTATATTGGATGTATGCATGAGTGGTGTTTGTTATATGCTTTATAGCATGCGATATGGTTTATTACCGACCTATGTTATATTGACCGCCCATTGTAGTGGTTGTGACAACTTGCCTTACATCCCGTAGCGGAGTTTGGGAAGTTCTCTGTAGTCTGGTTAGATCTGGTATACGGGATGGACAATGACCACTCCTTATGGTATACGGGAAGGTGCGCTTATACCACTCCAGCTAGCTATAGTACTCAGAGGCGAGGACTTTATATATATTCCTCGTGTCACATATATTCATATGCAGATATTTATATACTATTTGAGTGTTGGACTTATTAAAGATAATTAACCGGGTAAATGTGTGACAACATGTTTATATGTTATCATTCCTGAAGTGTGTTTGTGCTCTAACATCTTCTTATATATGTGGATCGTTAGCTAACGGTTTTATACCGTGTTGTAGATACTTTGTAGGTTAGGAGAGCTGCAGAGTGATCTAGAGGGGTGATCCGCTGAGGGCTCCGTACACTAGGCGTTATGGTGGGATATGGGATATTTATGATGTACGGATATATATATTTTTCGATTTTGTACTCAGCGGTTACTCTGTATTACCTTTATCAGTTTTATGTTTTGTTTTAATCTGTCTGTGCCTTGCTGTAAGATCTAGTGAACTTGTTGTCAGGCTAGGGTCAGGATCCATTGTGAGATCCTATCCCATTAGCGCCTCGAATCCTACGGATTCGGGGTGTTACAAATAGCCTCTGCAATGTCCTCTATAAAATTTATTCTAAGGTGTTGCCCAATAGATTGAAAGTGTGCTTGAATAAAGTGATTTCTGATAATCAAAGTGCTTTTGTTCCGGGGAGATTAATCACTGACAATGTGCTTGCGGCTTTTGAAATCTTCCATTATATGAAAACCAAGGGTGAAAAGGAGGGGTATTTGGCTTTAAAGCTAGATATGTCAAAAGCTTACGATAGGGTGGAGTGGGGTTTTTTGGAGGTTTGTATGAGGAACATGGGGTTTGATAAAAGATGGATATCTCTGGTTATGAGGTGTGTTTCTTCAGTATCTTTTTCGGTTTTATTTGAAGGAGTTGCTTCAACTAGGTTTGTACCCTCAAGAGGTTTGAGGCAAGGTGATCATTTGTCTCCTTTTCTCTTTCTTTTGTGTGGTGAGGGATTGTCCTGTCTTATCCGGAAAAGTGAGTATGCGGGAAGATTAACAGGTATTAAAATTGCTCCTTTAGCCCCAAGAGTCTCCCACTTGTTTTTTGCGAATGATAGTGTCTTGTTTGCAAAGGCGTCCTGTCAACAATGCTTTGAAATAGTTGATATTCTCCGTCAGTATGGAGCTGATTCCGGACAACAGGTTAACTTTGCAAAATATGAGTTATCATTAGCAAGAATGTTCCTTCGTTTAAAAGGAGCGAAATTCAACAAATTACGGGTGTGAAGGAAGTTTTAAAGCATGAAAAATATCTTGGGCTTCCGACTTTGGTGGGTCAGTCAAAGAAGGTAATTTTTTCACAGGTTAAAGAAAGAGTGTGGAAGAAATTAAAAGGGTGGAATAAATCCTTACTTAGTAAGGCTGGAAAGGAGGTACTTCTTAAGGCAGTTTTTCAAGCCATTCCGTCGTACACGATGTCTTGTTTCGAAATGCCTGAGGGGGTATGTCAGGATATAGAGAGGATGATTAGTTAGTTTTGGTGGAGGACGAACGATGGAAAGAATAAAATCCACTGGTTAGTGTGGAATAAGTTGTGTGTGGAAAAAGATGAAGGGGGTCGGGGATTGAGGGATATGAGGGCTTTTAATCGGGCTTTGTTAGCAAAACAAGGCTGGCGTTTACTGACGAATCCGGATTCTCTTATTGCAAAGCTCTTAAAGGCTAAATATTTTCTTGATAGCTCTTTCTTACACGCTCAAATTGGTTCTTGTCCTAGTTATACCTGGAGAAGTATTTTGAAAGGACGGGGTCTTTTACAGAAGGGGATATGTTGGAGTGTTGAAAATGGTTCGTCGATTTCAGTGTGGAATGATCAATGGATCCCTCGTCCCTACTCTTTTAAGCCCATTGTGCATACTGTTGGTTTTAGGGAGGATCTGAAAGTGAGTGAATTAATTGATTGGAATGAAAGGGCCTGAAAGGAAGGTCTTATCAGAGACATTATGGACGATGTAGATAGTGATACTATATTACAGATACCACTGATTAGCGAGACTCTAAATGATGAACTTTATTGGTTCTGCAGTATAAATGGTTTGTTCGAAGTCCGTAGTGCTTATTTTATAGTTGTGAAGGAAGCTGCTTCAAGGGAGGGTGTCGGGATGTCAACACAAGGTTCAGGTGATAGCAATTGGAAGAAGTTTTGGAAGGTTAAAATGTTTCCTATGGTACGTGATACTGCTTGGAGAGCATGTAAGGACATTTTGCCTTGTAAGACAAATTTACAATCGAAAAGGGTGGATATTAATGTATGGTGTGATGTTTGTGGAATGATTGAGACGCCTACGCATGTTCTGTTTGAGTGTCGTTGTCTGGGTAGATTTTGGAAGATGTTGCCTCAGTTGGAACGAGCTGGACGGGGAGCGATGAATGTTTGGCAGTGGTTTTCGGCGGCTTCTTTACATGGGTCCACTCTTGATCTGCAGAAGTGGGAGGTGTCGGTTTGGCTATTATGGCAGGCTAGAAACAAAAGAATTTTTGAGAATGCACAAACCGATTATTCTCAACTGTACTTCACAGTGAATGACATGGTGGAGGCTTTCAATGATGACAAAGGTATGACTGTTGGTCCTTCTCTTTCTATCTCTGTTGTTGTACTTAGATGGAAGAGACCACCGACGGGGACGATTAAATTGAACTGTGATGCCTCTATATGGGAAGAAAGAGAAGGAGTGGTGGGTTTCATCGCCCGTAATGGGATGTGTGTGGTTTTAGCAGCACAAGCGCGATGTTTGAGTGGGAGGTTTGGTGTTGAGCATGTTGAAGGTGAAGCCATGAGCTGGGCACTGGATGTTGCACTGCATAGGGGGTGGACAAAGGTTATATGTGAGATTGATTGTGCCAGCATTATTTCTAAACTCAATTCCAGAATAACCTACAGGGGAGCAGTGGGAGGAGTAGTGAAGATTCTACGTCAGAAGGCAACATGTTTTGCTGAATGTCAATGGGCTTTTGTACGCCGACAAGGAAATTACTCTGCCCATGTGCTTGCCAGTTTGCACCCACGAGAGGAGGTGAATCTTAATAGTAGTGGTTTTTATCCTATTGAATTATGTAAGGTCATTAGTGTAGATGATCAATCTTAATAAAATGGGTTTTAATCAAAAAATAAATAAATTATTGAACCAATAAATTATATATAGTTTTATTGGTACAAAATAACATAAAATCAATCTATTTTTATAAATGACAACAACTTTATCATCATCTGCATAAATAAAATAAAGAATATGTCAAAAAATGATGTGGCACAACCTAGAGACGACACATGGCAAAATATGACGTGGCTTAACGTGAGGATGTCATGCGGCAAAATCCGAGGTGGCTTGACGTGTGAACGACAACTGGACATAATTACTTCTGTTTTAGTATTATATAGTAGATGAAATATTTTCATATTGTGCACTAGACATAACCATGAATGTTTTATTGTTTGAACTTGAACGTGGAATTTTTATTTCGTGTACTACACGAATCAATATCGGTGTACTATATGCATATCACAAATATGTGATGATTTTTATATTTAATAACTATTCCTTACTGTGCACTAGTCACGGCCGTGCATGTTTCTATATGTACTCACAATTCGTTAATAGATTGGAACACCTTACACAAGTATAATACATAAACAAATTGAACATATATGTGCAATATTTCAAAGATGAATACATATTCGTGCAATATTTACTACCAAACTTGTGCACGCTACACGTGTTGTATATGTACATGAACTAATATATCCTTAATAAATTCGTGCATTAACAAATTGCATATAAAGAATAAATGGGTAAGTATGATCCTTTTGTAATATTAAGACTCATAACTAACTTGAGTAACAAACTAAACCCTTCTTATTTATTTAAAAAGATTATTGAAATAACTAATTGGTAATAGTTTTGAACTCTGGATGACAGACCCTCTCTCCCATTCTTATACGATCTAGACTAATTGAACTTGATAATTTATTGTTATTTTTGTTTAAAGTTATACTTAATGTCTACTTACACAAACTAGTGTTACACAAACACAACGTTTGATTTTACAAAAAAAAATGCGATAACCCATGACCTCTTTCCGTTTACACAAGTCGTCTCGATTTACACAAAACCTATATTTATACACAAACTTTCGATTTTATTTACACAAGCCGATCTAAGCCATGTCGATTTTATTTACGCAATTCCTATCGATTTTATTTACACAAGCCCTGAAGATTTTTTGTACACAAGCCCTATCGACTTTTATGTACACAAGCCCTAACGACTTTATCCACACAAGCCCTAACGACTTTATCTACACAAGCCCTATCGACTTTAATTACACAAGCCAATCGAATTACACAAGGAACGTCGAATCGAGCTAGTCAAATTACACAAGCCAGTCGAATTACACAAACCAATCGAAGTACACAAAACTTCAAATACGAGACAAATGGAGGGATGAAACTGCAACATTATACAAACTACAACATTACGGCCCAAATTTCATGCCACCAGCATCCAAATATGTTGCCCATGCATCTGATTTTCTCCAGGACGAGAACCGCTTCATTCCTTCAATGGTTGGCGGATCCGACGAGCTTCCTCCGGCGAGATATGGGCTCTCCGACGGCGGTTGCATCAATGGCGGCGGTTTCTACTCAGGCTAGGGTTCTATGAAGATCTGGCGAAGGCAAAGAAGACGAGACAAAGGCTAGAGTCCGCAACCGTCGGATCCGACGAAGAACACAAGCCCTCACGGTGTAGTTAGGGTTCTTCTTAGATCCAACTATTGGGACAACTATAGTTCTTCTCAAATCCGGTTACTGATGCAACATTTCCGATCTAGGGTTTCCTGGGTAGACGGCGACGGCTTTCCCTCCCATCGGCGACGGCGTCTTTTCCTCCCTTCGGCGGTGGCGGGCGAAGTGGGAGAAATTGAAGATGAAGAATTGATGTGCGTAAAAATGGTTATTGTTTGAAGTCTCTAGGGTTTAATGTAAACCAGATCTGAATAATTTATAGGGTTTAATTTGTCATTTTTCCCCTTATGTCCCTTAATTAATTATATTTAAATTTAAAATTTTATGGTAAATTATCAGGAGCCTTAATTTTTATCTGGTTTACAAAAAAAATCACTTTTACCCCATTCTTCGCTTCATATAATGATCATGAGCCGTAAATGCAATATATGTACTGCAATCACCTATATGTGTCTATTCATGCATGCACTAGTACAAACTTTCATATGCACAAATCGAATGAAACACGAGTTCAAGAAAGTATTAGCACGCTTCTAAATTAAATAAAACACCAATTAATTTAAGCGGGACAATTTTATTTCCATATAAATGATGTTATGTATTCTTATCACTATATTGACGTTGTATTGAATCACAATATAATGATGTCTTAATTAGACGTTAGATCTAGGTCATTTGTCCGTTAATCCAACGATCCTTACTTGTTCTTATTTCTTATTGTAACACGTTTTAACCGGATCTTGACCCATATGCAAAAAACTAATATTTTTCTAGGACAATATATCATACTTTGTGATCCGTTCGGACAAGGCTCGTATTATATTATATATATATATATATATATATATATATATTACTTTTTGTCAAAGTCCGATACAAACGGACCGTAGAGCGGGATCATGTGCATATTAGCGCACATGCGCGTTAGGCTCAAGCCCAACACAAATTTTGGAGACTTAGCCTCGAATTATTTTATTACCCACGACTTTATCCACGAATACATGTTTTGGGCTATTTAGCAAGGGATACGTTACGTGGCTAATTAGCCACGAAAAACAAATTTGAGGGCAAGTTCTTTGTTATTTACTCTCAAAAAATTTCCGAACCTAAAAAAGAGGCCAAGGCTAAATACCCACACATAATATTTCATGGTTAAATTTGTGGGTAGTTACTCTTGGGTATGAAGTGAGGCTAGATTCGATGCTTTTACCCTCGAAATGTATTTGTGGGTAAATTCGTGGGTAATCCGAAAGTACATTAATTATCTTATTCTTTGGCACAATCAACATTTATTGTTCTTCTACTTTACCATTTGTTTCACAACGTTGTACGCACACATACAGATCTTCTTTAAACGCTCTTCACCTCATATTTCCTATTTCATTCTCTTAATTTCATACCAAAATGTTTCATTGTTTGCGTATTTAGAAGAAAATCGAGCAAAATCGGGTATATATATATATATATATATATATATATATATATATATATATATATATATATATATATATATATATATATATATATATATATATATATATATATATATATATATATATATATATATATATAGGGTCGGGATCCGGTAAGAACAATTATTACGGTAAGAAATAAGAATATAGAACGTTAGATTAAAGCACAAATGATTGATATCTTACGTCTAAATGAGGTTAAAAGTTAATCTTGTTACGTTGTTTTGGAAAAGAATATTTTGCAGCCTTTAAAAAACGTTTGTGCATATTATACTTATGGAAATAAATATTGAATACCTATTATTATATTTAATTATTGCACGGATGAACTACTCGTGTAATTCGAAATTTAATCATAAAGTCTAACTTCAGCCGGCGATTGCAATGAAAGTTCTAAAAGAGGCATTTTTTGATCTTTGTATTACTATTCGTGCTTAATATGATATATGTATGTGCTTTTCATTCGTTTTTTGAAAGTGGTATATATATGCTTTAGTCGTGCCGTGATTTTGTATAATTGTTGTCAATAGTGCTATAGTTTTTTAATTGGTGTTAGTATGTTGAATGCTTTAGTCATGCTTTTGTATTATAATTTGTATTTTTTGTAGTACTTTTGTAACATTTTTTTTGAAAGTGGTATATGTTCAATGTAGTAGTGCTATAGTTTTTAAATTGGTGTTAGTAGTGCTTAGACGTTTCTAAATTGTTGTTAGTCGTGCATTATACATAAATATTGCATGAATACACTTGCACGCACTAAATTTGAATGATCATGTTAATATGCACTATTGGTATAGCACGAATGGTATAAAAAACACGACTAAATATAAAAAGCACGACTAAAAATAATATAATGTACTCAAAGCACGATTTCATTCAAAATCAAATTCAACATTGCACGAGAAGTATTCAAACAATATAAACTTCATATACACGGACCATCGCCGCCACCATTGACACCACCATCACCACCATCGACGACGGTCGGAATCGTTGTTGCTGGCACGATTACAATAAACCAAATCACGTAATATATTTAACGTGTAAGCAATAAAATTCAAACACGAATATTGAAACACCTACATTCCTTTTCATCCATGATTTGGATTTTGAGATGACGGTACATGACGATGAAAATACTCGTTATTGATTTTTTAAGGTCAAACGTGTAGCATTTATTTTAGGTAGTAGATGTTTTGATTTTAAAATATGGTAACCGTATATATCAGCCCAAAAATATAAACAATACCTTTAATGTAAAAAAATACAATTGAATCATAGACGTTGTTTTTGTTTAATCGTGTGGCACATGACTGTTTTTATTTCTTACCGTAACTTTGGCTCTCTCTCTCTCTCTCTCTCTCTCTCTCTCTCTCTCTCTCTCTCTCTCTCCTCTCTCTCTCTCTCTCTCTCCTCTCTCTCTCTCTCTCTCTCTCTCTCTCTCTCTCTCTCTCTCTCTCTCTCTCTCTCTCTCTCTCTCTCTCTCTCTATATATATATATATATATATATATATATATATATATATATATATATATATATATATATAATGTGTTATAATAATCATATGTCTAATTTTTAAAGTTTGTGAATACATGAGAAATTTATAATTTATAATATTTGTGAAGTAAAATAGAAGAATTCATTTTTCTTGGATATTTTCTATGATGAACTTAGCCACAACATGTTTATTCATGGGTATTTTCGTGACTGGTAGTCGCAAAACCATATTTGAGGCTAGATCCGTGGCTAAACAAACTTATTTTGTGTGTTTTCAATTTATATTATATCATGGGTATTTTTTGACTTCTATTACATTGGATAATCACGATGAAATAGAACGAACTTATTTTGTGTGTTTTTGTCATTTAATATATGGTAAAAAAAATTTATCTAGGTATGATTAATATGCATGAACGTTCAAGATTAAACATTATATATGATAATTGTGAATTTGTCATTGATGAAGATATTAGATTGCATATAATAGATTATAATAATTTACTTATGTTTTTTAGTAAGCATTTTAAAATATGCTCTAGAGTTTCGAACTCTGGTTCATAGACCATCCCTTCACCCTATTACCAATTTGACAAGTTAAAACTCTTGGCTTTTACATAGGAACGTTAGCCTATATATATTCTTAACAGAAGCATGTTTAGCCTCCGACAAAATATTTGTAACCACCGGCGAAACACGTTTAACGACCGGTTAAACAAGTTTAACGATATTTTTCTCTTTTTGGGATTAACAATAGTTAATTTGGGATTTTTTCCCTCCTCTTTTCGGATTAACGATCGTTAAAATTTATTAACGGTCGTTAAACTTTATTAACGATGGTTAATCAGAATGAATGATTGAGTCACTTGATTAATGATCGTTAATCAAGTTTAACGATAGGGAAAAAAATCTTTGTAACGGTCGTTAAATCAAGATTAACGATAGAAAAAAAAAATTGCATATTGGATGAATTGAATATTCAAAAGAGGGATACTGTAATTCCTAATATAATAATCTATTAAATGATAGTGAATAATATAGAGAAATTTCGTTTGGTGCCCTCGAGGTTTTGTCTTTTTCGGTTGGTGCCCACTAAATTTTATTGTACCGCTTGGCGTCCTTAAAATTTTGATTTATTTCAATCGGTGTCCATTTTAATCCAAAAATTATTATAAAAAGTGTATTTTCAAATATTAAATAAAATATTTGCAAAAAATTGGTTTTTCTATTCCCCCCCCCCCCCAATATACTCTTACAATATAATCTTACATTTTTATGTTTCCTACCTAACATACAATTTAAAATTATATTGTATCATGATTTGCTAAGTTAGATATTTGTTCATTTTATGCATCTAGAATAACAATAATTTAAGTCATTTAAATCAATATATGGACAATTTTGATTTAATAATATGGGTGTTTGTTAGTCATATAACCAATCTATAAATTTCAATTAGTTTTTTTAAAATATTTATAAGTAGTGTTAATTGAAAAAAAAGAGGGAACATACACCGAACTGTTACAAATTAAGTAAATAGGCTTAGTAAACACATTAATGTAATCGAACATTAAAATTGTTTCATGACTATGAATCAAATCTATGATTTTTTTTTTTGAAATACTTTATTGTGAATGTATTTGAAGATACATTATAAAAAAAGACAATTTCGGTTTTTATTTTTAAATAAAAATAGTTTAGATGGACGGCAATTATAGTAATTAAATTCTTTGTCAAAAAAATTAATTTTTTTGCTAATATTTCATTTAATTTTGTTAAATACTCCATTTATAACTAGTTTTGAATTAAAATGGACACCAATTGAAATAAATCAAAACCTTAAGGATACCAAGCGGAAAAATGAAACTTGGTGGACACCAACCGAAAAAGGCAAAACCTCGAGGGCACCAAACGAAATTTCTCAATATTTGGACGAAAGGTAACTAACCTAACCGCCGATAGGGTGGACTACTTCGAGGAACCAACCTAACTGGACTATTTCTATGAGGCAAATAAATGCGCTCTTTTTATTTGCTAGAGTTCGTAGAGTTGGGTTGTTATTCGGACGGAAGGCTAGAGTTTCGTTGGACCGGGACAGGTTTATGACGCTTTTTTTAATATCAGTCAAGACCTAAAAAAAATTCTCTTGCGCGCAAATTGTATGCAACACTCTCTCACACTCCATTGTCTCTTCATCTGGTGTTCTACTCAGTTTCTCTGTGTACTTCTACTCCCAGACTCCTATTCTTCTCTTTCTGCATATTCTGGCTTTCCAGCGCTCCTCCGATCACTGTTTTTTGTTGTTCCCTTCTACAGCCCTGAAACTCAACTTCTCATTCCACATTTTCGGTTATTGTCAACTAAACTTTCTACACTTCTATTGTTTTACTTTCTACACTTTGAGACGTTAGACAATGCCCCTCCGTCCCGTTTCACGTATTTTAGAACACTGACTTTAACTCATTAATTCAGCAATTAATGTTCTAAAATAGTTAAAAATATTATATAATTGAAGTAAGTTTCTTACAAGATGACAATCCCGGTGCACTTCCAAGACCGTCTTGAATTTCTGTTAGAACAACAACAGACCCAACATGAACATAACTTGGTTATAACTCTTGCCTGCTATTCACATCTCCATCTGCTCATCTCCAGAGGCAGGTTTTGGTTTCTTCGATTTCTTCTTTTTCTTTTTATCATTAGCTCCGGTCTTCTTCTTCTTCTTTTTCTCAGGTTTCTCAACAGCAGGTTGAGTCATCTGCAAATGCTGCTGTATGGCCCCCAAAGGATCAGATTTGAATGCCGGATTTTCAAGGACAGCTGCCAACTGCTTCCCCTCTTTCAATCTGCAAAAGAAACTCAACATTTAAGTACTTGGCAAGCTTGATGACCATATGGAGAAGACAAAGGAGCGAAATTTAAATCAAGAGCTGATAATGTAGCTAGCAAAGGAGGATGACAGATTCTATTACGAAGAGTTTTCCAAAGAGAGGAATTCAATAAACATTATAGCTCCTTATTTCATTACTATACACTCAACAAATCAATAGGAACATGATAACAACGACAAAATGATGTTTCACAGAATCACAGATAGACTGCTGAATTTTACTAATCCTAATTCCTCAATGTTTAACTTCATCATTCATATTATTTTCATTGTTCAAATCCTAGTTACATAGCATAAGAGATCAACACACCTAAGTCAACTGAATTTTGACAAGGGCTAGTACATGTTTGAGAATAAAGTTATGGTTATCCTCGTTGTAAATTTGTAATTCTATGTACTGCTGTGTAGTTTTACCCTTTTCAAATATATGGTTTTCAGATATTACACTTATAAAAAAAAAAGACAGTAGAACTGGAAAAAGAACAACAATATTGTCAAGGAAAGTTTGGCCCTTGATTAGATATTATGACTCACAATAAATTTTTTCTTGATTTTCCATTGAGCTTGAATTGGGTTGGTGCAGCCTCTTCCTTTTTGAGGTTTAGCTCTGGCAATAATTCAGTGAGAGAAGACAAATCGTAAGATTTTATCTTCTTTGCTCGTCTTCTAGCACTCTTACTCTGGCAAGATCAACAATGAAGTGAAACACTAAGTTTAAAAAGGTCAAAACTTTAAATATAACTTGTTTGCTTTATGCTATTGTGAACATAACGGAAAACTCATTCGTGTAACCATTACACAACTTCTAGAGAAAATATTACAAGATAGACACAATTTAGTAGTGAACAGCTCCTACATTCAAACCCCTTTGGTTTCCATTAGCAAGAAAGCGCTTTAGTTGCAAATATAAGGGACTCAAGGAAGATCCAGCTACTTATATTTATGGAGCACTCAATTGCAAGAGAGCACAAAATTGTCTTTGAACATAGCATCACACAACTTTAAAGAAAAATGTCAAATTTATTGAAATATTTACGGAATCTCATATTGAACAGAAGTTATAGATATTGGAATTTGAAAACACAATAACTCAATAAGCAATCTTATTCAAGTGAATGAGCAGAGGGTAGAAAAGTGTCATTACCTTGGAAATAGTCTTAGTAGCCTGTATAGAAGCAGCAGTCTCACTTCTAACCTCTGTATAGAATAAAAGGCAAAATCATAGGAAATTACCGCTTTGTGATTGCAATTGAACTCCTTTGATGATCAAAAGATATATTTGATTTCTAATCAAATTGGAAGCAAAAGATGAAAAACTCACTAGAGTAGAATTCGACCTTCTTGTCAAATTTGCGATCCGCTTTCTCCGAAGCTTTAGACCTGAATATATGAAAAAGGGTTAAGAAAGGGCAGACAGAAGAGAAATAAATCGTAAATATATATAATCGTTGCAAATACAATAAATTTGAACTCGAAAAAAAAATCACCTCAAATTCTTCAACCCCATTTGTTAACAAGTTTTCAAGACCAATAAGCGGAATAGTGCGAGAGGGAACCTTGAACTGCTTAAGAATTCACACCTGGTAATATTACTTTGCGGTTGCAATTCAGTTGCAGTGAAAGTGAAAGTGAAAGTGAAAGCGAAAGCACAACGGCTAATCAATTTACCTAATTTGTTTTACTTCAAATTTCGAATTATCTGTGTTGAATTACCTGTTCCGCTATGGCTGGATCTCTTGCCTTTCACAAATTTTGCAGGAGGCGTAAGAGGCGGCTAAAACCCCCATCCAGGTAAACGAAGGAGAGAAGAGGCTCAACTTCCTTCATCTCTTCAGATCCACCGGCCCAATTGCCACCATGAAGCAAGGTGCTTAGGCCCACTGAGCTCTTCAGTTTTGGGCTTATTCAGCCCAATTAGCATTTCTTGAATTTTAAGTCTTAATTAAGTCACTAACTCGTCGGTATAATAATAATAATAATAATATATAAAGTAATATTTTTATATAATAAATGACTTCATTAATTGTGATTACAATTATACTTATATAAGTATATGTTAATAACATAGTTTCAAAAAAAAAAGAAAGTATATGTTAATAACATTAATCATAAAGCATTGTAGATGATAAAAGTTAATCTAAGAATTCATAGGTCACATTATTTAATAAACATTTTCTATTTAATAAACATTTTTTGTACACTATAATTTTAACTCCGTGACAAACATAATTAAAATTGTTACATTTTGACTTCATGTAAAATTTGTAGGTGAATCATACTTAAAAAAATGTGACATTTTCGTTCCATCTAAATTTTATAATTGAAATCATAATTAAAAATAATATATCAATGTCGTTATAAAAACATATCACATTATCTCTTTACCACTAAAGACATGTGTGAGTTTTTCTCCAAAATTTACAATGATAGTACTCAATCCAATCCAATCAAAATTGAATAAAAAAATTATATCATGCAATCTTTTTGTTAGACTAATTCAAATTTATTAGTTCCTAAATTGAACCAAAAGTATGAACATCCACCAATTATTTGATCTTACTAAATACTAAAAAAATATTTTCTTTAAAGCATACATATTGTGTATGTATAATTGTTAGATTAATTTTGAATTTTATTAGTTTTATATTAAATCACAATTAATGTATGAATAATTAACACAATCAATTAATGGTATTTTATTTACTATAGATTAAAATTGTCGATAAGTTCCTTAATATAATTGATGTTTCTAAACAAAATCAATGCCTTTTAGCAAATGTTTTTATATATCAAACTAAATAATTATACTACATATAATTATAAGAATTATATTTAGAATTTGTGTTTGAATTAAATTAATTTTATATTTTTAATATTATCATCATGAATATATTATTGTATATATTTAAATTTAGATTTGCATAAAAGTTATCAAATAAAATAAAATTACCTACAAAATTGTAACCCTAAATTCTAGAAACTCGGGGTGTCACGGATTAGAGCCTCACAATGAGTCCCGACCTTAGTATGACAACAATTTCACTTGATCTTTCACAAGTCACAAATAAAGAAAACCCGAATAAAAGTTTGAAACATGATAATAGTCATAAAAAGAGAAAATCCTAAATGTAAGTCAAACAAGACATGTGACAGAATCCAAGAATGACATAAAAAGAAGTCTTGTCACAAATAAGAAAACTCAACCTTCCGAACTACCAAATACAGAAACCTGACTGACCACTTTACTCCGGATCACTCTACAGTTGCCCTACCCTACATTGTGTCTAACAATAAACGGTAAAAACCGTTAGCCAGCTATTCTAGGCATTGGACAATATTCCATAACAAAACACACACAAATGCGGAATTTAAACACGACAACATGCTTACACTCAAATCGTATTATTATATTTATTTAGGTGATTCAATTCTAATTGTTGAACTTATTGTGTGATACGAGGGTCTCTGAACCCTCCATTTTGTTCCAATATACGAACTGGAGTGGATCCCATACATCTCACCGTATACCGGTATGGACTGATCGTAGAGAACCTTCCAACCTCATGGAAAAGCTGGATAATGATGCCACGACCCATTATTCATACACTTGGGTCGAATAATATGGTAATATCATCCTAATCAAGTTATAATTATAAATCACCCAATATGCACCACTATAACAACACAGACTAATAAAAGGAATAACTAGCTAAGTAAGGCCCATAAGACTTACCTGAACCGATCCAACACTCGACTATCGTTAAGTCTTGGTTCCGCACGTATACGACCTCAAAAGCCTGGTCAAACGAAAAACGTCTCAACAATACATTTCTAACATCTAGGAAGCTCTAGAAAGCTTCTAGACTAGCAAGGGAAGTTTTTGGAAAGGAAAAATAAGAAAGCCCTAACTTTAAGGAAATTATTGGTTTACCCCTGACTTTAAGGTAACTCTTATAAGGGAACTAGCCGAGTTTGCTACTTTAGCCCTAGATATATGCCTTCGAACAAATCCTAAAAATTTCAAAAAAAATCTCTAAACCTACTAGGTCATGTCCACTCTCAGATGGAAGAATCAAAACACATAAACATCTAGTCACAAGATCTATATAAAATCCCAAAGTTACCTTCATAACCACCATTTCTATACTTAGTCGAATTTTCACATTTTTCTCAAAACAGTTTTTTTCATCCCAACTTTACAAGGTCATAAGTTTCGATCTAACCGTTGAATTTCTCCCAAAATCAACATGATCAACTACATACTACCAACTATAATATCCAAAATCCAACCGTTAAAGAGAAGTCGATCGTACCTAAAACTATATCCAAAGTTGGTTGCTCAATGTCTAGAAATCTAGAAAATTGGATACTTGGATACCGGAGATTGAGGTTCGGATCATGTAAGCTTTTGCATGGTTAAAGAGGACGGTAAAGGGCTCAAGGAACACATAGATCTACAAGGAATAACATGGGAGGGGAAGAAAGAACCCTTACCAAAATAAACAACCCCTACAAAACGAAGAAGGAGGAGTGGGAGTCGATTGTCTTAGATTCCTAGGTTCATGTAGCTCAGCACGAGACTGTAGTACACACACTCACAAGCAAATAAGAGGGTGAGTTGTTACTTCGATCCAAAGAAACGCAGAAGTGTAGTACGGCCACATTTTGAGACAAAGAGAATCCCTACACATAAAGAGATGTATGGAAAAGATAGGATGGTGGTAGGGCCGTTCAATGAGTTTAGGGATCTTCTACCAATCTCAAAATGTGGCCCTACTACACTTCTGCTTATAAATTTTCACACAAACAAAATTAAACAGAAAAGAAAGAAAATGAGACTTTAGAAACATGTTTATCTACTCGGATTTTATAGAAGATGAGAGGAGACACATAAAGATGAAACACTATATGAATCAAACGTTTGATCCGAATTTCTCCCATATTACCGTTAGATCACTTGGATTGTGTTTATTATAAAATATTTGGAGTTTTTTTTGGATAAAAAAAAACATGTTTGTAGGAGGTTGAGACATGGGTAGAATATTTTACCATTGAATCTAATAATTAATTTAAGTTTCCTTCATTAAATTTTGGATTAAAAAAAACATGTCTAGAAGCTTGCCTTCATTAAATTTCGCGATTTCTAGACGTACCGGCGAAAATTACTAAATGTCATCCAAACTACACATTTCGCGTGCGTAGTTTTGGTTTTTCACTCCGGATTCCAACAACACGTTTGACGTGTGTAGTTGGAACCAAGGTGAAGCCGGAACAAGCCGATAGACTATGCTATTGGGAGCGTAATCGATTTTTTGTTAAAAAAAATATTGGGAGGGTATCCCCCAGCAATGGGCCACGACTTTCTACCCGATCCGGACGTAGAGCGGCTAAGCCGATCGAACCGGGTGGTCTCCGAATTTACCATTACCAAAAAAAAGTAATAGTTGATTTATAAATAAATAAAAAAGACAAGATAGTATTTTTTTTTAAATATCAACTACTACTATGCTCCCAGAAGCGTAGTAGTAGTAGTTTTTTTTTTTAATTTCTTTTTTATAATTCTGCTTATGCTTCCCAATAGCGTAGTCTATCGGCTCGTTCCGGCTTCACCTCGGCTTCAACTACGCACGCCAAACGCATAGTTGAAATCCGTAGTAAAAAACTGAAACTACGCACGCGGAGTGCGTAGTTTAGATGACATTTAGCAATTTTGGCCAGTACGTCTATCATCGCCCTTAAATTTTGGCCTGGATGTAACAACTAGGCTCGGGCTCGGCTCGTATATAAACGAGCTGAGTATGAACGTGCCACTACTCGGCTCGTTCGGCTCATATAACACCCCTATCAAGAGAGGGAGAGAACTGGGTCGATGTTGTTCTTTGGGTTGTGTAAGCTGTTACTTCTCTAATGGGTAGATAGGGCAAGGAGCCAAGGAGTAGGGTTGGAGTGGTGAGTTTTGGTGGTGAAGAGGAGGCCAGCACCCACGATGCTTCCTTGTTTGAAATTCCAGTTGTTAACATTGTCCGAGTTGCCTAGCATGGTCTCCCTCTTCTCTCATGTATCAGATTGTTTGCAGAAGGTACGGTTAAGGCCATTGTGCAGGTTGTTTAAAAGAGGTAAATGCAAGGTGGGTTAGCTTAGGATATGTGCTTGTTGGGCTAAAATCCATAAAAACGTTAAGGGCTAGGATAGAATGTAATAAGCTCATAACACATGAAGTAAACCACTAAGAAGCATTGAAAACAAACCGGGTTAAGTCCGGTTTGTTCATTTAAACTCGGTAATCGCGAGTCGAGTTTTCGGAATAAAATTTTCCGTGTATTACAAAAATCATCATAACACAAACTACATTTTTGGATTTAGGCCCTGTTTGGTATCAGATTGTGATTTTTTGCGATTCTTTTTTTAAATTCTTGGGGATGGAGATTGTTGGGGATTCTTGTAGATGGAGATTATTAGGGATTGCTAATTTTTGTTGCTTTTGGGTGTTTGGTATAAGTTTATTGAGATAGATTGTTAGGGTATGAAAGACATAAAAAATTAGACAATCCCCTACAATCTGCTAGAATCTTCATTTTTCAAGATTGTTTTTTTGGAGATTATGTTGCAAAAAGAATCTAAATGAAGAATACAATCTTGTACCCCTATCTCATACCAAACAACTCAAAAATGATATCTTCAACAATCCCGTAGAAAAGAATCTGAATGAATCCCCAATAATACAATATCAAACAGGCCCTTAGTCATTTTACCATGTAATATTTTAATAATTGCATTTTAATAAGTGTTTTCATCTTGTATAAGTTAGGAGCGTTATATGAGACGAAGTACTCGGTAAAAACTCAGTTCGAGCTTATTCACTTTTCTAAACAAATTGAATATGAGTATATTTTAAAATTCGGTTAACATTTAGACACGAATCGTTTATAAAATAACCCGAACTCAAGCATCCAATGCTCGGCTCATTTAAATGAATCTCTAATAATACAATATCAAACAGGCCCTTAGTCATTTTACCATGTAATATTTTATTAATTATATTTTAATAAGTGTTTTCATCTTGTATAAGTTAGGAGCGTTATATGAGACGAAGTACTCGGTAAAAACTCAGTTCGAGCTTATTCAATTTTCTAAACAAATTGAATATGAGTATATTTTAAAATTCGGTTAACATTTAGACACGGATCGTTTATAAAATAACCCGAACTCAAGCATCCAATGCTCGGCTCATGCTCGTAAGTTGTTATATTAAGCAAGCTACGCGAAAAACACTCAAGTTATTTATTTTTTAACCAGATAAACTCGTTTAAAATATATTAGATAACCTTTTGTATGGTTTATGCCTTTATGGGATATTTTCCTCAATTCTAAAAATATATTTAGATAATTTTAAACAAAGAAGGAACTTTAAATGATTAAAAGAGAAGAAAAATACAGTAAAGTGGGTTTAAAATCACAATCACGACATCCCAAGTGCGAAAGGGACCCTCATCAGCATCCATCTGTACAGTCAATGAATCTAAATGTACAATAGTTACCTGCAATTTGCTTTTAAAAATCAAATTCAAATGAAATATGATAAAGGAATTTTGTGCGTATTCATGAATTTAAGTAAGCTTAATAAGTGCAGTGCACATGGTGTGTCACCCTTCCACCTACAAATACCGTTTGTTTTCAACATATATTTATACAAGTAATATAATGGACCGTCGAAATTTTTATTTCTCTTAACCAATATTTTAGTGTATTGTAAATTTGTAATACATTGAATAGGTGTAAGTTGGCAACGTTAACATACATCCCATCTATTCAGGTTCGTTTATTTGACAAT
This sequence comes from Fagopyrum tataricum, assembly GCA_002319775.1. Classification (NCBI taxonomy): domain Eukaryota; kingdom Viridiplantae; phylum Streptophyta; class Magnoliopsida; order Caryophyllales; family Polygonaceae; genus Fagopyrum; species Fagopyrum tataricum. The sequence goes on from CM008283.1 coordinate 52,076,384, forward strand.
TGGTATGGATCTATCATACATAAGTGTCAACTCGAAAAGAATTAGGACTTGTTTGGTTAAAAGATGGAATAAAAACAGTTACGAAAAAATAAATAAAATGAAAATGATTATGTTATAGAAAATTACTTACTGAGCATGCAGATAGGAAGTTGCTATGTGGACTCTCTCGAGCGGTGGATCTAGGGTGGTGCAAGGTGATGTTTTGGTAGACGATGAAAATATTGAATGATTATGGCTTTTATATTTAAAAAAAGAAAAGCGGTTAGATTAGTCTACCTTCTAGAGATAGTTCAACCTAAAGCATCTTTGCAGACGAGAACACGAAGTTCGGGTCTTCAGAAAAATTGGTGTTAGGGTCGAGATTCTCATATGGGTCAATCGGTCAGCAACACAATTTTTTTTTTTTCTTTTAACTTATTCCTCTAAAATGAAACTCCATAACTAAGTTTAAATATATATATATATATATATATATATATATATATATATATAGACTGTACAGTAAGTGGAAAAATACTTTAATTTGGGTATGTCACTGCACGCATATGTCAGGCTTTTAATTTCGATAGCCATTTTGCTATTTTAATTATTTAATGCAATTAATTTTTAGAGTTTTTCATGTCAATTTCACTAAATTTAGACAATAAATTAGCAAAAATAAGAAAGTCCAATTAAATGAGAAAAATAAAAATACATATAAGATTACAAAATAGCGTAAAAAGAAAAGAATATGATAAGATCCGATCTAAGTCCCGCCATGAGAAGTTAAAAAAAGTATGTATATTTATTTGTTGGGTAGGTCATAGGTGGAGGTGGCGGAAATGGGGCTATCAAAGGGCAGCTGGAAAGGATAAGAGAAACCTGTAGGTGGGTCCCACAGTTGTTATGGTGGATAAGATAATCCAGTGCAAAACAAGGTAGGACATATCTCTATCTCTTTTGTTCAATCTACCTTCTCCTCAAACAAAAGATGGGACATATCTCTATCTCTTTCATTCAACCAACCTTCAACTCCAATTTCATAATCTTTGGGTTCCCGATTGTCGGGTTATAGTCGTCATTCATTATATACCAGTTCAGATCCTCTGCAATTTATCCTGTAATTTTAACTGTACCTCCACTCACATCACGTCACATATACATTTAATTAAGAAGAAGAGAAGGAAATAAATTTATATTAGTTTTCTTTTTATATGTATGTGAGTGGATGTACAATTAAAATTACAGGATAAATGACAGAGAATCTGAATTCATTATATAATGAAGAGTCTAGGATACAATTTACAACTTACAAGTGTAGTTACAAAGTTTATTAGTAACAAAAGATAAGGATGAAAGTTATTTGAAAAGTGAAATAGATAGCTTGTTAAACGAGTTTTTTTTTATTAGCATTACAAAGCTTTATAAGTGTTTGGTAGAACGAAACTATGTCATAAAATTATTTTTTTTAAAAATTATAAGTATTTTTATAGGATATATATTACAATATATCATTTATAAAATAAGTTATTATAAATTCTGTAAACTTATTATATCATATAGTTTATGAAATAAAAAAAGTTTAAGGTTTTATAAACTAACATAAACTATCGTAAACATAACATATGTTATCTCTATTAGATATTCTAAAGATAAATTAAAGATTATTCAGAATTTTTTTACATATTTTTATAGGGACTACCTTATCCCTTTCGCTTCTTCTCACATGCCTCCCTTCACTTAACCATGTTTTAACCTTTTCGCAAAATATATTATACGATTTAAAGGTAAAATTAAAGATACAAAAATTCGTAAATTATTCACCCCTTTAAAGCTTAAAATGTATAGAATAACTGTTAGATTTGTTAAAATGAATAAAAACTAGGATATTTATTAAAGAAAAAAAAACCCTATTATAATATTACCTATCAACGTTGAAACCAAAATGACACAATTTAAAAATTATCCGACAACAATATTAGTTTTGGCGTGACAATCGGTTTCTTGTATGTAATAAAAATAGGATTAATTGCGTGGCGTGTATTTTATTTTTTAAAATCAAATTAATATTATTTAATATATTAAAGTTATAATTTCTAAAAATTATTATTTAAAAAATATATTAAGTAAAAATTAATAATTTAAAATATTCATAAAGTAATAACGAAATTGTGGCTACAAAATTTTTATTTGATTTTATTTACAGAAATATTTGTCAACTGGGTTGATAAATGTTTGCGTTCAAGCTTTCGGATACCAAATCTCTCTACCGAAACTATATGTGGTTGATGATTTATTAGTTTGGTTGGCCTAATTAATAAACCCACCAGGAAAAGGCAAATAATCTGACGTACTTTATTTTGGATTTTTTTTCTTAAATAATAAAGAAAGATAAACTATTTTTAAAGTTAAGTTCGGAAACGCATTTCGGGGAGAACCAGCTAGCTCTGGGTTCGAGTGGCATTTCATCCCTAACCACAACTCATCCGCTGATTCTTCAACATCAGTCGGTTCGGACCTCCACTTAGTTTCACCCAAGCTTCATCCTGGTCATGGATAGATCACCCAGGTTCGGGTCCATAAGCAGTGACAATAAAACTAATTTCGAGAATAGAAAGATATTGGAGGTTCGGATCGGAGCAAAAACGGCGGGTTTGTGAATAAACCGCAATTTTAAACGACGGGCCGACGGCTTTTGTTATTCATTTATTTTTTAAAAATTTTTTACGAACAACCCGTCGTTTAGAACGATAGGTTATGTTTTTTAAACAAAAAATACGAGGAACCCGCCATTCAGAACGGTGGGTTAAAAAAATCAATATATATCGTACAACACTGAAAATTTGAGGTATAGAATACTTCCTTTTCCTAACTTCGTAATGAAATAATGAGACGCATTGTTCTTTGATGAATAATGTATAAGACGTTCCTACAAATATAATAAGATGTTCCTACAAATATGATGTCAAAAAAGTATTTATGTTAAGAGTAAATAAATATAGGACTAAAGGATAATGTTTGTACGTTGAGGACACTCATTATAAAGTATCTTACCTTGATATATGAAACAATGACAATAAGTGATTAGGTATTTTCTAAATGGGTTTATTAAATCTCATTTTCGAGATACCATGACTTTGATTTTTGATTGTGTCTCTTTGAACAACTTATCTATTTCATCATATGTATCAACCACTTTGACGGTGTTGGAATTGTTGCTAGAATTAGACTTATTTGTAGTGGGTTTAATTTGTTGAAGATATTGCTGCATGATTGAATTGCTTGCACGATCTACCATAGAAATTTATGAAAATTGTAACCTTTTGAGAGATGACAAATGTAAGAGCCGTAGTCTTTCGGGTCGAGACCAGACCTTGGCCGAGATTAGCTTTGGCCGAGGTTGGTCTTGCCGCCCCCGCGGTGAGTGGCGCCGCCCCTGCGGCTGCTTGGACCGCCCCCGCGGTTTCCGGCGGCTGCAGCCGTTTTTGTTGACCTTTGTTGACCTTGCTTTACCCTTTACTTCACCCATTCTTACCTTTGGCTGATCAAGGGTTTCTTCATCCTCTTGCTCCAGATTCTCTCCACGCATCCTTCTCTCCACGCATCCTTGCTTCCCTTTGCTCCCCTTTGATCTTGTTCTAGCTTGGAAGAGTTTGTGAGAGTTGGAAGTGTGTAGTGCTTGTGTAAGCTGTGGCTTTGGATATGCTGGGCTTGGAAGCCAGCCTTGGTATCAGTTGAGCTCTCCTGTAGCCTTAGACCACAAGTTTGGTAAGGTTTCTTCTCCTCTCTTCTTTCTTTATTGCCTTCCTTCATAGCTTAGGATTAGATGATTGCCTAGGCACGTTTTGATGCTGGTATGTGTATGTATGTGTTTGGGATTGGCTATGGATGAGAGAAGACGGGAATTGATCACGTGAAGGACCGAGGAGAAACGCAGAATCACGCTCTGCACAGTCGCCGCCCCGCGGCCGTGAGTCACCGCCCGCGGCGACATTGTCCAGGCGTTAGCGTTGCCGCCAGCGGCCGCCCATGTTCCGTGTCACCACCCCGCGGCCACATCCCGCCCGCGCCGCGGCCACCTGCTTTCGCCCTGCGTCCCTTGTGACCCGCATGTGCGTTTTGTCCCGGATCTACCTAAGGCTAGGTAGATCCTTCTCCTTCCTAGTATGAGTGTTAGTAGCATGCTAGGTGCGAGTTGAGGTTAGAATGAGTTGAGTATGGAACTGTTATGCCGGTTACGGCCTTGAGGATTACGAGTTGGAATATGATCCGTATGGATCCCTTGGGCCTAGGTGTGACCCTTGTATGGATATGTATATGATGTATGCGTTATACCTTGTTTAGGTTGAGTTGATCCAGAGCGGAGCCGAGTATTCTGAGTCTGTGACTCCCGAGGTTGAGGTAAGTCCATAGGACTTACTTAGCTGCCCTCCATATATTGGATGTGTGCCTGAGTGGTGGATGTTATGCTTTATAGCCCGTATGATATATTGTATTACCGACCTATGGTCTATTGACTACCCATTGTAGGGCCGTGACAACTTGTCCATTCATCCCGCTGGGAGTCTGGAGGTTCTCTTCGGGCAGGCCCGTATGGCTCAGTGGGTCGGCCACCTGCACCACTCCCATAGGGTACACGGGAGGTGGGACCGGATCCCATTCCAACTGGCACCATTCCGAGAGGCGAGGGTTATATTCCTCGTGTCACATACGTTCATATTGAGTTATTATTTATACGCTGTATGCGCCGGACTATTATTATAAGATAATAAAATGGGTAAATGTGTGACAACATGTTTATATGTTTAAGTTCTGACGTGTGCATGTGCTCTAGCATCTTCTTCCTTTGTATGTGTTTGGTTAGCTAACGGTGTAATGCCGTGTTGTAGACTTTGCAGGTTAAGACACTGCAGAGTGATCCAGACGGGGCGATCTTGAGGGCTCCGTACACTGGGGTTATACTCGTGGATGGGTATTTTGGATATGTATATATATATATATGATATGTTTTGTTGTACTCAGCAGTTGTATAAACCTTTTGGTTTTAATCTGTTTATATATCAGGATCCATTGTGAGATCCTAGCCCGGTAGCACCTCGAGTCCGCGCGATTCGGGGTGTTACAAAGGTGGTATCAGAGCCCAGGTTGACAACAATGGTACTTGTAATCTGCGATAAAGGTCGAATAGATAAATAAACAGAACCCGAAAGGGGTCTAACTTTTCAAAAGGTTTTGGTTTTGAAATGAGTACAAAACGTTTTGGGATATCGTGTACGTGAGCCATCGCCCTCTGAAGATCTCGACAGTATAGGTATATATATGTATAGATAGATACTATCTGCTGTGATGATGTGTTATATACTTATACATACGGCATATATATTGCCATCTGAGTTGGGTTTAAGTCCTCTGCAGATGGTTCAGACTAGAGCCTTACTTGCAGCAGGACGGGGTAGAGGCAGACCTCCATTAGGTAGAGGACGGGGTAGGATCCCTGCTGCTGAGCTGCGTGCAGCAGAGGACGTTCAGGCAGAGATTGCTGAGAGTGCCGCCCCCTGAGATGGGGGAAGGCACAGCTGGGGGACAGGGTCCACAACGAGTCTAGTCAGCAGACTCGGACCGTGTCTCCATGGAGGGACCAGCCTTCCATGATTACATCCGGCGGGTTGAGGAGGCTGCCAGGGCAGGTAGACGTGCCCCGGATCTGCCAGCGCAGGAAGGTCATCTGAGAGGTCCCACACCGTTACACAGGTGCCAGCTGCACCGGCACCTGTTGCTGAGGTCGTTCGAGTAGAAGAGGAGTATAGAGGGCCTCGACCAGACAGTTGGTTGAAGGCTTTCCATCAGATGGGAGTACCCCCTTTCTCTGGGAAGGGGTTGGAGATAGAGTTGTGGATAGGACACGTAGACTCGGCTCTGGAGTCTATTAGGTGTCCAGCTGATAGACAGGTCGGGTTAGTGCAGAGCTTGTTCAGGGAGTTAGCGCAGCACTGGTGGAGATCCGTACGAGGTCAGGTCACCAGTTATGAGCAGATGGTCTATGATCCGAGAGCGTTTCTGCCCTGCCTCGCTGAGGAAGGAGAGACTGAGGGATTTTGTGGAGCCGGGTTCGAGGATGTGCCAGTTTCTGAGGCCATCCGGAGGTTTCAGTAGGAGCTGGCACTGTTAGGACCAGTTGCACCTCCTGCTGATCAGCATGTGTATCTGTTTTCCCGACGGCTGAGGGATGCCACCCGGGCTTATATGGCGGGATTTCATTGTGAGTTCCTGATGGACTACCAGGATCGAGCCGCTGACTATGAGCGTGAGGGGGTCAGTCAGAGAGAGCTTCTCAGACCGGGGGGTTTGAGAAGAGGCAGCGTACCGGGCAGACTAGCGACCGGGGTACGACTGGAGCTGCTGGTCAGGGCGAGGTCAGAGTCGCCAGAGTCAGCCTTCGCCTACACCGGCTACTGGTAGAGCTCGACAGTGCTATAATGTGGGAGAGCAGGGACATATCAGACCAGAGTGCCCGAGACAGCCGGTGACTTGTTTCACGTGTGGTGGGCGAGGTCACAGAGCAGTGTTCTGCCGTCAGGGCAGAGCTTCTTCACAACAGGGTTCTTCACCTGCTGGTGGAGCTGGGGGTGGACAGAGGCCACCTCAGCAGCAGCAGACACAGGGACAACAGAAGGTCCCAGATCGTTAGACGGCAGGGATCTGCTCTTGGGCGAGCAGAGTAGAGGTCGTGGTGGGAGCTTCACTGACACCCGTGGGCCCTCAGGGCCGAGTTTTTGAGCTGAGGAGTGCAGAGGAGTCGGCTGCACCTACTGCTACAGGTACCATTCTGATTTATGGCTTACCTGTTCGTGTTTTGTTTGACACGGGTGCTACGCACACATTCATATCTGTTGCTTGTTTGAGCGTCTGGGTCTAGACTGTAGAGGGATGCCCTTTATTATAGGGCTACCCAATGGGGGTAGGGTCAGAGGTACCCGTGAGATCCATGACTGTCCCATTTCTGTAGGGACCCGTGTGCTTTTAGTTGACTTCTTTGTCATGCCCGCTGGAACATGAGGAAGTCATCCTTGGTATGGATTGGATGGATAGGCATTCTGCGGTTTTAGATGTGGGTAGGAGACTGTCAACCTCTCTACGAGTCTGGTCAGTTAGCGGTTTTCCGAGGTTGGGACCTCGGGAAGGTAGGCATGGTTATCAGTGCTATACAGGCAGCTAGGTTTGATTGCCCAGGGTTGTGAGGCCTTCTGGTGTTACGCCATGAAGGAGGGAGAGTCCAGCCTTAGAGGATATCCCAGTGGTTGATGATTTGTGGATGTGTTTGCTGAGCCGTCCAGTTTTGCCCACCTCAGAGGAGTGTGGACTTTGGGATGATTAGAGCCGGGTACAAGACCGATGTCGAAGGCCCCATACCGGATGGCGCCTGTCGAGATGTTAGAGCTGAAGAAGCAACTCGAGGAGTTGGCTGAGAAGGGCTTCATTCGCCCTAGCGTATCCCCATGGGGGCACCGGTCCTCTTCGTACGGAAGAAGGACGGATCGTTGAGGCTATGCATAGATTACCGAGAGCTGAATAAGGTGACCATCAAGAACAAGTATCCGTTGCCGCGCATTGATGATTTGCTGGATCAGTTACAGGGAGCTTCAGTGTTCTCCAGGATAGACCTGCGCTCAGGATATCACCAGCTGAGGGTGAGAGAGCAGGATGTGCACAGGACGGCATTTCGGACCCGTTATGGACACTACGAGTTGTAGTGATGCCATTCGGGCTCACGAATGCCCCGGCAGTTTTCATGGAGTTGATGAACAACATCTTCATCGACTTCCTGGATCAGTTTGTGGTGGTCTTTATAGATGACATCCTGGTGTACTCTCGCAGCAGAGAGGAGCATGCAGGACATTTGAGGACGGTACTACAGGTTTTGCGGATAGAGAACTTTATGCGAAGTGCGAGTTTTTGGATGCCAGAGGTAGCATTCCTGGGTCATATTGTTTCCGCCGAGGGGATCAAGGTTGATCCGGCGAAGATTGAGGCAGTAGCGGCATGGATGACACCGACGAACGTCAAGGAGGTACGTAGCTTCCTTGGCCTAGCCGGTTATTACAGACGCTTTGTGGAGGGATTTTCCGTGATTGCCCGTCCACTGACGAGTTTGCTGAGGAAGACTACCAGATTTGTGTGGTCTGATCAGTGTATGCGGAGTTTTGAGGAGCTGAAGAGACGTTTGACGTCTGCTCCTGTTTTGGCACAGCCAGAGGGTACAGCTGACTTCGTGGTTTACAGTGATGCATCCAAGCTTGGCTTGGGATGTGTGTTGATGCAGCGGGGCAGAGTGATTGCTTATGCGTCTCGACAGCTGAAGACGTATGAGGAGAACTACCCGACTCATGATCTGGAGTTGGCCGCGGTAGTTCATGCACTGAAGATTTGGAGACATTACCTGTATGGTGCCACATGCCAGATCTTCACCGACCATCAGAGTTTTGAAGTATATTTTTACGCAGCGGGAGTTGAATAACGCCAGCGTAGGTGGCTCGAGCTGATTAAGGATTTTGACTTGGAGATTCTGTATCATCCGGGGAAGGCGAACGTTTGTCGCCGACGCCCTGAGCCGGAAGACGCCTCGAGAGCAGGCGATCGCGAGATTGACAGTACAGTCTCAGCTGCAGAGAGACCTGAGATGGTTAGAGTTGGACATCCAGTTTCCTGATGAGGATGCCCGACTGAGTATCTTAGAGGTTCTACCTGATCTGTTGGGGAGATCCAACAGAAGCAGGAGACCTGCCCGATGTTGCTGAGGATACGGGAGAGGATGTCTCGAGATGAGGCACCACAGTTCCTTCTGGGGGCAGATGGAGTGTTGAGACGCCGAGGTCGCGTCTGTGTACCTGCTGACGCAGATTTACGTCAGAGGATTCTACAGGAGGCTCACTGTACACCTTACTCGGTACATCCAGGTACGAGTAAGATGTATCAGGATTTGAGACGTATATACTGGTGGGGTGGGCTGAAGCCCGATGTGGCCAGATTTGTGGCACAGTGTGCGACCTGCCAGCAGGTCAAGATCGAGCATTTCAGACCTGGGGGCGAGCTTCATCCACTTCCTGTTCCACAGAGGAAGTGGGAAGACGTCACCATGGATTTTGTGACCGGATTGAGATTGAGCCGGGGTTATGATGCTATCTGGGTCATTGTGGACAGATTGACGAAGACGGCACGTTTTGTTCCGATCAGGGAGACGTGGCCGGTGAGCAGACTGGCTGAGGAGTACACTAGGCAGATAGTGAGACTCCATGGGGTGCCGAGGGACGATCGTCTCTGACAGAGATGGGCGATTTACCTCGAGGTTTTGGCAGCAGATTCAGACTGCCTGGGGACGAGTTTACATTTCACGACGGCGTTTCATCCTCAGACCGATGGTCAGTCAGAGAGGACCATTCAGACGCTGGAGGATATGATGCGAGCTTGTGTGTTGGATTGGGGACAAGTGTGGACGGATCACCTCCCACTAGTTGAGTTCTCATACAACAACAGCTGGCATGCATCTATTGGGATGGCCCCATATGAGGCACTGTATGGACAGAGATGTCGGACTCCGTTATGCTGGGATGAGCAGAGCAGTGTCAGCGGTATAGCCCCTGATCAGATTCAGGATGATATGGCCCGAGTAGCCCTGATTAGAGAGCGACTGCTGACGGCTCAGAGCCGTCAGAAGTCGTATGCAGACAGGAGGCGCAGACCTCTAGAGTTCCGAGTTGGAGCCCATGTGTGGCTGAGAGTGTCCCCGACACGAGGTGTGAGGAGATTCGGCATTAAGGGGAAGTTGAGCCCCGATATGTCGGACCATTCGAGATTCTGGATCGGGTTGGGAGCGCCTACAGATTGGCTTTGCCTCCGAGATTAGAGGGTGTTCACCCTGTGTTCCACGTGTCTCAGCTGAGGGAGTATATACCAGACCCGAGACACATTGTGAGTTATGATGATTTGGTGGTTGAGCCGGACCACACGTTTGCTGAGCATCCTATTGCAGTCCTAGAGCGAGGTATGAGACGCCTGCGTTCGAAGGACATTCCTATGTTGAGGATACAGTGGTCGAGACGTGGACTGAGGAGGCTACTTGGGAGACTGAGGATAGTATCCAGAGGAACTATCCAGAGTTCTATGCTGGGATAGAGGTACCAGTGGGATCGCCGGGTAGATCTTAGTATTACCTCGGTGAGTGTTATATGCTTATGTGCTTATATGCCATACTGTGTTTATTTCGTGCTAGCTGTGATGTGTGTATGATCTGTTACAGAGTACCTCCATGCTATCTCGAGATATGTAGGATTGGATGGAGATATCTTCTCCATGCCCCGATGTTGGTTTGGCTAGAGACGCTTCTCTCTATGCCCCGGATAGGATTGTGATCTTTTGCGGGAGATGATGTTTCTCCACGCCCGTGTTGAGGTTATAGCGTATGGTTGAGGCCAGGTATGTGTTATGATACCTCTATGATAGAGAGTGTATCCCGGTTTTGAGGTTATGTGCTTTCGAGGTTTATGCAAGTTTCGGGACGAAACTTGTTTTTAGGGGGGAGAGATGTAAGAGCCGTAGTCTTTCGGGCCGAGACCGGACCTTGGCCGAGATTAGCTTTGGCCGAGGTTGGTCTTGCCGCCCCGCGGTGAGTGGGCCGCCGCCCTGGCTGCTTGGACCGCCCCCCGCGGTTTCCGGCGGCTGCAGCCGTTTTTGTTGACCTTTGTTGACCTTGCTTTACCCTTTACTTTCCTTCTTACCTTTGGCTGATCAAGGGTTTCTTCACTCTTCTCCTTCTCTCCACGTTCCTTGTCCTTGCTCCCCTTTGATCTTGTTCTAGTTGAAGAGTTTGTGAGAGTTGTGTGTAGTGTTTGTGTAAGTTGTGGCTTTGATATGCTGGGCTTGGAAGCCAGCCTTGGTAGCAGTTGAGCTCTCCTGCAGCCTTAGACCACAAGTGTGGTAAGGTTTCTTCTCCTCTCTCTTTCTTTCTTGCCTTCCTTCATAGCTTAGGATTAGATGATTGCCTAGGCACGTTTTGATGCTGGTATGTGTATGTATGTGTTTGGGATTGGCTTTGATGAGAGAAGACGGGAATTGATCACGTGAAGGACCGAGGAGAAAACAGAATCACGCTCTGCGCAGTCGCCGCCCCCGGCCGTGAGTCACCCCCGCGGCGACATTGTCCAGGCGCCAGCGTTGCGCCAGCGGCCGCCCACGTTCCGTGTCACCGCCCCCGCGGCCACATCCCGCGCGCCGCCACCTGCTTTCGCCCCTGCGTCCCTTGTGACCCGCAGGTGCGTTTTGTCCCGGATCTACCTAAGGCTAGGTAGATCCTTTTCCTTCCTAGTATGAGTGTTAGTAGCATGCTAGGTGCGAGTTGAGGTTAGAATGAGTTGAGTACGGAACTGTTATGCCGGTTACGGCCTTGAGGATTACGAGTTGGAATATGATCCGTATGGATCCCTTGGGTCTAGGTGTGACCCCTTGTATGGATATGTATATGATGTATGCGTTATACCTTGTTTAGGTTGAGTTGATCTCCAGAGCGGAGCCGAGTATTCTGAGTCTGTGACTCCCGAGGTTTGAGGTAAGTCCATAGGACTTACTTAGCTGCCCTCCATATATTGGATGTGTGCCTGAGTGGTGGATGTTATGCTTTATAGCCCGTATGATATATTGTATTACCGACCTATGGTCTATTGACTGCCCATTGTAGGGCCGTGACAACTTGTCCATTCATCCCGCTGGGAGTCTGGAGGTTCTCTTCGGGCAGGCCCGTATGGCTCAGTGGGCCGGCCACCTGCACCACTCCATAGGGTACACGGGAGGGACCACTGCACCACTCCATAGGGTACACGGGAAGGCCGGCCACCTGCACCACTCTCATAGGGTACACGGGAGGTGGGACCGGATCCCATTCCAGCTGGCACAATTCCCGAGAGGCGAGGGTTATATTCCTCGTGTCACATACGTTCATATTGAGTTATTATTTATACGCTGTATGCGCCGGACTATTATTATAAGATAATAAAATGGGTAAATGTGTGACATCATGTTTATATGTTTAAGTTCTGACGTGTGCATGTGCTCTAGCATCTTCTTTTGCATGTTAGGACACTACAGAGTGATCCAGACGGGGCGATCTGCTGAGGGCTCCGTACACTGGGGTTATACTCGTGGATGGGTATTTTGGATATGTATATATATGATATGTTTTGTTGTACTCAGCAGTTATATAAACCTTTTGACATGTTTATATATCAGTTTTATGTTTTGGTTTTAATCTGTTTGTGCCTTGTTGTTAGATCGGTGAAATTGATGTCAGGCTAGGGTCATGATCCATTGTGAGATCCTAACCCGGTAGCACCTCGAGTCCCGCGGATTCGGGGTGTTACAACAAATTTGTGGAAACTTCGGTTCGATTCTAAGAAAAGTATAAAATAAAATAAAAATAAAACCCGACGTTTAAAACGACGGGTTCTTGGGTTTTTTTTAAAAAGAAAAAAAACAAGTCGAACTTACGTGCAGTGCATTAAGTCGTGTAGTTGGCAGACTTTGTGAACCCTATACTTTCTTGTCCTAGTATGTTGAAAACCTATGTCCTCTTCTATTTTTTTTTTGGTAAATGGTAAATTCGTAGACCACCCGGTTCGATCGGCTTAGCCGCTCTACGTCCAGATCGGGTAGAAAGTCGTGGCCCGTTGCTAGGGGATACCCTCCCAATATCAATTTTTCCATACATGCCGTTAGTAGGATTCAAACTCGAATCTCCAAGCTAAACACTTAAGGAGCCTAGCACCACATCCCACTAGACCAACTGAGTATTGGTTATGTCCTCTTCTATTAGTTCTATAAATCGGCGCAAGCACTCTCAACCTTCATCTTCTTCACTACTGCAATCTTCCGCAAACACTTCTTCTCAACCTCTTCTTCACTGCTTCCTCTTATGCAAACACGCTCCTTCTCAACCTCTTCTTCACTACTTCATCTTCTACATCAACGATTTGGTGCTTTCGGTGCATTCAAAAGAGTTGGTGCTTTCAAACCGGAACTGGAAACCGGCCACAACCAACAACGATCTGGTTGCTTTCGGGATTTCCTTCTTTTTTTTTCTTGTATAGTATTTTTTTTAAAGATTTAGTATATTGTTAAATGATGGAATGATCATGTTAAATTGTTAGTTTAGTATACTGTTTGGTGATTATTTCAAATATTGTTTGTTTATATATAAAAAAAATAGAATATTTTAATTTTATTTTTAGATACGAAGATTGAGGATGAGCATAATGATAAACATGTTAAATGGTTAATTTTAACATGTTAAATATTGTTGTGGATAAATTATTTTTAATTGTGTAATTATTATTTTTTAAATTTTTATAATGATAAACGTGTTTAATTTGGTTTAAAACAGATTATTTTAATTATAAGTTAAATGCCTTTAAATCGGATTATTATAATTTTATAGTGATAAAATACTTACGTTGTTTTGGATTCAGTACCATATGTACGTAAAGGGGGAAAAAAAGCTTTCATTCTTTTATCTAGTCATGTATATTTCTATAATTTGAACCTTCTTTATTAATTTGTTAATTTTTGTACTTATAGTTGATGGGTTAACATAGGATAATATGCATGTACAGATATGTAATGGTAGATGATAAAGTAATATGTATTAATCTATGTTAAGTGTAATATATGTACATATACATGATGAGTTGGAATTCTTGTTTATTAACTAAATGAGCTAATATAGGCATGAATAGCAATATGTATAACATTGTGGATAATTCATGGACACGAGATATAAGATTTTGCACGAAATTACTCACAAATGATCAAAACGATTTTCAAACCGATGATTTTGGTATCGAACACGAGGATGACATTTATCAATCAAAAGAAGATGGTGATTCAGTTGAAGTTATGAACACCGCTATCGAGAAAGATGTAGTGGCTAGAGAGCCATCATCTATAAATTCTTTTTGGAATGTTGTTGAGGAGTATGGTCCATCTCATATGAACTCGTGTCAAAACTGGAATGCAACAAATCAATATGTAGAAGGAGGTGAATTTGCTTGTGATCAACATTTCAGTTCCTTGGTATTTGTTAAAAACAAAATAAATTCCGAAATATATCCTCGCGAGATTAATCAAGACTCACGTCTACAGTTTTGTTGCATGAGTCATTTCTATTTGGAGCTAGAGCGAGGATTACATCTTAGTAGTAGATTTTTACCGGAGTTGTATTGTACTTCACGCTTTGATGTATTTCTTATCCATGTATGTGTTAGGTTTTGTTAATAATCTACTGATAGCTTTGCCGAAGGTGGACTAGCCACTGTCTCAAGGTTTGGGCACATGTTTGGTTTGTCAGTGTCTTTATCTTATAATAGCTTTGCCCAAGGTGAACAAGCCTCATAGGTTGTGCCGGTTTTGGATGTTATCAGTTTCAGAGTAGTCGGTATGTTTAGGAAGATTACATGCCTCTTTAAAGTACTTTGTAATTGTTGATTTAGGCCGTAGATCACATATCGTAGGCATTGACATATACTTTGTTTTTCCTAGCATAACCGGGTCTTAATAGATCCGGTATACCTTTTTACTCTTTCTATGAATTTACCTTTACAAAAAATAGTTATTTTGGATAAACCCATACGGTAGGACAATTTATAAACAAATAAAAATCCTAGGTTTGATCCTCGATACTAAGGGATATGCGATAAGACTAATAAGGTAATTCGAGATCTCGCTCATAATCTCTTGGGTTAAAAAAAATGTAAGGTTGCTCTATAAGGTCGGTTGATTAGGAGAAAATTGTGTCCCTCGGAAGTTGTACATGCACCTTTTCATGGTACTGTTCAAAAAAATTGTGAAAAAAAAAATCAATGTGTCGATTACGGCCGTATGCATAGTTGCGGTTATTATATATAAAAAAAAACTCTAACTACGTTGATAGGGTGCGTAGTTGGTGTACATTTTATTTTTATTTTTTCCAAAAATACACTTCAACTACGCTTATGAAATGTGTAGTTGGAGTGCTATTTTTTTAAATGCACTCCAGCTACGCACCCCATCAGCATAGTTGAAGTCTTTTAAATAAGTAAGTACAACTAAGCTTCTTAGAGGCGTAGTTCGTCGGCTCCTTTTTTTTTGGTGAAAGGAGAAAAGTTCCCCACGCCCAAAGACATTTATTCATAAAACAAGAAAAATTACAAACGAGTCATCCGAGGGTGTTAATTTATCTTTTTATATCCGTCGGGTCAAAGACGTGGAGAGTTTTGCACGCCAAAGTAGGTGAACCTTACACACAAGCACTCGGGGTTCCATCCTAAAACCAATTAGCAATATGAGGAATATCCCTAATGCTTATATGTTAGGTTCACGGGTTTCATATTGCCGATGTGGGACACATTTCCACAACTCAACACTCCCCCTCAAGTGCAACTATCTTGGACTAGTTGAAACTTGATACAAAGCCTTAAGGCCGGCTTATCCAAACGGACGAATAACTTATTTTTCGCAAATCACAACCCAAACACAGGATAGTGGACCCGGATAAGACCTCCTCTGATATCATGTAGAGATTTTTGAACTGAAAGCTTGACTTTATTCTTGATTAGACAATGTTTATATAGACAAATATAACAGGGAAAAGAGATAAGCTAACAAAGTGGGATAAGCCCGATAAAAGGTCCAATGGACTGGGCCTATAATCTAACACTACCTCTCAAGCTGGAGGTTGGGAAGAAATAACTCCAAGTTTGCCAATCAAGAAGTTGAATATAGTAGGACCAAGAGCTTTAGTCATGATATCAACTAGCTGAAGGGTGCCAGGAACATGTCGTGTCTGAATGATGCCTCGTTGAATTTGTTCCCTAACAGTTTGACAATCAATCTCAATGTGCTTGGTCCGCTCACTGGATTGTTGGCAATATGAATGGCGGATTGATTATCGCAAAAGAGACACATTGGAGCTTTATGCGAGAATCCAGGTGACATAAGAAGAGAGCGAAGCCAAAGAAGCTCACAAGTGGCAGCTGCCATAGCTCTGTATTCAGTTTCAGCAGAGAAGTGAGAAACTGTAGGTTGTTTCTTGGTGATAGGACATGCTGCATAGTCGGAATCACAAAAGGCGCGTATGGAGAGATCACTGAATCGAGAGAGATATACATTGAGCAAGTGCAGCCTTGAGGTAGCGAAGGACTTTTAGAGAAATGGTCCAATGATCAAGACGAGGTGCGGCCATGAATTGCGATAATATATGAACACGGTAGACCATGAGTTGTCGAGTAATAGACAAGTAGATGAGACGACCAACCAAACGACGATATTTCTCAGGTTATTCAATAAGGCCGTAGAATTCAACTGTAATCCGTGATCAGCGGTCATTGGAAAAGATGCCAGAGACCAAACGGGTACGAATAGTTTCGATGTCTAAGAAGAACCGAAGAGGTCATATGTATGAAGATAATCTTTAAATCTGCGAATGGTAGCATGTTGTTGCCAGTAACAACCAAATCATCAACATAAACTAGGATCTAAAGAATCATACTTGACCGACTGTAGGTGAACACAGAGTAATCTGCAAGAGACTGAGTAAACCTGTATTTCAGAAGAGCAGATGTAAACTTATAAAACCAATTCCAAGGAGCTTGACGAAGACCATATAAGGATTTCTTGAGGCGAAAAACTTTAGAAGAAGACTTGAACCCAGAGGGAGGGAGCATATAGACTTCCTCATGAAGCTCACCGTGAAGAAAATCATTATGAACATCCATATGATGTAGCTCCCAATTATGAATGAAGTTTGATTGTTGCCAATTTAGCAACAGGGGCAAAGGTTTCTATGTAATCAAAGCCTTCTTGTTGGCGGTTGCCGAGTACCACCAAGTGTGCCTTATAGCACTCAATCTGACCATCAGACTTATACCTGATGCGAAAAACCCATTTAGAGCCAATAACTCTACGACCTGCAGGAAGATCAACATAATCCCATGTATTGTTGCGTTGTAGGGTAGAGATTTCATCTTGCATAGCCTGCTGTCATTTAGGATTTGTAACGGCGTCCCTAAAAGAGCTCGGTTATTGTTCCTGATGGATAGAGTTAAGAGCAACAACATACGCAGGTGAAAAATGTTTATATGATAAAGAATTCACTATAGAATATCGGGTACCTGATTTTAGTGAAGGAGTGGGTTGACTTGATCGGGAACCGAAATGACTTGCCTTTTTACAAACAAAATCTCGTAAAAGGGTATTTGGTTTTGTGGTGCGAGAGTTGCGGCAGGGCAGTTGGGCTGCCGGAGCAGTAGTGGCCGGAGGGGCCGGTTACAATAGACTGAGTCTATAATCTAACAGAGGGAAATAAACTCCTCTAATATCGTCTAAAAGAAAGATCTAACGCATATCGGAGGGGCATCAAAGACATGAACCCTAACATTAAGAGAAAAGGCAAGATTGGCAAGAGAATCCACCACCCTATTTTCCTTCCGAAAGACATGACCGAGATTAACAACCCAATCTCGGAGTAACAAGCCTTGACATCGTAACACCATGCTAGAAGATGGATGTGAGGAACTCACACCCTTATTGATTAAATCCAAAACCAACCTTGAATCAACCTCAATCATCACCTTCATCACCTTCTTGTAACCTAATTCCACGCCATCTGGAGACATAAACAAGTCCCCAAACCTCCGCAACTGGTGCATAAGCACTCCCACAAGTTGTTCGAAACCCCCTTCAACCAATCTCCATTCCAATCTCGAACCACCCCACCTGCTATAGCCCCTGCCATCATCCCCTCTTGATGCTCCATATGTGTTAACTTTAATCCAGCCCCGGGGAGGCTTTCTCCATGCCACCATGATTTCATGTTTAGGGAACAAAGGAGTCAACTTCAAGGATCTGTCAAAAGTTCCTATAGTTCGTCGGATCCTATCGGCTTCAACAACGCACACCAAACGCGTAGTTGTTATCCGCAAATGGAAAATAAAACTACGCACCCGAATTACAGTAGTTGTATGACGAATAAAGATTTTTTGACCGTTCGTCTATCGTCTATCAACAAGCCAATTTTTATAGCTTTTAGGAATTTTCAAATATGACATGCAGTCAGTTTCCTATTTAACTACTCTCATAATATTTTAATGTCAAACGAAAGATGTAGGATAAGTTCGAAACTATTTTCTCAAATAATCCTTTTTTTTTTAACAAGTCACTAAATTAGGGACAATTATTAGAAAATAATAGCAAAGGTCATCTAAAATGGGAAGTAGTAGGTCACTGACATAAATAGGAGGCCCACTGACGCTCATTTTCTTCTCTTTTTTTAAAATTTTTTATTTCAAGTGTAGACATCTCTTAAAAAAAAATTCCAACTTTAGACATTATAATATCTTGGCCCATAAGTTAAGTTTGATTTATTAGTAATCGTTACTAATATATTTCATTTCAGTTCATGCTTCAGATTATTTTTAGGAATATTTTATACTTAGTATGAGTTTCACTGTCCAAGTCCACGCCTCTCCCTAATCTCCATCGTGGCATCCAGTATCAAAAGTTAAGTTTCATTATTTATTAGTAATCGTTACTAATATATTTCATTTCAGTTCATGTCTCTCAATAATCTCCATCGTGGCATCCAGTAATCAACAGTCAAGTTTCATGAATAGTAATCGTTACTAATATATTTCATTTCAGTTCATGCTTCAGATTATTTTTAAGAATATTTTATACTTAATTTGAATTTTAATGTCCAAGTCCATGTCTCTCCCTAATCTCCATCGTGGCATCCAGTAATCAAAAGATTCCAATCGAAGGGCGCCGCCTGTTTTCCACCATACTTTCATATCCCAAAATTCTATTCCACTTTCAAGGTCATTGTTCATCAATCTGACTTTCCCAATTTCACATTGCCGAATCAATCCTTCTTTGATCAAGAATCAAACACAGATTAGAAACTAACTGCAATATTAATCAACAAATGAAAGTAGAACAACAGAAACAGAATGAAATCAAAGATGAGAAGTTACCTGATATGTGATGAATGAACGGATCAACGGACGTATAACACGCTTGATCAACGGACGAAACGGGAATCGGTGGAAGTATGAACGAGAATCTGAACAAATCACACGGAATCAGAAACCATGACGACGAGCTGAACTGATATCAATCAAACCACACACAATCAACTGAACTGATGATCAAATGGATGAGTGAAGGTCAATTGGTTCTTCGAACGATCATATGATTGGTCACCTTTCAGTCTGAATCTCAAGTTTTAGTTTGATTTTTAAGATTAGTTTCCGATCCAAGTGTTAGTACGATCCCGATTCTAAGGTCCGAAAATTCTTTGCCAATTGGCTTGATTTCTTATATATACATGTCCTGGTATAGTAAATCTGGGGATCATCCTCACCGGAAGTACACAAAAAAACAGGTTCCGCTTCCGAAGATTTTCCTCCCAACTAAGTCGGTGTTCTTCTTGATCTCTTTACTGCATCATCACCATCGTCGAACTTACTGGAATTTCACATCACCGACTTTGCAGGAATCCGCTGCCGGAAAATCTCACAGGCTTTGACGGAAAACACACTCTGCTACAATCTGTAAGGACATATTCTTTATAGTAAACGTACCCTGAGCAAGCGACAGAATTACGAGTTCTCTGCCATGGACATATTCGAAAGTCTACTAGGCCGGGCCTGGAACGCAGATCTCCGTCGTTGTTGGTGAGAAGAAGGCCGAATCAACGCTGCCAACGCTCGCTTCACTAGATCTCCTTCAACGGTTCCGATCCGAACAAGAGAATTCGTCATAGCGGACCTCCGTGCGTTGAGCCGGTTCGATTGGTACGGCGCGGCAGATCCGTGGTGAGATCCGAAGTTGTTCTTGTGGAGACTGCATCGGAATGAACCTGGATGCGTTGTCGGAGAACACATACACGTCTTCTTTTGTCCTCCGGACGGCGGATTCCTTCCACCCTGCCTGTGCACCACCTGACTATGAGGCGAAGCGGCGGAAATTGAACGGCCGGGAGACGTTGACCGGTCAAACGAGAACCTCACAGCCGATGCTGACGGAGAAGAATTGTACATGTTCACACGCGTTGGAGACGCTGATCTATGGAAGAAAGATGCTGGACGCGATGCAAAAGTGGAAGATGCAAACGCCGACGCAGCCGAAGATGGCGCTGACGTCATGTGACGGCTAGCGCTCGAGCTCGCAAACCTTCCAGAAGGCGATGAGGACCGAAGAACCGGTCCGCTTGATCTTCTTCCGGAAACCGCCATTTTTCCTGTTTTAGAGAGAAGTGGAAAGTGAAAAGTGAAAAGAGAAAGAGAGAGGAGAGATGTTTTTCTTTGAGCCGCGTTTGGCTGTCGAATTGGGCAAACCTAGCTTAACTTGAGACGTGCATTTATAGGGGATGAAAAGAGACGGAGCCTAAAAAGGAGTAGAATACTGAAAATATCGCGAGATATCGAGTGAACCTAACCTAACCTAACCTAACCTAACTAACCAGAGTTAAATTATTAACTCTAGTTCGGTGAGAACCTTGAAAAGAGGGCTGGCAAGTGGCAAGTGGGCCAGCAGAATTGAACCTGTGGGCTAGGAAAGCGAAACAACAAGGAAGGCTTGATGATTCTTCTAGTCATTACTTGCAAGATGGAGTAACGAAACAGTCAAGGCCGATAAAAAGTTTACATTATAGTGTTCGAACGCGGGCATATCTTTTCTTACAAAATGTTCACACACAATATAATTCAAACTAAATTTATATTAAAATAGATGAATTTATAAATACTAAAATTATATATTTATAAAATATAATCTGGTTAAAAACGTATGATACAGTTTGACTAATTCGGATTGTTATTATAAGTATAAGGTTATTATTATCATTATCATTATTGTTATTATAAGCTTGTAAAATGCAAACGGTTTTGTTTAAAACAATGGATGAATGTAGTACAAACTGGTACCTCACATGTGTTACAGTTTGACTAATTCGGATTAGCACGGCAGCATCACTAATTCACGGTTCACCGTGTCAAATACGTAGCTTATAGATAGTGATTATGCAGTTAAATTTTCTGGATTATTATTTTTTCCATATCAATATTACTATGGCTTATTTGTTTAGCATTAAATTAAAAGAAAATCAAAATGAGAATGAGAGGATCATTTTAATACTCATATTGGTAAGACTTAAAATAAATTAAAATAATTTTGCGTAAACTTATTTTTAATTAATAGTAAATTATTTAACATATATAAAGACATGAACAATTCTAAAATTATAATATTTCTATTAAAAATTATATTATACTTGTTATAATTTTTAAAAAATATTACAATTAAAGCTCAGACTATATATATATATATATATATATATATATATATATATACAAGTTATTACTTATTAGATATTATTTGCTCGTTATTTCTTACAAAATTTGTATAAATTCAAATTTACATATACAAAAATACTATAAAAATCTTTTTTTTTTCCTTGAAAAAAGATATCTTTATTTTTTTATACTGATCGAACAAGAGATATTATTTTTAGGTCTATTATTATGCACCTACTTGTACCTAACTAATTGGCCACTAAGTAATATCATACTAATGATCACCAAAGAGTGTATATAAAGTAAATAAAACAAAAGAAGTTTGATACTAAACACGCAACAAATTTATTAATATAAGTAGCTTTGATTTGAGTGGCTTTTGATGGCATAAAATAATAATATAAGCATATCTTTATTATTATAAAATAGGAATAAGATTAACCCTAAGAGATTTTTATTCTTGTGATGGATTTGATATCCATATAATATTTGAACGTACCTTCCATGTCAAGACATGGGCGGTTTTATGTGAATTGGTATCCGAATTTGGAGACACATCACACGTTAGTTTTGCTTGGTTACAATAATATTACATGCTTTCTTTATAGGGTAGGTTATGTTCATATTATCTTCTTTCTACTTTTGTGAAAATAGATGCACATTTTTTTATGAAAATATTAAGTAAATTTAGGGGATACACGTTGGAAGATACATCGATACGTACTTTAATCGAATACTTTAAGTGTCCGTTTGTTGGCGTTTTGTTGGAGTGAGTATAAAAGAGATAGAAATGATTAGATTACTTTTATGTGTTAAAAATCTCTAAACAAATATAATTTTTATTAATTTAGAATCACTTTATTATCAGGAATGATTTTTAGCGCTTTCAAACGAATCCTAAATATATTGTGTGTAATAAGAATATTATTAATATTTTACACCATTATATATAATCATATCATAAGTTTTGCTCAGTTCGTTAATGAAAAATACCTTAAAGGATCAATGCTTTAGAATTACCTTCCTAAAGGATATATGTCTTGACAATGAAAAAAATTGATGAAATTAAGAACAGAATTTGAATCAGGATTCACATGGAATATTAGAGATGGTAACACAGTCAAATTCTAGAAAGATTGTTGGATTAATGAACAACCATTGATTAAGATGTGTAAGAATACGGAAACTATTAATAAAAAAATTACGGTTAATTACTTTATTACAGAAAATAAATGGGATATGAATAAGATTGAGTCGGAAATTGGTCATATCCTTCCATTTGATACAATTACAACAATTAAATCCTATCAACTTCCGAAAATTTTTTTAAGGATCGTCTTTATTGGTCCCAGGCGGATAATGGTGACTTCTCAACGAAATCAGCAATTTACTCAGAGTATTTGAGAAAGGGGCTCCAAACCTTTCCGAATTAATGGATTTGGAATATTGATAGTATGCCTAAGGTCAAAAGTTTCCTAGGAAAATTATCTATCAATGGTCTACCTACAAAAGAAAATTTAGAAAAACAAAAGGTCTCGGTCCCGATGAACTGTTGTCTTTGCAATCATCCTTATGAATCTGCCGACCATTTGTCCTTCAAATGTCCAGTTACTTTGGATAATATTCTTATTGATAATCCGTTGAGGGCTTATCAATTCCATTAACTTAATCAAAAATAAAATTGAGGAAAAGATCTTGTGGCTTAAGGAAAATCTAGCTGAAACGGACCTCATCTATTTAATTCTGGTCTGATGGAATCTTTGGTTTGCTAGAAACCAAAAATTTTTTAACAATAAGGATCCCCAGAACATCGACTCAATAGTAATAAACCAGATTAATGACCGGAACCAACTAAAAAGGAAAAAATCGATTCTCCATAAGGATAAAACTAATAAGACTTTAAGAAAAACAAAAAATATCCAATGGGACAAACTCACAACCAGAAAAAGACTTTATTAAACTAAATTTTGATGGTTCCAAAAAAGATTATGGGAAATCGGCTTATGGTTTCATTCTCCGGAATCATGATGCTATGACAGTTTCTCTTAGCTATGGGAGATGTGGTAACATATCGGTCCAGCATGCCGAAGCATGTGCGCTGAGAGAAGGTTTGGTTATGACCTTTGATTTGGGGATCAAAAACATTGAAACTGAAAGAGATTGCCTTTCTATCATTAACTCTGTTAAACATATTTGAAAACCTCCTTGGGAGCTGGACCTGATACTTTCTGATATTTCTAATATCTTGGTTGGTTTTTGACAGGTTAGGGTCCGTCATGTGTTTAGGGAGGTCAATGGTGTGGCTGACCAGCTTACAGTGTTGGGACACGATTGCCTTCTGCCTTCTTGCTCGTCTTCGCCGGTGATTGACGAGTTCATCCGCAAGGATGCGCTAGGGTGGAAAGTCTCTTGGAAATGATGTACCCTAATTGCTTACCTTATAATATAAAAAAAAAGTTTTGCTCAGTTTTAATAATATTAAGATGTTGAAATATAAATTTAACCCTAACTTTGTACCTTTTGATTTCTATCACTTAGCTAAAAAAATTTAAATTTTTTTTTCCTTTTTCAAAATTATTGACTGTCTCAGCAACAACTAAACAACACAAAGGTTTTTTACAAATAACTAAATAGTTAAAAACCAAAATATAAAACGTTAGGTTATATTCTCAATTTTATAATTCTAAGTGATCGCCCAAAGTTTTTTCAGAATGTTGCATACTTTCTCTACGGGGTAGCCTCGTTCATATTCTCTTTTTTCTCCTTTTACTAAAATATATGCATTTTTTTTAGGAAAATATTAAATAAGTTTCATGGTTTTTTATTTTAGTTTTATTGTGTCAAGAATATATGCTAATCGTTAACGTGGTACGTAAACAAATAGTTTAATCTTCTTTATCTAGCTTGACGTAGGATTATAGGGTTGTACTGTGAGACAAAATATTAGAGATCTGCTCGCGTTTTACTCGTTAAAAGCTCGGTTATCGTTGCCTCGAAAGATTAGAGATAGGTCTGACGCAAGACACAGAAAGACGGATTAGGTCTGATAATTGAGACTTGTTTGACAGGCCTTAGTAATACTTCGGGCATCGGGGACCTAGTAGTAAGACCATGATCTGCAGGAAATGTATCTTTCGTTCTTCCATTGGGGACATGTGCACGAACAAAAACTCCAAACGTCACACATCCGCAACCTATCCACCGTTTAGGGGGCACCAATGAGATCCAACTAAGATAAGGAACTTCGTGTCGCGGCTGCTCCACTCCGTTGCGGTCTCATGAATTTAACTTCGTTGCCTTCCCGTGCACGAAGTGTATGGGCGCTGTAACGAGCTAAATATGAACACATTTTTAAGTTCGTGTAAAATTTACATTCGGTTTGAGCTCGACTCGTTTATAAACAAGTCAAACTTGAGCATGTCAATGCTCGGCTCGTTTGGATAAAACTCCTCTCTTTCAGCTAAAACAACATGACTATAAGAGCATTATTTAGCCGAACTACTCATAATCGGTTCATCGAAAGCTCAGCTCGACTTCGTTCACTTTTCAAACAAGTCGAATATAAACACATTTTAAATCTCATATAAAATTTATGTTCGGCTTGAACTCGCCTCGTTTATAAACAAGTAAAAGATTGAACATATCAATGCATTACACCGCCTTATACTCCAATCTTATAATTTCGTGAGATTATTATCATAATTTATAGAAAACTACTCGTACTTTAAGCTTTTTTAAAAATTACCACTATTTAGTTTTTTGTTTACGAAACGACCATTACCATATTCGCCTAACTTTATGTCTCCGACCCTAAACTCACCGTCAAATAATTTAGTATTTTTTAATTATTTTAGTAAAATTGCCTCGAATTCAGGAGCATCCGTTCGACATATATTAAGGAATATATGCCAACATTAATATGACATATATGATTAGACATAAGTCTAATAAAAAATATCCTCTATCTATGAAAATAATTAGGTTCTATATTGCTATTAGGCTGTCATGTAATCTTATAATCTAAACATTATTAAGAACCACAAAACCAGACGATAAATATACTTACATTAAAACATAAGTTTTACATTCGTGTATTTCATCACATGTACTTTCTAATACATTTCTATTTTATTTTTTAAATATTTTATTTTAATCCATTGTATATATATTATCAGTTTTAATAAAAGTATTTTAAATTTATATTGTATTGTATTATATATATATATATATATATATATATATATATATATATATATATATATTTTGTAATGACCTGAATTTTTAATAATCAAATCGTTACTTGGCTAGGATAACACAATGAGTTTCATCAATTAGCTTAACAACATCACTTATAAGGACCTGTTTGGTGAGAGTGAAATAAAGGAGATGAAAATTAAAAAGGGTTGAATAATTTGTCTAATTTTGTTTGGTACGGAAATTAAGTTGAAGAAGAATGAAGATTAAAGGAATAAAATTACAAAAACTTGTAAGGGTCCCGTTTGGTGAGAATGAAATTAAGGAGATGAGAATTAAAGGAATGAAAAAGGGTGAATAATTTCCCTAATTTTGTTTCTTGAGGAAAATTAAGTAGATGAAGAATGAAGATTAAATGAATGAAATTACAAAAACTTGTAATTCGATTGAAGTTGGATTAAAGGGAGAAGAGGAAACAAATCTCATTCTTACCCCTTTAGCAGACGAATCGATTCCTAGAGAGATATCTTCTTCTTCCTATTTCAATTCTCTGTATTGCTTCTTCCCTATTTCTATGTACTTCTTCGTCTTCCGAATTCCTTTGTACTTCGTCGTCTTCTTCTTACTTTGTTCTGTTTCGCCTTCTTCCTTTCTTTCATCATCAATGGTACAAATCGATCCTTTAATTTATGTCTTTCAAATTACAGGGTTCACAAGATGGGAGATCGGGAGACGATTCATCCTAGTGGCAACCTTTGGCAAGGCAAGGAACCGATGCATTCGGGAGTTGTTACACCTACACCGCCGAAATGGTAACCCGAAGCCCTAGTTTTTGCCTCCTTTTGTCATCAAGCTTATTTATGAATCTCTGTAGGATTCTTTCTTCATGATTCCCAAACATATTTGATATGTATCTTGTAAGCAACAAAAGTTCTCCAATAAAACTTAAGCAACAAACTCGATTGTCCGGTGGCACTGCAGCCTCAAGACGCTTGATTTCGGCTTTCAGCTCTTCTACATCGGGTCCTTTGGACCTCCTTATATAGTTTCAGTTAGACTCACAAGGTGTTTTAAGCATGAAAGATACTCCGTTTTTGCTTTCATGAGTATGAGTTATTTTCCTCTGTATACTACAAATGCGTCGAAGTTTCATACTTATTAGTTATATTACTAAGCACTTCTAACTCATGACGAGTGTGATAACTTACCTATTTATTTTTTAGCCTATGTGGTCGAACATTCCATTCCTGCTAAACTTAGAGTATGTAACTACAAGTGTGAGCACAAGCATACAAAAGAATTATGTGCACTTACTAGAATAAACAAAAGCTACATTTATGAACATGTCTTCATGATTTAGAAATTATGTGCACTTACCTGAATAACCGCAAGTGAGAGCACAAGTGTAAAACCCGGATTTTTTTCGTCTCGTTTCCGGGAACGCGACTCGTATCTATCGTTAATCGCTTTCTACGGGATTGAACCTATATTCCTCCTAAACGGGCTTTGGAACCCAAACCTTATCTATCTCGGCCGAGCCTTGGTGTGACCTCGGCCCATGCTGGCTTCAATCTCAGCCCAAGACCTTACCTTACCTGCCACTTTGCCACACTTGTCCCAATATCAGGACAAAGGTGATTCCTTGCTGCCTTGCCAAGCCCAAACCCTTCGTCGGCCCATATCCTTCTCCTCAACCATAACCTACACTCTTGCCGGCCTTACCCACGATGGCTTCTTCTATCTTGTCCACATGTCCTCACCACAGCTGGCATTGTTTTGGAGGGTACTACCCTGCTACCCTTCTCTCCCGACATCCTGCATTCTTTCCTTCCTCCCCGACACTGTCTTTCCCTCTTGGTAACTCAATAATGGCGGACTAGTCTCTCTTCCGTTGCTCTCCTCTCCTTACCTCTCACACATTTATCCTCCTCGTCTTATTCTCCTCGTCATCCTCTGACTTGTCGCAGTCTGGAATCCTCCCGATCGAGCATGAAGAAACACCTGCACTCCCCTCTATCTTCCCTGCTACGGGTAAACATACGCCTCTTTTCTCTTGTTTCTCTTCATCTTCATGTGTTACTAAACCTCGAACATCTCTCCTCGCAATCTGAACATTAAGTTCCTCACCTCTCTTATGCTTGAGTGTGCCACAATAGGAGATCGATCGAAGAAACACAATCTCACAACCTCTCCACCTCATTCACACCCTCCTGCGTCGGAACTCAGTAGAGACGGGTAAGATCTCCTCCCTCTTCCCTCGCTCTTAACTCCTTGGGTGCTTATGCTAAGGTCCACCTCTCTTGTCCTCCCTCCTCGAGCTCGACGACAGAAGTGGGCCAACTTGGAGCGCCTGAAGCTTGCTTCTACAGTAGGTCGACCATACTCCCTCCCTTGTGAAGCTAACCCAAGTCAGGTGAACACTCGACCTTTCCATGCTCTTCTTTACTTCGGTCTTGCCTGAACCCTTGCTAATCTTGCCATGCAAAAGGTGCAACTCCTCTCAAATCAGACTTTTCTCATTGTTGCCACTTGAACGGGACTGTCACTTTGAGCTAAATTTTAGATACGTTTTACCTATCTTTAACGGCTGAATTTTTAGTACTTTATAGTATGTGATATGTTGTTTATCATACTGAAAGTTTAGGAAGATCCAACGGTTGGATCGAGTTTTATGACCTCCCAAAGTTTGGAGAAAATGTTATTTTGGGATATACATGCTAGGATTGTGACTTTTGTGATTTTGTGTAGACTTGTGGTTTTGGCTTTTAGGATTTCCGACACTTCCTTCTCGTTGTAGTCATGGTATAATATGCATAAGAATTAATTTGGAATATTTGGGAAACGTTTGACGTGGTTAAATCGAGGTTAAAGAAGCGAGTTTAACTAGTAACGCTTAAGACTTTCTTTAGGGTTTTCTTTAAGTTGGAAGTTCGGGAAACTTCCGAACTCGTTGGGATCTTTAATGATTCATAGTAATTGGTATAGGTTTTTGGAAGTTTAGGAACCCATTTGACCGTTTTAGAATTCTAAGGAAATTCGGGATCAAAATCGTAATTTCCTTAAAGTTATATTTTGGGACTTAGGATGTAAGTTTGAAAATTTCCTCAAACCCAGGGTTTTGAGATGTCGTTGGACGTTGATGAGGGTCTTAGACCCGTTTTGGCACTTTGTAAGATATAAGGAAAACTAGGGGCATTTTGGTAATTTCTAGTAAAAGTTAGAGTTTCTTATTCTTTCTTTATAAGAGCCTCATATATAGTCTAGAACCCTTCTAGAAGCTTCACTTGTGATAGAATTATGTTGTTAAGACATCTTCCGTCTTGATCAGGTTGTTGAGATCGTTTACGTACGGAGCGTGTTTAAGCGAGTTGGATATCGGACCAGTTCATGAACTGGTCCGATATCTAACTCGCTTAAAGTGGTGTTTGTTGAGTGTTTAATAATTATAATTTGACTAGGACGACGTTACCTTTTATTAGACCCAAGTGTATGCATAATGGGTCGTAACATCACTACTCATTCTCTACCTAGAGATTGGGAGGTTCCTTGCGACGAGACCATCTCGGTACACGGGGAGATGCATAGGATCCACTCCGGTTGGTACGGGACGGGCGAGTTTCGGGAGATTCTCGTGCTACAAAATAATTTGAAATAATTGAAGTGAATCACCTTAATGAAAGATAATAAAATGGTTTGAGTGCAACATGTTGATGTGTTTACTTTCCGTATTTATACGTGATTGTGCTTTGGTATACGTTCTAATGCCTTGAATAGTTAGCTAACGGTTTTATACCGTCTTATGTTAGACGCACATCAGGTTAGGGGCGCTGCTGAGTGATCCGGAGTCGGTGGTCAGTCAGGTTCTCGTAGGAGATAGTCGAGACGCAGGGGTTTTCTTTATTTGCATGAGACTAGACTCGTTTCTTTCTTTTGGATTCAAGATCTTGTTAAACGGATGACTTTATTTTCTGCACTTTATGATAGTTTGCATGTTTTAGGATTTTATTCGGTTTTACTATGTTGTGCCTTGCGGAAGATCCAGTGATATTGTAGTAAATCTAGGGTCAGGACCCATTGTGAGGTCCTAACCCGTGACACCCCGAGTTCTCAGAATTTGGGGTGTTACAACATGGTATCAGAGCCTAGGTTGACCACAATGACACTTGTAATCTACTAAAGAGCCAACTAGTTAAATAAACAGAACCCGCAAGGGGTCTAAACTTTCAAATGAATTTCGTTTTTTTAAAATCATGCATAGTCAAGTGGGATAGTCAGTATGCGGGACCATTACCACTCCGAGGATCTCTACAATTTAGTTATACACTTATCTTAGTCCTTAGTAAGCAAATTATAGTAACTGGAGTCCTACGTACTTCATATAGATGACACGTGCTAGTGTAGTACCCGCTATGGGTCTCGTTCGAGGTCGTCAACCTCTCATCCCTATCGGACGTGGTGGGGGTGAGAGCCAACAACTAGGGGATGAGGTAGTAGAGGTAGATCTCTAGTTGTCAGAGAACTGGGTCAAGCTGCCACGTACGAGCCACCAGTGGACGAGCCAGCATATGAGAGACAGATCGGGCCCTAGGAGAGTGGGTCAGACTGGTGGACTTGAGAAGAAGCAGAAGGTAGAGCATACTAGCCCATGTGCAGGATCGCCTAGTGATGGTCGAGGCTAGACGCACGGACGACAGAGCTCTTCGCCTAGGGTCCAGACTCCGGTGAGAGGTCCACGATGTCATATCTGTGGTGGTTATGACCACTTCCGGGCGAACTGTAGGAATCCCATGGTAACATGCCTCACTTTTGGTAGACCAGGACATAGAGCTCTGTATTGTCAAAAAAGGAGGGTTGCGTCGCCACCAGATACTTCCCCCTTAGGCACCCAAGGTGATAGACAGAGGTCTCCACCACATCAGGATTTGGGCCATCAGCAACAGCAGAGGGCCCTAGGTCACCTTGCCCCACAGAGTTCCACCCAGTGACATACCGTGTTAGAGATCGTGATGCTGGTGCAATTGATACCAGAGGAGCGCGAACCCGAGCATTCGAGTTAGGGAGCCAGCCGACGGCTCCTACGACTACAGGTACCTTTTGAGTTCGAGTTGTTGAAATGGGTGCTACCTACTCTTGTTTTTCCAAGGTTTGCATAGATAGGTGCGTTTGACCACATGTATAAGAGTGTCTGCCTTAGGTGTTATACAAAGTTATGTGACCTCAGGACCGACGGATTAATCATAGGAAGTCTACTTGCGTGTTTCATTACCTTGATGCTTATTTGCTTACGTGCTTAATTGTTATACATTCTTTTGCTTACATTGCGTGCGTGTTAGGATATGAGTACTTTTATGAGTATATATATAGCAGGTGATAGCATCTTCTCGGATAACCTTAGGTGTACCCAAGATATTAGACGTGAGGTAACCCCTTATTAAGTTTCGGGATAAAACTTATTTTAAGGGGGAACTGATGTAAAACCCGGATTTTTTTTTTGTTTCTCGTTTCCGGGAACGCGACTCGTATCTATCGGTTAATCGCTTTCTATGGGATTGAACCTATATTCCTCCTAAACGGGCTTTGAAACCCAAACCATATCTATCTATCTCGGCCCGAGCCTTGGCGTGACCTCGGCCCATGCTTGCTTTAGTCTGGGCGTTATTTATGGGGAAAATAATTAATTATTGTTCAAAATTTTTCAGTAAAATCGTCATTCATAAGCGGAATTGTATAATGTACGAACAACAGATTACCAAGTGAATAGTGTGATGTATGTTTTGAACTTCAACGCAGTATCCTTGTTTTAAAGCTTAGGTTTGCGGCACAATCAGAATACACTACGTTGTGTACCTAGTAATTTATTTGTCCGTTCCTTTCGTCGATCAAGGTCAGCACAAATTTATAATATAATAGTGTAGAATTTTTGTTAAAAAGAATTTTCAAGATTTCCTATGCCATTTTCATAAGCCATTTCTAGATTTTTTTAAAAAAATAATTCTTGTGCCATCTACTTATAATTCTAAATATTGTAAAACCCTATGGATTCTGAAAGGGTGTTTGCCTTCTTTTAATTTGTACGCAGCTCAATGTGGCATACAATTCTCATAATGGTCTAGAAATACAAATATTATTAGGTTGTACATCCAGTTCGGACCAGATCAGATGAATATTTCGGTGTAATCCGGACCAAATTATTCAAAACCTTGGACCAGGACCGAAAAGTTAAATCCCGATTATAGTTGATTAAATATGAACAGATTGGATCGGACCAGAAGTTAAATTTTCTAATTTTTTTGAAGGGACCAAAAAGTTAATTCATTTATTTCATTATTATCAAATAGTAAAAACATAAAATAAATAAAAAAAAAGGGTCCGGATCAGGTCCGTCCGTTTTTTTCACCGACCTTAGACCGGGAACGAAAACCCAATAAATGTTACGGGTCGTGGATTGGACTGTAAAAATCTAATCTGACCCGAATTTTTGGTCAAGGTCAATCCTGCATGGCACTATGTATTACAAGACTTTTTTAATATTATAATTATTTTGATAAAAAAAAAAGTATATTACATTCTGTAAAGTTAAATTCACTGAAGCAAAAAAAGTTAATTTAGTTATATTTTATTTTTCAAAAATTAAAATATACAACAGTTTTTTTTAAAAAAAATTTTATTTTTAATATCTGTTTATGAGAATATATAAGATATGTAGCCACAACCTTTATAAAAAGGTCAATGTTAGACAAAAGTAATAAAAATTGTTTATAAAAAAATACTTAATTTCACACATTGGATTCGGAATCAGGTTTTAGTTTAAAGATCATTTCTATTCCGCAAGGGTGGAATCAATGAATATCAATATCTACTCCGCATCTCATGCCCTAAATCAATGAATATCGATTATATTTCACATATAATGTGCAAAATCATTGAAAATTAATTTTCTGTTCCATATATAATATGCGGAATCAATAAAAAAATCAATTTATATTCCACATGTAATGTGCGAAATGAATGAAAATCAATTTTTATTCCACATCCTATATACAACATCAATGAAAACAATTTTTATCCCACATTTTTTGTGTAAAATTGAGTTTTATTTTATAAGAACATATGCGTGATTATATTTTATTAACATCGACACTATCTATACTTTTGGTGCGAAATTAGAAAGATGGTTTAAATAACTAGATTGAAAAAAAGTCTCGTATAAGATTTATTTTAAATTTTCTTATAACTTTTTTCAATTTATTTTTGTCGGTGTCAGAATCACATTCTTCTTAAAAATACAAATATAATAAGTCAAAACAAAACCTCGTAGAAACTATTTTAGTACTAACTTTTTTTAATCTCGTTACAAATCTTATAGACGATAATCATATACTATGTGTGTACAATTAGATATATGTCATATAAAAACTCGATATATGCTTCTAATAATATTATTACAAAATCAATTGACAGTGAAAATATTAGTCCATCAACATTATACATTACACTCAATTTTTTGTATAATCAATACAAGAGATCTACGTAAATGTCATAAATCTAATCAATTTGATACCATTTCAAAATTTAATAAACCAATAATTAAGAATCATATATGTACGATTGTACATGTATTAGAAATTAAGAAACCAATGTATGAAGACATTGAAACTTTATTATAAAATCAATTAGTGACAAATCAATAATGCACCAACATGATATATTTACAAAATTGATATGCAATATTTTACTAAATATCTTAGCATTTATTTATATATAAATCAGCAATTTTTGTGGATTGAACATATCTAGACGGCGAGGCTTGTGTTTGACAAATTTGGCGGCAAGTCGGCAGCCAACGCATTTGGGTCCACAAACTAATCATCCAAATACTTTGTTGTTCCGTTTTGCTTGGGGGTCAACGGTCAGCGGTTTGATTTTTCATCCACGATAACTGAATCGAGAAACTTCGGGGTCAGGGCCAACTGATTCTTTATATGACCATTTCTCAGTGTAAAAGGCATTCATTCTATTATCTTACAAATATAAAATATCACCTAATATATGTGAAAAGGAAGAAATTCAAAGCATAGGAAGTATTTATTTGATCTAAAAGCTGATAAAGCGATAATTTACTAGATACTTAAAAAAAAGGTCTTAAATCGATTGGTAAAGAGTATTATTATGAGTGGGGTATTAAACGCTTTTAAAATACATTAGTACTAATGATAGAGGACAAGTTAAAAAACAGTAGGAACATTGGTCACCTTTTGACTTTCTTAAAAGTATGTTAAGCGACGATAAAGAAAAATGCCTCAATTAAGATATCGGTTGATATTATCTGATATAACTTAAATAGAAGATATTATATATATATATATATATTTTGAATTGGTCTTTTAATTTTTTAGATTTCCCTTTTACAAAATACGTTTATAACAATCTAGATTTAAACGACAAGGTCGTAAATGTAGGCGTGGCAGTTAGACTTTTGCAATCGGATAGTTTTATCAATTTGATGAAACAAATGAAAGCCCGACAATGGACCTATTTTTAATGGGCTTTTATACTGAGCCACTTAAAGGCCCAAACTTACTTTAAATTATTCAATTTTTATCATTGTTTTTCATGAATAAATTATATTTAATAACGAACATATGAACTGAAAATAAGATAATTATTTTCGTCAAAAATCAATACCGAACTTAAAAAAGTAACATAACTGATGAGGACGATTACAACATAAAAAAACAACCAAAAAATTATAACTCAAATAAAAGGAAAATAAAGCAATATTAAATGGGATAAACCAAAACCTGGTTGGATCAAAACTCGATTCGGGAATCACTTCTGTTGAACATGTAATCCGGAATCACAATGGTGATGTTGTTAGCCTCAAAAAAAAAAAACAATTCGGTTCTAAAAATTGAAGCCTTTGCCCTCAAAACCAAGTTACAGGAGGCAATCAGACTACAAATTAAGAAGATCGAAATCGAAGGTGATAACCTGTGTATAACCAAGGCACTCCAAGGTTTGTTTAGTTGTTCGTGAAAAGTTGAGATGATTATATCCGACTCCAGATTGGATCTTCGTTTCTTTGACGAGGTCCGTATTAGACATATTTTTGAAAAAATCAACTGTGTTGCTGACCGATTGACTCATATGGAAATCTCGACCTCCAACACCAATTTTTTGAAGATTCCGAACTTCGTGTTCTCATCCACAAGAATGCTTTAGGTTGGTATACCTCTAGTAGGTAGACCAATCTAACCGCTTTCCATTTTCAAAAAAAAAAAAATTATTTATCATTATTTTAGTTATAATTTTTTTAAATGAACATTTATTCTGAAAATTCATAATAACATATTTGGATTGGATCTCGGATTCTCGAAATCACTTTTTTTTAAGTCCGACGGACAATAAAGTGAGATCGCGTGCATAAACGCACATGTATGTTAGTCTCAAATCAACTCATTAACAAATGCGGTTCCAACTTTCGAACCTAAACCAATGACAATAAGGTTAGTAGCTCACCGAACTAGACCCGAAATATATTCATCTAGATACGATAACTTATTATTTTCAACAGTTACCGTTCAAAACACTACGTCCATCCCACGAACAATGACAAAGAAGTGAAAGAATATGAAATCAATACCCAATCAATGAGACACAACCTTATTATCCGTCATAACTTCTTGTATCGAAAACATGATTCGGTAACATAGTACATTCGACGAAACAAAAATCGATACAAAATGCCACGTACCCTCAAGAAGCCTCCATAAATATGCATGCACGTAGCTATTACCACTCTCGTACGTGACTACGTGAACTCGATACCACAATGCATATATCAACATAACAACACATCACAAGCCCCGTTATTATCCGATCGATATAATCGGATGATCGAACATGATACAAACGAAGATCACATCAGTCTCACCTCTTGTACGAAAAACCGCCTCCCATGGATCCCTTGACGAGCTCTTTGCTATAAACGCGGTGTCTTCTTTCGCGCGCATAGACCGCCCAAAAGATCAAAGCGAACATAGACGAAAGAGATACGAGGATAAGTCCACCGTAGATCAACCTAGTGGACTTTCGGATAATCGGGCAGTAGGTTTTACTCACGACATTGAACGTTTTTCTCACGAACGTGCAGTCAGCGAGTTCTACGAGGAAGGGTGTGTACTTGTAGAGACCGTGACTGACGAATTCAACGTTTACTGCTTGCTCGTAGTATGTCGGGTTTAAACGACCGGGTGTGATGCATGTTCTGTTATCGATATCTACCTTGCATAAGAATTTGCTCCATATCTACAATGAGAATATAGAAATTTGAGAATGTAAAATATATTATTATCTCTTTTAGACATATGAAACATATTATTACCGTTGCTGCGTTAGAGTAGTCGACTTCTCCGGGAAGGCAGCTCCGATCAGTGAGGTCAGTGTTGTAAGGAGAGCAGAGAACAGGGACCAAAGGGCCGGACTGGTTGAAGTAAACGTTAGGCGGAGCTTCTGGAAGGAAATCGATGTTGGTGACGTTGGTGATGACGGAGTCGATGATATAAACTAGCTGTTGGGTTATGCCTTTGGATTGTTCAAGGACGTCTTGAGCTGCAGCCTTGTCTACACATGGAAGAATGTCGTCTAAAGCTGTGTGAACTGTTGGATTGTGTACCCATTCGTGCATCGCTACGCATGTGTCTCCCATCACACTTCAAAATCAAATACAAGATGATAAACTAACTCTTACTCGTAGATTTTGGAGGCCCGGTTCATTAACATTACAAAAATCCGAAAATTAAGTCACAATTTTAAAAGATATAGTGTAACGGAAAAAATGTAAATTTGGAACCTCTAACTTGAGACCAAAGTAAACATAACAAAAACCTTCCTTACCAACTAAGCTATAATTGCATTGATACTACCTATCCAACTTTTTCATAAAGAGCCCCTAGAAATTTGAGGTCCTATTCATAAGAACAGGGTTGCACCGGTTACGAGTCGGGTTTGTAGATAAAACGTACATGACCCATGATCTAACCAATAAGCCGAGTTACTCCCATGATCGAAACAATAAGTCGAGCTAATTGAGTAGTTCGGCTTGATCTCATTCACCGACTAAATAATTCGGGTAGGAACATTTTTTTTAACGTCTGTTAACCTTTTAGTCTCGACTTGATTCTAAACGAATTGAACATGATCATATCAAATCTTGACTCGTTCAGCAGCTCGAATACTAAATGATTCAAACTTCATCAGGGTTGTTATTAGGGCTTTTCCAATTCCGGACTTGGACTTAAAATCTATTGTTGGACTATGCTTGAACCAAATATTCAAGTGTGGCCCTCAAAGGCTCAATTTTGGTCCCAAAAATAAGTATAAATTAATTTGGTCCAACCAGCTCGAACCTGGATATCCGGTTCAAGTTCGGCCCAGTTCAAGTTCGGCCCAGTTCAGGTCCTGCCGACCCGGGACCGATGAACAATCCTAGTTGTTATATTACTCGATCTCAACTTGAGGGCGTACACTTACTAAGCAAGCCACATACGCGCACATTTTTAATGTTGATTAAAACTTGGACCGGGTTAGATTCTAAATGAGTTGAACATAGCTTATTAATGTACTTACTTGTGGAGAACAAGGAAGACACCGGACAGAATAAATGTGGCAGTAATCAATATCCAACCAATGATGACCAAGCTGTACAAGGAATTTCGTAAGCATCAATAAGGGCATAATACGCATGCAAGTAAAATCGTTAATGACTAAAATTGCAACTCAGTACTTACAAGTACACCATACATTTTGCTCCATAAAGGGAAAACCCTGCAAGCAAACAATACCATTAACAAGATAAGAAAACACAGGGAAATAACAAAACATTTTATCAAAAGATCGATACCATGAAAACAAGACTTACCGAAACCACAAAGTGTAAGAAGAACCATGATAGAAGCAAGTGCAATAAGTAAACATCGGCTGCATTGCATCATAATCCATACAAATAAGAATCCATCACAATGTATAACAAAGAGCAATCCATGTAGAACTAAATTAAAATCTTACTTACACTAACAAAACCATCCTCATGACTCTCTCATAATTTTGATGAGTTTGATCAGTGACAGTCTGGCCAGCAGTAGCAGCCTTCTGTTGAATAGAAGCAATCTTATTCTTCGCATCTGGTGGGAGTGTCATCCCCTGAATACCTATCTTCTTGGCCGAGTCAAGATAAGTCGAGACTGACGTAAGATTCTTCGCAGTCCCATCAGCCTCGTTAGCTATGTAGTCGAGGGTTTGTTGAGCGCTCATGTTGAACTTCCCTTGAGCAATATACAGACAGACACATCCAAGACTACAAATATACACAAAATTAAGCAGTATAATACAAGTGCATTGAAAATAGTTCAAACAAGAAGAGAATCACAGAATTTACATGGATACGATGGTGAAGAGGGTGAAGAGAATAAGAGAGAAGGCGTAGCAGGAGGGAGAGTAGCCATAGGATTTCTTGCGACAGCAGCAGTAACAGATAAATGTGAGGAGGAGTGTTAGCCCGAATAATACGAACCATATTGCTGCTAATAGAAAGAGCGGAAGAGCACTGAATGAAGCCGACTGATATAATCCAAGTACGAGGAAAATAGTTAGAAAAATATGTTTAAACAATCCGAATATGAGTATACTTTAAGAAAAGCTTACAGCCCAGTAATGATCATCTGTGATGTTCCAACCGCCATCGTAGAATTTGAATTTATTACTGGGATCTCTTCTGTGAGTTCTTTCCTTTGCCAACAACATCGGTGATTTTTGTCCTCCTGAAACCACACTTGCTAACCTTCGATCTTCACGAACAATCTTGTTAACATCTGGCCACACATCAAAATTACAACCAGAAACAAAAACAAGCAAATTTTGTAAATCAAATGCAGCTAAAAACAAAGAGAATAAAAACCTGTAAACTTTGTATCTTGAAGATGCTGATGAGAATGATGACCGTTAGAGAGCAAAAGGAAGAAGAATAAGAAGCCAACGATCGAAAGAGAAAGAAGAAGGGGGCGGAGGCTAAAGTGACAGAGCTGTGATTTACCAGACCATGACATGATGTCACTGCAACACACACAGAAAGAAAGCTTAAAGGAAAGAGAAGAGAAAATGTGTGTTTCTTGATTGAAGAAAGGAAGAAATAATGAAGAAGGATTTCGTTACAGGATGAGTTTAAGCTTAAAAATGGAATGCTTTTTACTACAGAAAAGGGAGGTTATGGATGACAACGTGTCCTGATTAAGTGCCTGATAAGTCTTTTTTTAAGTTACTATTAATAACGCACTTTACACATGTGTACTTGTATTTTAATGCCATGAATCCAAAAATAGCTCATAAAAAAAGTTGTTTAACTTATGTACTGTTACGTGCATGGTTTCCTTGTTTTGCTTAATGACACTAATTTATAACACAGGACTCGATCAAACATGTGAGGATATATAAAATATGTAACGACAATATATATTATTTCAGACTCAAATTTGTCTTTGTTAATTGTTATTACACAATGTAAAGGAGGCAATGGAACAAAACAGTTGAGAGAATATCATATTTGGTGCAGATTATAATATATTTCGAATATATATATAATATTTTTTTTAGAAGGAAAGAGATTCGATGCGCTAGCCAATAAACTAGCCGATTGAGAGGCCACAAAAGTGGTAGACGGACTGACTGTCATGTTTTAACAAGCAAATGGATAAAAAAGGAAAAGGGAACTTGACAAACACCATGCATCAACTGACGAGATTTTAAAACACTGAAAAGCGAGATTTTAAAACACTAAAAAGCTGGTCAAAAAAAAAACGCCGGGCAATCAAAGAGGAGAGAAAAACAAAAAGACCACGGTCAGTCGCAAAAGTGTACAAAAAAGCTTCCAGGGACTCACAATGAAAATCTAAGATTTGGACTCTTTTGTGAGCCTTCAGATTTCGAACACCTGTCCACCGTCATCCCGTCTTCCAAGAACA
This sequence comes from Fagopyrum tataricum, assembly GCA_002319775.1. Lineage (NCBI taxonomy): Eukaryota > Viridiplantae > Streptophyta > Magnoliopsida > Caryophyllales > Polygonaceae > Fagopyrum > Fagopyrum tataricum. The sequence goes on from CM008283.1 coordinate 52,115,943, forward strand.
AGAGTCAATCAACAATACGTAAAACCTAATAAGATGCATGAGTTTGTCAACCATCTCAACATTTTTTTTTTACTTCTATCTCATTCAATTTTCATTAGAGCTAATAATGTGTCTCATTTAATGAGATTTGCTGAAACAAAAGCAGTACAAATTACACCTTCCAGGTTTCCATGCAAGTACACATGCAGTTTTTTTACTTCTATCTCATTCAAAACTTTACATAACAACAAAATGTCATGTCTTTATCATATTCAAAAGATGAAAATTTTTATCTACTTTGGCTTACCCTACTGAGGTGCAAAGCTATAGCATCCCTAACCCTCTTTGCATCCTCATTCTCAGATTCTTCTGGGTTGTTGTAAACCGAAATATCCTCTTCGTCATCATTCACGTCAGGCAACGGCTCTCCGTGTTTGATCAAGAAGTTATAAAGCAGACAACAAGTGACAATCACAAATGGCAAGAATTCAACACATTCTTCCTTCCATTGCCTATCTAAAAGCCTCCAAAGGCATCGGACTCTAGCGAATGCTTTTCGGAACATTCCCATTGCACTTTTATGCACCTCATTGAACACTAATTGATCCATATTCAATTCATTTTTACCAGATTCGACATATGGAGTTATAAGCCAAGGCAATAATGGATAACAAGAATCCCCAATGAAATACTGAGGAAGCAAATTTCCATCATTCATCTTGAGATCAAGTCCGTTCAACAATTCCTTGGAATCATCTACACAATGAAAAAGCTTAGTCTGAGGTAGAACCACATCAGGTGTCATAGTACTAGGCCAACCAGCAGACACATCCAAGAATCTCCCTTCAGTATCAACTAAAGCTTGAACCATTAAAAACCCATTTGGACCTAATAGCTCACCAGAAACAGGGAATTTGGAAGTACCAAGAATCCCAAAGCAATTGGGGAGAGGAATCCAACCAAAACCCAGAACAATTCTATCCAAATTAGACCTGAATTCGAACAATTCCCCGAGTTGGTCGCAGATTACCTTACAGACAGTGTAGAAAACTCGGCAAGCGTCGGATGGGGAGGATAAGCCAAAGCGGTGGGCAATGTCGGCGTAGGAGGTGGGGTGTGCGAGGCGATAGACGGCGGCGGAAAGGGCGGAATGTGGCTGGATTGAAGGAGGAAGTGAAGTTTGGAGTGCAGGAGAAAGAGTGGATAGGAGGAGAGAGAATGTGGGTTTGGTCATGCGAAAGAATTCCGGCCACCGGGTTTCGTAATCAGCGTCATCGGAAGAAAGGATGTGGTGGAACCAGCAATTGGAGGCGGAATCGGCGGATATAGGCGGACTAGGAGGTGAGGGACGGAGGGGATGAGAGAGATTGGAAAACGAAAGGGAGGATTTGGAGATTTGGGATTCTAGGGTTAGGGTTTGGGAGGGGGTGTGGAGGAGGTCGTAGTGGTGGCGGAGGAAGGATTGATCGGCGGACAGGGAGGATGTGACGTCGGTGAAAGAAGGGTCGCCGGAACTGAACTGGGGTGGTTGTCGGTTGGGTTTGCGGCCGGCTCCCCGGCGTCTGCTGCCTCGACCTCCACGTGTGGCGCCAACCATCGGACTCTCGGAGGGGAGGAGAAGCTGTGAGTGAGTCGTGATATCAGGGGAGATGGGGGTGCGGTTGCTGCTTGTTTGGTGCAAATGTGTGTAATCGGATCTTTTAGTTTCCGAAACGGGAAATACACACTCCAAATGTTCTTTGGTATATAATTTCTTTCCTTTTTTAGCTAATTATCATTCATTTGCTTGTTCAAATATCTAGGTTTTAACCATAATATTATGTGGACCTACATGAATTATCTCATAAGATAACAACATTAGGTTTAAAATGGGTAACTTTTAGTTCTCTTGGTGTTGTTGGTTTTGAAATGCTCAAAGAAGAGATATTAGGTAAGAGAGTATTCGAAAAATATTATTATGGGTTTTATGCGACGGGAAGAGGAAGAAGTTATATTAGGTAAGAGAATGTTCGAAAAATGTTATTATGAGTTTTATGCGACGGAAGGAGGAAGAAGTTAAATGATCTGAAGTTTAATAATGTCGAAATTAGGATATATCACAAATAAATATTTGTTAAGTTAGACAAAAAGAGGATGAGAAAATATACCCTAGATCAACTTTTAAATGTGTAATAAATTACGTTATTTATGTCAAGTTACAACTTTTTTTTGGTTTATCTTTTCAACTATTGTCACCTTACCCTCTTCTTTGGTTGCCGTCTCCGCCACAATTGTCCTCTCTTCTCCAAAATTCAGTTTTCATCATCTTCACGAATCCTACGTGTTATGAATTTCATTGTCTAGCTTCGAGCTCGTGTCCAATATGTTCAAGTTCAAGTTATGGCTCTAAAGGCTTGTTTGTATGATATACTTGAAATGTCCTCTATTTTCTACCTTATTTCATCACCCAACTTTGATTACTCAATCAAGAAAAACTTCAGTATCTCGTACACACCCAATCACATTTTGCAATATACATAAAACACTTTAATTTCAATACCGTCTTCGCCTCCATAACCCTAGATCCACCATATTCATTCACTCCAAATCTGAATCTGGTTGATTTCATCTAATGGGGTTATTAAACTTAATAGATCCAGTTGCAATATACGTTACACAATGGTATCGACGAGGAATATGATCCCATCGATGTCCACGCCACCGAAGACAACCACCATCGAGCACCTTCACCATAGCACCTTTCCTCTTCGACAACAAGGATGTTGACGCCACAAAAGACGATGACCATCGATTCAAACCGCCCCTTGCAAAGCCTACGCCATTGTCGAAGGTTGCTCCACACTAGGCCCCTAATCCACACCGAGCCCCTTCGCGTGCAATAATTCTCTCTTTTAGTATTAATTAGGTTAGTTAATTAATTAATTAAAAATTGTATTAATGGATTAGGAACCTAGTTTGTTTCCTAAACAAAAAGGGTCTTATGAAACTAGGTATTTCTAGGGTCTCAAGGACAACGTCCATATGTCAATCATGCTCGCACATAAACATCGTCCATCCTGAAACTCCTCTAGCACAAGCACGCTTAACTCTAGAATTCCTTTTTCTCACTTGATCACTGAAAAAGAAGAATTCTTGTTGGGATGCCTAACAACTCAATTTCTTTAAGGTAATCACAAAACCATATTCAAATGATACGGGATGATAATTTCATGGGTGTTACAAAATCTCCCACTTAAACTCCTGATGTCCTTGTCAGGCCAAAGATTGTCTACCGAGTCGAGTGATTGCCTACTAGGGCAAGCACACTCGTAAGTCAAGGTTAGTTGTGATACTATTTGTAAAACCCGAGATCTTAGGGACGTTATCCCAATGTCATCCATGCGGAAGCAGTTTAAATTGGAGTTAAGGGTGCCAAACATGGGGGACAAAGAACTCGGATTTAAGCGTGCTCGTGCGGGAGCAGTTTCACGATGGGTGACATCCTGAGAAGTTTTTGCGCAAGCATGGTTGACATGAGGACAATGTTTCTAAGGCCTCAGGTCTTACACATGCTATCAGAGCAGTTGACCTCTATTCGGCTCGCAATCCTAACTTGTGGGCAAGTGCAATTCGATATATATCCCCTAGTTGCACTTGCGGGGCGTGTTGGAGATAATAAGTTCCCACATCAAAAGTGGGACATTCCGAGCCTAATATATAAGGTTGGTGAACTACTCTTATTTTCAATTGGTTTTAGGATGAAACCTCATCGGGTTTATGTGTTGGGCTTGAGCCTAACGCGCATGTGTGATCGCATGCGCATGAACCCAACTCTACAACTAGTCTATATTGGGCTTTCGACACATTGAGCTATTCTTATTTGTGAAACACACGGTCTAATAAAACAATCATATATTTACCTTTTTCTTCGTCCACATGGTATGTTATCATTTTTGTTATTTTGCCGTATTCGTTAAAATCTCATTTTTATTTTACTTTTCGTTACCAAAATTCGTTAACTCAAATATCGAATATATAAAACGGAACCGAAACTCTTAGACTCTGAAACTCGTAAAACCCTAAATAAATGCCAAAAAATTGATACATACAATTTACAAAAAATATATTTAACATAAGTAGTTAAATTCTCGTTTATGTTATTTTACCATTATCGTCAAATTCTCGTTTTTGTTAATTTGTCGTTAAAAATTCATTTTTGTTATATTTCCGCTATTGTTATTCTTGTTTTTTAATTATTTTGTTATCATTAATTTCTCGTTTTTGTAATTTTGTTGTTTTCCTTAACTTATTTTTCCGTTATTGTTAAATTGCCAATCATATTATTTTGTCATTATCTTTAGTTTCTCAATTATGTTATTTTTAATTATCGTTAAAATCTTGTTTATGTTATTTAGGTGTAAAACGCAAAACACAGACATGAAATTGTAAATCTATATTTACATTTAAGAAAAAATATATAGATAGCACTCTTGGTGATCGTTTTTTCGTGGATATGATTTTGATGGTTTGTTAATGCACCTAACCTTCTTATATATATTTTTTTTTGTTGTAAATGCACCTAGTGCATGTTTTCACTTCACAATAATGTATATAAGTTGGAACCTTCTTTTTCTTCCCCGGACAACATATTTGTCTCCGTGCTGATACACAAACCGATTGTGTGTTACCATGACTTTTTTTTCCGCCACTTTTGGCCCACACATTTTTAAACGGTTATATTATGAACTGAGTTTTGAGGCAGCATTGATGCATGCACGCGCGTTAGGCTCAGTTATGACGCGCGTTCGGCCGGTGTGTCAAACTTGGTTATTACGCACAATCGGCTTGTGCATTAGTCTTTAATACAACATGCAACCGGCATGTATAACACGCAGTAACGGTAATCCAGTGTCCCTAGAGTTTGCAAACCAAACAATAAAATTGACTTAATTGTCTCATGTCATATACGAGACTTTCTAATTCCATGACCGCTGAATTACTTGTAGAACACATTGGGGAAATTGCATGCTTGAACTTGATGCATGCATGTAAATGTAAAATCAGCCTTCGTGATATGAGCATTTGTGTAATGTGCGAGCCAAATTTGATGGAAAAAGCACGTCGATACGTCGTTGGCCTACACATTAGCTCATACTTTTTTCTTATAGTTTTGGATTTTTTTTTAAAATAATAAAAGAAAGAAAATAATTTCCGAAGTTAGGTATGGAAAAAAACTAATTCCGAGAATAGGAAGACATGGGACTCGACGGCTGGGACTGCGAGTTATCGAATAACTCGCAGTTTCAGCCGGCCGATTATTATTTTTTTCTAATTTTTACAAGGAAATCGCCGTCTTACTTTTTTTATTATATTTTTTTAAATTTAAATTACGAGAAAATGGCGATTTTAAAAAAGGGTAAAAAAAAATTTTAAAAATAATTTGCCGGCTGAAACTTCGAGTTATTCGATAACTTGCAGTCCCAGCCAACGACTCCCATCCGAACCTCCAATACCTTCCTATTCCCGGAATTAGTTTTTTCCATACCTAACTTCGGAAATTATTTTCTTTCTTTTATTATTTTGAAAAAAAATCCTATAGTTTTTTACTTTGTTTAGTGAATGAATAAAAATTGTTCCAAATCTAACACACAATCGAAATGTATAACACATCGTAACAAGTAATTCGATAAATGTGGAAATAATATCACAAAATGTATATATCATAAATGAATCAAGTAACCAATTAATATTAACATTTAAGCGTTGTATTAGATGAACGTTGTCTATAACTATGGATGACTCGGTACATTAATTGCATACAGTTTTTTCTTGCATAAAGACATATCGAAATACAACAAACCTTTGACTCTATCGATTTTTGGGTCAAAGCCGATGGTAGTCTAATACATCCAACAAAGACTACAATATAAAATCATGATATATTGGTTACATGAATGAAATTTGGTTCATGTAACTCAAAGATTTCTAATAAATACTCATTCGATTCTCAATAATTAAAATTAAATAAAATCACACATTAAAAAAATAAAAATTGTAGTATTTATTGATCCACTATATTTTGTGAAAAAAGTAAAATGTACATGGTTATATGAGTACATACCAGAAATCGTATTCTGAAAATACAAATAATAAATAAAAAAGTATATAAAATTTATATATGAAAAATTTAATTATTAATAATGAATATAATGTCAAACCAAAATTCTATAATTTAAAATTTAAATATTAAAAATAAGAGGGAATACAATGATACCGAAAATACATAATTACGCATTTATTTTTAGAAAAAAATAAAATTTCATCCTTGTAAAGATATGTGTAAAGATAGAGTTTTATGCTTCTTTCTAGTATCCTAAAGCAACTAGATCAAATTAATAGGAATTTCTTATAGAATAAAGGTTCTAATTTTCGTCCGCTCATTAGCTGGGAGAGGGTCTGTAGACCTAAGAAATTTGGGGGTACTGGTATTAGGAAAGCTGAGGAACTGAACAAAGCTCTCTAAATGAAACTTCTGTGAAAAATTCTAAACGAACCAAATAATATATGGGTTAAAGTAATAAATGAGAAATACCTCAAAGGATCTGTCCTATGAAAATATTACCCTAAACAAAACACTTCCTGGCAATGGAAAAGACTCATGAGATTGAGACCAGAGTTTGAATCAAGTTTTAGATGGAATGTGGGAGACGGATGTACGGTAAAATTTTGGGATGACAGATGGATCTCTAGTCATCCACTGATTAAACTATGCAAAGATGAGTCGGTTATAAATAAAGAACTAGTAGTTAAACACTTCATTAATGAAAACCAATGGAATAAGAACAAAATTGATGAAGAAGTTGGAGACCTCCTCCCTAAAGAAATTATTTCCTTAATTAAATCATATCAGCTCCCCAAAACCTTCATCCAGGATCGTTTGTATTGGGATCCGGCAAGGAATGGAAATTACTCGACTAAATCTGCGTTATATGCGGCCTATGAAAAATCTGGCCTCCCAGTGAGTGAGAATGAATGGATATGGGGACTGAATGTTATGCCAAAAATAAAAAATTTCATTTGAAAGCTGTCTATTAATGGTCTTCCTACCAAGGAGAATCTAGAAAAACAAATAATAGTTGTCCCAATGACATGTTGCCTTTGTAATCATCCCTTTGAATCTATGGATAATCTTTTCTTCAAATGTCAAATACTAAAGAATGCTATCTCCTCAGTTATGATCAAGAATGCACCGACTACGTGTATTGAAAGACATGATAATATTACAAGTAGAATAGTTTGGTTGTTGCTAAACTTACCTGAATCTGACCTAATTTTCTTGATCCATATCTGGTGGAATATTTGGTATGCAAGAAACCAAAAATGCTTTGAGGATAAAGGTCCCCAAAACTTAGAACTAATTGCCCAAAATCAGATTAACGAATAGAACCAAACAAAATTAAACTCAAAAAAGATGAAAGAGAAGAAAAACTCGAATAAAAGAAAAACTAAAAATTTAAAATGGGAAAAACCAGACATGGGAACTATCAAAATCAATTTTGATGGATTTAAAAAAGAATCTGGTAATGCTGCTTACGGGTTTATCCTTCGAGATCATGAAGCTCTGAAAATTTCTCTTGGCATGGGACGATGTGGTAATATATCGGCCCTGCATGCTGAAGGGATGTGCGCCGAGGGAAGGTTTAATCAAGGCTTATTATTTGGGATTAAAAAATATGTTGAAGGTGACTACCTTTTGTTAGTCAATGCAGTCAACCGAATTTGGAAACCTCCATGGGATCTTCTAATATTATTGCTGGTTTCTGTCAGGTGAGGGTCAAGGAAGTCAATCGTGTTGCTGATTCTCTAGTAGAGTTAGGTCACGGAGATTTGAAGGAGGCTAGCTCATCTATGATAGATGTTGTAGATGAGCTCATTCGGAAGGATGCCCTAAGATACCGAATCTCGAGAAGATGATGTACTTCAATTTCTTTCCTGTAGTTTCTTAAAAAAAAAAAGTTTAAAATGATAATGTAATTTTTTAATTGGGTCGGGAAATAATAATGTAATGGATTAACTCAAAACTGCCTTTTCTTTATTTCTTGTTCAATACTTCAATACGCCCACCTTTTGACTGTGAAATCCACCCCAGCAAGTCTTTCTCTATTAGTCGTGTCTTCAATTTCTATCCCTCAAGCTATGGCGAAACTGAAAATTGCAGGGACTTGGTCTGGGGTTCTGGAGGTCGAATTGGAACAATGGACAGTTCCCATGTTGAAAGACGAAGTCGCGAAGCGATCAAACTGCGGACCCGACTCTATCAACCTGATTTTCGCGGGTCGGGTGCTTAGAGCATCTGAAGAGAACCCCAATTTGGCTGAAATCGGTGTTAAGAACAACGCTAAGATTTTGGCTAGTAGGGTTAAAGTTGCTGAGGGTATGTCTCTTGGTGTTCAGTTGCAAGCGGAGGAACAGCGTTCTGCTTCCCTTGCTCGTCTAAAGTATGTCTTTAATTCTCTATTGTTGTAATATGTGATTATCGGTTGTTTGGGTGTTTGATTATTTTTTTTAAAAAAATCAATGTTTTGATGGAAATTTCGCATTTTTTTTGCTAATATATTGATTATTGAAATTGCTATGATGATCGATTACTCCTGTGATGAATCGAGGAGTTGTTAGCGATCATAGATTTGATGGTAAAATTAGTGTTCAAATCCAATTGCTTCATTGCATATAAGGTGTTGCCTGGTGTATTTAATGAAAGTTTCTTGACTTTCTTCCTTTTATGTCTGCATTTGCTTTATTGCTATGGCAATTTTTTTGATTGTGGGCGCTTAGTTAATCTGGGATGTGGGTATAATTGGAGATTAAGTTTGAAAGTGTTGGATCACCACTACCTATGCCAAAATGGGTTTTACGTTTTGTGTCTATGTGAGGAGAGTAAGCTTTAAATTATTCTACTGGTATGTGTTGGTGACTTTGAAGCTGGATGCCTTATAGACTGTTGCTTTTATATTTTAAGCATAAAAGTGGAAAGTGATCTATGATTAGTGTTACCTTGTTCAAAACTAGTCGGATGAAGTATATGGATTTTTTCAAACTTTTGCTGTAATATTTCAAAGACTGAATTGATTGTCCGTGATCTCCTGTGAAAATCACGGATTCAACATTTACTGGCTGTATTCTGGAATCCTCTCTTTGTCATCTGCTTACATAAATAACTTTACAGATCTGCTGTGACTGGGCTTGCTAAGAGACACTCTGATGGTTCACTCCCCCTTGAAAACTACAATATAGAACTTGAGGATCAAAGCGGACACAAAGTCAATCTGGGCTCTGAGACTGATCAAAGGTATGATTATAATGTTTTCCAATGAAAAAAAACTAAACACTGTGATTTTAGTTTTACTTTTTTTTTTTTTTTTTTTTGGTGTAAAGTTTTACTGCTTATTCTGAAGTTAGAATGATACTATTACACTAACTATATTTCTTACTTAAAGGGCAATAATGATGGGTCTGATGCTTCATGTCAAAGGGAAACAACTGATAAGGGCAGAAAAATATAAAGATGCACTGGAAGTACTTGCAATGGGAGAGGTAAGAATCTTATGTTTAGAAGGATAGCGTGTTGGTTTAAATTTAGGTAATTTGTTAGGCTAATCCATTAGTATAGGTACTTAAGAGATGACATGCCTCTGTTTCTTCCATGCAGGAGGCCTTTTCTCTCTGTGACCCAAAGTACACTGAGGTAAATGTACCTTTTATCTCCAAAGGAGGCTTATTCTGTAGGTTTTTTTCACTTAATGGAAACCCGAGTCCATTCCTAATGTAGAAGCTGTACATATCATTTTTCCTGTATGTTGCTTCCATTTCTATAATAGAAAGAAGGACCGACCATCTTTTGACAATTCATAAACAAAAAAGAAAAGAATAAGGACATTGAAAAAACTTGTTATTGTTGATCACCAAGCTTATTGAGAAGTAGGTTCATTACAAGAAATATAATTGATTTCTTATGTGACCTGATCCATCTATCAGCGACTCATGATCTGATATAAGGAAGCTTTTGATCCTAAGACTGTTAAAATATGAGTTCAATGCTGATAATATTCATAATTGGCAATTGAAATACTGAAAGTTCTTGTATTATATAACTTCCCAATATAATGAAATTGCTTTTTTTTTTTTGGTTCCTTTCAGCGTATCGACAATGTTCCTATCCTGCAAATTGATATGGTTTGGTGCTATTTCATGCTTCGGGATATCAGCTGGCTATCAGCTGCAGGTGCCCGTCTGACAAAAGCTAGGGAAGGCATTGAGCGCGCCCATGGAAAGGATTCCTCTCGTGTCAGACAGCTTCAAGGAGGTCGCTCTACAGAGCTTGCTCTGTGAGTTCAAGTCTTTCTTTTGTTCCTATTGGAGAATTATCCTTTTTCATAGATCTTTTTCTATGCATATTCAGATGTATTATATCTTTCCAGCTGAAGTTAAACTTCTAAATGAACTTTTGCAGGCATTTGAGGCTGGAGCTTTTGGAAAGCATTGTAGCTTATCATTGTGGCCAGAATGAAAAATGTAGAAACTTGTTGATCTCTGCCAAAGAAAAATTCAGCAAAGTAAGTTCACTGTCTATTATTAGTTCCAGGTTGATATTCTCACACCGACCCTCTGATTTTCAATGATAACTATATATCTCGTCCGTGTCTCCTCTAGATGATCCCTTCCTCATTTAAGAATCTTTCTTGCCCACACGATAGGCCTTTTGGTCATTCTGACACATTCATCCATATATTTCTGATTTGTCATAGAAGAACAACTTATTTAGCTATCTGAAACTTCAGTTGTAGTGACTACTAATTTCACTTTAAAGTTTTTAAAGGATGTTTTGTTCTTTTGGAACTCAGCTTCAAGTGTCTGATGAAGCCTTATCGCTTCTTATGAGCATGGGTTACAAGGAGAATGAAGCAAAAAGGGCTCTCAAGATGAACAATCAAGATATTGAAAGCGCTGTTAGTTTTTTAGTGGAGGAGAAAGAAAAGAAAGCACAGAAGCAGGCAGATGATATTGTGAGACAAAAGGAAATCAGGTGTGTCCTCATTTCGAGCCTTAATTGTTCACTTTTCTGTTTCCTTTTGTTTGATCATTGGGAATGAAGGATCTATCATTTGCAGGGAACTGAAAAAATATGGAAAAACACTGCTCGGAAAAGCTGTTGATCTTGCAAAGTTGAACTATCTAAGCAGTATCGGGTAAGTAATAGCTCGTTTGGGGTCTCATCATTTTCTCTTAAGATCTCAGTTTCTTTGGAGGTATCAACGTTGCCACCATTGATCTGTTGCAGATTCTCTATAGCTGACATATATATATATTTTCAATATGTTAGGTTTGAGCGTGAGCTCGCTGCAGAATCGCTAAGAAGAAATGAAAATGAGACGCATAAGTCACTGGACGATTTAACGAATCCTGAGCTCAATGCGACGATACAGGTTATTTATTTATGCTACCATAGTCCATAGGGAAATAGCCCAACACTAAAAATCTTCCCTTCCATTTCTCAACTGCTACTAGAAAAATTAAGCTTCGTTCTTGATTGGTTTGACAGCTAGACATTGAATCAAGGAAGAGGAAGAGGAGACACCAGGCAAAAGAAAAAATCATTTCAGAGCTTGTTTCTATGGGCTTTGAAAGATCAGCAGGTAGAATACCAAGTACCCACTCCTATTTGAATTGGTTTAAGGCCTTTGACATTCAAGTATCTGTTGTTTGGAAACTTTTTTCCTGTTGCAAATGTTGCTACTAGCCAGTCTTTAATATGCTATATCCTATGAGGGTGGCCACAATGTTTAAGGGTGTGTTTGGCTGCGGCCTTTGGAGATTTCCAAATGTCAAACCTATTGAATCTGATGCTTGGTAAAAGTAGTTTTACTTGAAACAACTCTTAATACAAAGCTACTAGCCAAATGCACCCTAAGCTGCTGCATTTTCTTGACACGTCACTTCATGAATTTGATTTCCACTAGCCATCCGGAGTCCTTCATGGGTGGTTAATACATCCTTCCTCCTACCCAGAACTTTTTCCACACCAAAAAGATCTACAATTTGCTATAACATAAAGGAAAGTAAATTTGTGTTTTACTTGACAGTGATATCAGCAGTTGAAGCTTGTGAGACTAAAGAAGCAGCACTGAATCAACTACTATCACAGCCTGGATCAAATGCTGGAGGATCTGCATCCTCGGCTAATGCTGTCTCTGAACCCTCAGTGCCGGCATCAAATTCTGCACCAGGCTTGGCTGATGAAGAAAGATCAGATGAAGACCCATCTAGCTCTGTTGGGTCTGAAGAGAGGGATGTGGAGATGGAACAAGAGCTCACTGAGGAGCTTGACAGGGGAGATGCCCTAGCAGACTACGACATTGATGTGACGAAAGAAGCTGAAGCGATTAATGAGTATCTGGCACTGCTGGATTCTGCAGGTAGCAGCAGCGTAAACTAGAAGAGCCCGGTATAGTAAAGTATTAATGCATATAGATTTGGTTTTACTCTCTTGAACCTTCTGTAGCTTGAATCAAAGAATCTAGATGGACATCCTTATGATGAACCTCAGTTACTAGCCGTCGCATAATAAATAACATGTTTAGTTCGGTTGACAAGTATGAAACTCGGATTCACTGGCATTTATATCCAGAGAACCTTATCATGCTTTAACTTGAGAAATACTCCTTCACTTTACAAAATCCAGACAGCAAAACCCTAACAATATATCCAGAGAACCTTATCATGCTTTAAGCTTGAATGTGTTACAGACGTTTTTATGATGATGCGACATCATCTTCAACTTGAGAAATACTCTTTCACTTCACAAAATCCAGACAGCAAAACCCTAACAATATATCCAGAGAACCTTATCATGCTTTAAGCTTGAATGTGTTGCAGACGAGGATTAGGGAATACATTAGTAAGAACAGGAAGTTCCTCCGCGTACTACAAGATCTTTGTCAGTTGCGAAGGCTCTTCAAAAGTTTAGTTTTTACTCCAGGTGACCTTATTGGATCTTGGAAAAGGGTTGTGAAAAAATATGCAATTGTTTTCTTAGCTATAAAAAGTACAGCTTACCTTGTTCATACAGAAGCTAACTTACAAGAATATAGTCTTTCAAGTATGGAGAGCTCTCAAAAATAGATTTAACTCATGATCCCATAAGTACTTTAGCTTATCATCTACCAAGATGCTTTTGATTAACAAATTCATCGAGCAAAGAGGTAGTCAAAGAACAAATTGTCCTACATGTTTACATCAGTAATCACACACGATGCTGAGACATAATGCCGAGGCCAGATTTTATGTATTGCAGGCACCAGAGATTTAAGAGATTGACAAAGGGGAGTGTTTTTTGTATTACTTTGCAAGAAAGAGTTGGTGTACAAGGATGCTCTAAACTATAATCTCATCATGATATTTTAGTCAATACCCGCAAAGAGGATTTAAGCTGCAAATTGTTCTGCTTCAAAGTTAAGCGGAGATTCTACTTCTGTTACCAGCTTAATCGGCTGTTCATCTTGAGTCTTTTCTGCTTTTGTATCTTCTTTGACATCCTTTGGGAGCACATTGCAGTTAATGATGTGCCAAATTGGCCTCTCTTCTTGGAACATGCTGAGAAGGCAAGAGATACAATTATCTGAGAAACATGACTCAATTTATAGATCCCATTTATTAAAATCTTTGGAAAAACTCGCAAACATGTGTATAAACTGGACGGAGAGACTTACGGGTGCTTGCAAAGCATGGGAGCATACACTGTGAGAGCATATCTACAGGTCGATAACTCAGTTATGGAGCTAATCATTGCCCTAGGCTCCGAACAAACAAATCTGACCTGCCAATACAACGGAGAAGTAGTAAGAAGAAAAAGCAGATCGTATTATATCATGTGAATGTAAAAACCAGAAATGAAGGTACTGAAGAAACATGAACCTCTGTCTCTCGAGGTCGGCCAGTGAGGTCACAAGTTGTTCCATTTGTGTACTGATGGGCATGATACCTTGAGAAACCACAAAATCAAAACGCACCGGTCATTTATTTTAGTTTCTAAGCAATGCATTATTTTTGCATGGTGCAATTGTGACTTTTTGGTTTTTGGAAATGATGTCTTTTTTCCTAGTGAAAAGAATCTATAAGTACAGAGCACATACAACAGTGGTTTTTAAGCTTTGTTTATATAATACTTCTTATCAAAGTTGTGCTTTTTGTTAAAAAACCAGGCTTTGGTTGCTTACTACAAACTCATTAGAAACCAAATAAAGCATATGTAACATAACATTTTGCATTTGTTTAGTATGGACAAGTATAAATAATGATAGAGTTTAAAGTAACATTGAAAAATTACTGCCGTGTAGAAAATGAGAGTAGTTGTTAAAATAAGGTGGAAGAGAGAGAAATGGAAAACAAAGTTGAAAAAATTGGGTAAAAAACCACTGATGAACATGCTCTTAGATGATAAAGAGACTCATCCAGCCCACTTGATCATACGGTAAAGCAATGTACCTTTGAGCCGCATCTTTAGAACGTGGATCCTTTAATACTGAAGTGTCAGAACGGTTCTGGTTATAAGCTTCTGTTGCCTCGGGATCATAAACACCTAAATTAAACTCCTGAAGCACCTGCATTTCCAAATGTTTGATGTTATACAAAATGAACCTGATGCTTGATTATGGCCAATGAAATGACACTTGAAGAGTGACAATGAAGACAGAAGTTTGTAAAGGTTACCTTTTCATCTTCAAGGTGAAACTGACGCAATTTCTTATGATAACAGAATTCGTATGACCACCAACCCTCTTGCTGCAAAAAAAAGTCTGAGGTCATAATAACAGTAGATTGTAGTCAACTTAGCATAGAGAAGTAAAGAAAAGTTGCAGATCTCTGTACGCAAGGTCCTATTTAACTGCTGCCTAATACCTAAATATAATCCCTTCATCTGAAGTATGCAAGAAAGAATACAAAGTGATAATCATTAAGACACTATTCTTTACCTTTAGATTCAGTAATGAAAAAGTAACATATTTATCCTTATTGTGTTACTTCACAAAACAAATTTTCCTATAGGGCGTTGACGAGAGCCACCTTTATTTCTATTTTTTTTTTAAATCTCAGAATCTTACTCTTTGTCATCTACCTTCACCTATAAATAATAAAAAATACCCTTATATTATCAAGAGAGATGCATCCAATGCTAAAACATACATCCATTATAAAGCATCATTGTACGTGTTCAAGAAGGGGGAATTGTGAGCTTGTGCTGATAGTAAATGATTAAAGTGTGAGATATGTTAAAATTTGATATTGTATAAGATTGTAGATATATATTTTTCAAAAAGCAGCAGTAGGTTTAAAGAAAAAAAAAACTCTATATTAAGAGTAATTTTCTGAAATCAACCCTTTGTTTAGAGGCGAATTCTCTTGAGAACATCATAAGTCATAACCTATCTACATATGAACATAGGACTACCTTTTCATCAACCTAATGCACGAGTGTATACCCCCTCTATATCTAGAAAAAAAAAAAAAGATTTACAAAAAGAAAATTATCAAGAAGAAAAACATCCTGCTATTCTTGTAAAAAGTTTCCAGATTTACGAAAATATGTTCCACTTCCCGCAGCCAAGAAAACATGATTTCAATGTGGATGCATCAAACAATGCATAATCACGAACCCTACAAGCGAATCTTTTTGACCCGGGAGTAAAGAAAAGGATTAAATCCAAAAAGGAATACAACACAAATAAGCAATGGATTAGAAATACTGACTCTGACAAAGCAAACACGGTCCTTTAGTACTTCAAGTAGCTCATCAGGGGTCTTCACTCTGAGTCGTTTCTCACTTTCCATGATCATACTGCTTGAATTTTGCTGAGCAGTTGACATTTCACTTTTGGGCTTCTCTACTTTAGGAAGGTAACACAGGAAATTCTTTCCACTTTCATCTGGCATGAGAACAGACTCCTGGTCATTATCCTGCATATCAAATGCAAAAGCATATTATGCTCGTTACAGGCCTCCATTTTTTATATCTATTGTAGTGTGGTTTTCGTAATTGCAAGTCATCAAAATTCAAATTTGAAGTAGCAAGAAAAAACAAAGGGATGAGGAGCTAAATTCTAGTGTGTAAAGTTATGTTATAAGACTCTGAAAAACCCTTCCCTTTTCCTTCAATAACAAATACACAGTCAACAAACTAACATCAACTAGCACCAAAATTTGGCAGAAATGCACATAACTTTCTACATGATTGCTTGACTCCTTAAGACAAGATCTATCATTATGTTTAGATACAAGGGAATGAAGTAACAAAAATACATAAGCATATTTATTTCTTATTACACCAAGAGTTTGAGTGGGATCAGGATATAAGAAGAAAGCTTCAGTTCATTGTGCTTCTAAAATCAAGGAGCTATTGGTAAAAAATGAAGTAACAAAAACACATAAGCATAGTTATTTCTTATTACACCACGAGTCTGAGTGGGAGCAGGATATAAGAAGAAAGGTTCAGTTCATTGTGCTTCTATAATCAAGGAGCTATTGGTAAAAAAATTATCAAGTGTCTTAGACTATGGATCATCTTCCATTTTCACTACTTGTATAAACACTCCCATAGTAAAGGTAAGATGAGACTTCATTTCCTTGCCACTTCTTACTTGAAGATTAGCTCATTCTTGAGATAAACACAACCGTAGAGATTTTTCTTCAATTCCCACTGAGGCTAATAATTTGTATCACAAATTGCTTAAAAAAAACTATGCTATGAGCATACTCACAGGATGAAAAGGGGCGTCTTCCGGATGAAATTCGATCTTATACTTTGGCTCGCGAGAGCTACCACCAAACGTACCGGCTCCTTTAGACCAAAACAAAAAATCAGTTCAGCAAGTATTCAACAATAAGGATCCGGATTTCCCGTACACAAATCAATTCAACATAATTGTAGTCAGCAACTGATACAGAATAGTTTCAAATTTGCGTCCATTATCAATTTGATTAAAATAGGAAATTTCATCGGTACTTAAACTCATCCAATGCCTATCAAAGTCGAGATTTATCGGCACAATTTCGATCAATTCGCACAATGACATAAACTAAAAATATAAACTTCTCCTAATCGAAATCGAATTCAATGTATACTGAAACAGCTTCAAATATTCGAAATCGAAAAGTGGAATTCGAAGGACAAAAAATTAGGGTGTAATCAAAAGGTTAAGGGTTACCTGCATGTGCAGTGAAGATTTGATCAGCTGAAACAAGGCTTAAAATCAACGCAAAAACACACAAGAAGAACGGAAAACAAGATCTTTTATTTCTCTCCATCTCTTCAACTCTGAAGAATCAATTCGGTGCCGCGCAGCCAAGGAGACAGATCAGAGCGTCTTGACGAGCATGAATCTGGTGCGGGCGGTGACATGGAAATATTACGCATTCCGGACAAATGATTACTCGACACGTCAGTATTTAAGCTTTGTCATATTTACCATAAAACATCCGTTAAGTTCGAAACTATAATAAATTTCCCGTTTATCGTTAAATGGTAAATATTAAATATAACGTGGAGGTTTGTGTAAATGTTCCTAAAGAGTTTTTTTGCGTTAAACGCCGTCGTTTCATCATTACACAAAAGAGCTATAAACAGTACATACAACTTTGAAAAAAGAATAAACAATAAATGAAAATAAAAAAATCAGCGCTGGGAACTTGACAGTAATCATCATCGCCATTACAAATCCTCATCCACAAGCCGGTCAACTCCGACGGCTTTTTCCTTTCTCTCTGCCTCCCCGGAAAAACCCTAGAAACCACCTTCCCCAGTCACACGTCCCCCTTCTCCCGTTTAATAAATATAAATTTTCCGGTCATTCGATTGAATTGGATTCGAATTTCAGATCCTAGGGATCGACGACATTCTATTTCAATTGGGCGAATTTTGAGCCTTCCTTTTATATTTCTCCGATGTCGTCTGAGATCGAGGAGGTTGAAGAAGTCGAATCGAGAGGTCGGGATGTGGCATTGGCGTCGACGTCCGCGTCAAAGTCTACCGCCGAGCAGGTTGGTGGTGATGGAATCGGTGTAGGGAACGACGATCCTATGAAGGATGACGTGTACACTGCGGCAGCGTATGGAGATATGGAGAAGCTGGTCCGGTTGGTGGAGAACGAAGGTTGTTCTGTCTCCGAACCTGATAGTCTTGGATACTCCGCTTTGCAGTGGGCTGCTCTCAACAATCGCACTGCTGCTGCTCAGTACATCATTGAGGTCTTTCTTCTGAATTTCTTTTATCTGAATTTGTATTATCTTTTTTTTGTTGTTGGAATTTGGATTGAATATTTGTTTTTTATTTTGTTATCGTTGAATTTGAAATGGTTATTAATTAGGCTCCGCAGATTTAAACCTTCAGATAAGATTGATCAGAAATTTGTTGTTCAGTGTTCCTTTATCTTAGTGGTGATTTCTTCTTCGTTGTGTTTGTCTAGCAAATTCTAGTGTAATTTCTGCTAGAACGATTCTTGTTTATTTAATACATTAGAGAAGAATTGGTATTAACTTACAAATATGCCTTCTCTTCATGTAATAGCATGGTGGAGACGTCAATGCTGTTGATCGAACTGGGCAGACTGCATTGCATTGGAGTGCTGTGCGAGGGGCTATCCAAGTGGCAGAGCTCTTGCTGCAAGAGGGTGCCCGCCTTGATGCTGCTGATGTATACGGGTATCAGGTTGTAAATCCCTCTCAAGGTTTTTCTCCTTTTTAATGTTTGCTTGCAATGGGTGGTAGATGGAATTGATACTCGCATCTTGTATTCTATAGTGGCATTATAAGTTATGGAAATTTATCTTTCCATTTGTTTAAGTTCAATAAAAATATCCTTGTGAAATTTGATGAAAATCTGCACAATAAAACAGTATCTCTGTGTATGATATTTATCATAAAATCCAAAAAGATAGAAGCAAATTGCTAAATCTAAGAAAGGTACCCTCTAGCAACTCACCAGGGGCATACTAATTCATGAAATTCTAAGCTGGAAGCTATTAATTAATGCTCATCAGTTACCTGTATCAGTAGAATCCGGTGAAGTAAATGGAGGCAACTTTCTGTTTTACATATTGATATATAAATTTCAATTTCTGTATGCTTCCATGTTGCTAATTGCAACTTATCATCATTTTTATGTCCCCTCTAGTAATGTGATGTTTATAACAAATTAACTAATTGCAGACAACACATGTAGCAGCTCAATATGGTCAGACAGCTTATATTTATCACATAGTTACCAAATGGAATGCGGATGCAGATGTACCTGATAATGATGGAAGAAGTCCCTTACACTGGTAAGTTAAAAGTTAGACTTGTCTGTATATGTTATTTCAGTTTTCATACTTTAATCCAAGTCAATAGTTCTGTTTCATAATTACCCTAACCTTTAAGCAGAGTTTCTATGATCCTTTTGTAGATGTGCTTGTTCGATGTGGTAAAGGGGTATATTACATTTAAGATCCTAAACGTACGACCCTCATCATAAATGGGTCCCAACTCTTTATTTGTCCTATTAAAACCCTAAAATTGATTGGTTTTATCTTAACACTTGTCCTTCCATAAGTCTAGCCTTTGGACTATGTCCTTATTGAACCCGTAACTTTAATCATGTCCTAAATTAGTCCCTAATTTTTTAATTAAAACAAGGGATGTGTTTCAAAGTTAGAGTTATGGGACTTCCACAGGGCAATTTTTAGGTTAGGGACTCTTTAGGGTAATTTGTAAATAGTCTAGGCTTTAAATTCAATTTCAATATGACTGTTATTTCTACACTGATATTTCTTTTGAAA
This sequence comes from Fagopyrum tataricum, assembly GCA_002319775.1. Taxonomy (NCBI): domain Eukaryota; kingdom Viridiplantae; phylum Streptophyta; class Magnoliopsida; order Caryophyllales; family Polygonaceae; genus Fagopyrum; species Fagopyrum tataricum. Next base: position 52,135,766 of record CM008283.1, read on the forward strand.
TTTGGTACAAGAATATGGCATAGAATTTCATTAGAATACTTTTTGTATGCTATAGTATGGTGTTAAATTACATTGTTCATATGTTTCTTCCCCTGCCGCATTTGATTTACAGCGGGATTTGATTTTTGACCTTTTGGTCTCCAATTTTCACCCATTAGCCTTGACAATGTCGACATATCTAGTGCCATTGTTCTTCTTTTGAGTTCTGAGTTCAGATTACCATCAGCTTTATATTTAGCATTTCCTTGTATGGTTATAGTAAATTATTTATGATTTCAAAATTTTGATAACTGTAGGGCAGCCTACAAAGGATATGCTGATTGCATCCGTCTTCTTTTATTCTTGGATGCATATCGAGGTCGTCAAGATAAAGAGGGTAACCATATGGGATTATGACTTACATATATTTATACTGATTTTGTGTTTTTGTTCTTTCTTGAAACCCTTGCCTTTCCTCTCCTTGATATCTGCAGGTTGCACTCCTCTTCATTGGGCTGCCATTAAAGGAAACTTGGAAGCCTGCACTGTGTTGGTACAAGCAGGGAAGAAAGAGGACTTGATGGCGACAGACAACACTGGTCTTACGCCAGCCCAGCTGGCTGCTGATAAGAGTCACAGACAAGTTGCCTTTTTCCTTGTAGGTTATGAAACCCTTGGCTGCTTCTTAAAGTTTGATGGTTCTTATGAATTTATTCTTATAAAACTAGCATAATTATTGTAGTTGAAGAGGAAATATGAAGTAATTTTATTGTCCTGGACTTCTGGAGGCTTATAGTTGGCACTTCCAATTTTAAGGAATTTAGTTGTTGCTTGCTGTTGTCTTTCCTAAATCGTTGGTCTATTGTAGGAAATGTGTCCTTGTCTACACTACCTGACTTTTGGTCAAGAAAAGTTAGATGAAATATACTGTTGGAATCCCTATATTAGTATCTTCTCATAGTATATGATTTTTAATTTGCAGTGCAGGTGCTAGATAACATATTATCTGGTGTTTTGATCTCCCTTAATCCTCACTTATGTGATTTGCTGTCTTTGGTCACTGTGGTCTTGCAGGGAAATGCTAGACGGTTGCTTGAGAGACGTTATGATGCTAACAGTTGGCTTGGAAGAATTTCAAAGATGGGTCTTGCTCCAGTCTTATGGTGTGTAGTTTTTGTTATGCTCGTGGTGTTTACACGCTCGGTGATCATGGGTACGTTCCTGATCGTAATAAATCTTTAATTTTTAACTTTCTAGTATCATTATCATAACTTGTACTCTGAAAATCTGCTTTCCCCCTATATGCAGCTTCTGACCTACCAGGTTTAACACCTGGGTTTGGCCTTTTGGCCTGGTTGGGTGTTTTCTTAGCAACTGCTGGATTATTTATGCTGTATAGGTGCAGCAGGTAAATGTCGACTGACCGTAAATTATTTCATGCTTCAGGTCTTCTGTATAAATATTTCAGTATTTGTATGTTTTGGCATGCCTATATACATGCATACTACAGAAGCATGAAATCTCGGAGAGTTAAAAGAATAAAACTGATTAAATGTGTCTTCTAATGACTAAAAAATCATTATCTTCAAGTACATGAGGGTTTTATGAGGGTCATTGAAGCATATCTCACTTGTGAAGCTGAAGTTATGTAGTCGTTTTCTTTTGGTAATCTTAATTTCATGCCTTGATTTCTTGGTTGCCTCAGCAAGGATCCGGGTTTCATCAAGATGAATAGTCATGGTCATGGCTCACAAAATATGAAGGATGATGTAAGTTGTTTGGTTATTGTATTTGTATTAAAGCTTGTCTTCACCTTCATTAGAGTCTTAGGTTCTTTTGTTTATATATCCGTTTGTATATATTAGTTTGACATGGCTTCTGCTTTTTTTGCCAAGTTCAATATGTGAGCACACTGGTCTTGGAAATCAATTTAATTATGTTCTATTTTGCTAGGAACCTCTATTGAAGGTGGAGATACAAAATCCAGCTTTACTATCTGGAAATTGGTCTCAACTCTGCATAACGTGCAAGGTGAAAATGTCATCCATATATTTGTTGTTTCTATCTTTACCTTCAGTGGAAGCATATTACTTTATAATATGGAATATGTTCTAATTCTGATACTTTTGTTGCTATTTTGACCTGTTATAGATTGTCAGGCCTCTTCGTGCAAAACATTGTTCTACTTGTGATCGTTGTGTTGAACAATTTGATCATCACTGCCCTTGGGTTTCAAATTGTGTTGGAAAGGTGAGAAGCATATATATTCTTTAATTCCATTTTTAGTGTTTTTTCTTCTTCCCACTCTATTGATTATCGAAGGTTAAAAGTTATGTGATTATTTGTAACTAGGTCACTCACTTTTCAAATACGTCACTTATCTTTGTCATTTTCATCCACATTAAGGCAGATTGAAAACTTCTACAAAGAAAGATGAATACTATCCTTTTATCTTCGAAAACTTAATTTCAATCGTAAATGTGGATTTAAATTATCCAAATCGAAATTATCATTTTCTGGCAGAAAGTAGATTGTACGTGAATAAATTCAGCTCAGCAGTACCAGCCTTCACGGTAGTTTTTTATTTCAATTCTGCATACAGTTCTTGCAAAAGGTTAATGCTTCAATATTCCAATGACATGTCATCTCGGGTGATGTTTTCCTTCCTAGAACTATGCATGGAACTAAAAATAAAATCCACAATTGAGGTGATAGTTCATATTATGAAATGTAATATATTCGGTCATGATTCTTTTCTGCCAATCAGTGATAAATTAGATTATAATCCAAAATTTTTCTTTTTATTAGATCATGAGTGAATAAATTATTGTTTTCTACAGAATGTTTGTATAATGATCATGTACATTCATATTTCATATCCTTGTTTTCAACTATTGATTCCAGTGGTTGCTGTGTACTTGTTCACGAGTGTTCTTTACTAATCTTGCTTGTGAAAAACTCATATCCTTGTAGAAAAACAAGTGGGATTTCTTCTTGTTCCTTATTCTGGAAGTTGCTGCAATGATACTCACTGGCACGATTGCTCTAATAAGTATACCATCTTCTACCTCCTTCTATGCCTTGTTTTCATCATCAAAAGAAGATATTCCATGATGGTATGCTGTGTTAATTTTGACTTATGATCTTATCGGGGGTCATGGTGCAATGCAGGAATTTGGACAGATCCAGCTGCACCATCCTCATTCGGAGCTTGGCTAAGGCACACTTGTTCAAATCACGCTGGTGCCACAACATTTCTGGCTGCTGATTCTTTTATCTTCTTTGGAGTGATTGTCTTAACCATTCTTCAAGCTTCACAGGTGTGCATCCTGATTACATTTCATTCATTATTTGCAGCAGTTTTTTTATCCATTGTATATTAATTGCATCTGCACGGAAAACTGACAAAAAAGGTTACTCTAGAGTTCAGACCTATTATACATGATTCAATAGAAGATCCAACCGAAACCCGTCACAAGAAGACTGGTTTCTAGCAAGAAATACAATCCAACCGAATTCAATCAATAGATTTTATAGTTACATGCTCTTTCTGGATACCAACTCATTCGGCTTTCACACTTCTTTCCTGCTTCCCTTTGAAAAAAAATTGTTTTATTCTCTTGTAGTAATGATTATTTTATGAGTTTAAAAAGCTTACCTCAAATTATTGGACTTGCACTAAATCTGTTTTCGTCTTTGTAGATATCCCGCAACATAACGACCAACGAACTAGCAAATGCACTACGATACAGCTACCTGAGAGGTCCAGATGGTCGGTTTAGAAATCCATATGATCACGGATGCAGGAAAAACTGCTCAGATTTCCTAATCAAAGGCTACAACGAAGACATTGAATGCATCCAACCCTCAGATGACAACGAGGGCGTACAAATGATGCATATGAACAGCAGCCCACCCATTCAAAATGGCGTGGCTCATACCCATCACGAAACCACCGGAAACGCTCATGTTGCTATCAATATCAACGGAAACCACTCAAAATCGAGTCACGGACATGCTCAATCTTCTTGTTGTAACCACCATCACGGTCATGCTAGAACGAATGGTGCTCCTCTCGGCTTAGGGCTCGGGCTTGGACTCGGGAGAGGGTCTCCTCGCTCTGTTGCAGCGTCATGATGCCTGTCTGTCGTCGTCTCGAGTTTAGTTAAAGAGTAAGGATGACCATACTTTTTGTAGATGATTTGTACACATGCATTCACTTTAAACCTTTTCTATTCATTTGCTCGTCGTTTTGTTCTTATTGATGGCGAATTTGTGTTTGGTGTGATTATCGCCTTGTAATATCTCAGACCACCCTGCGGCGGACTCAAGGCTTGCCAAACAAATAGATCAATGTCGTTAGATTGCTTACTTCTCTCCCTTACCAAAGTTTTGAGGTCATTTCTCTCGTTGGCTTATATTCAATTTTATTTGAACTCATATTTTGTACAATACAATTGTAAATTCTCTTTAATGATGCAATTTTTTTTACAATTACTGAAGCATATAATATATGTTAAATGCATAAAATGAATTTTTAACCTTCCCAAAAGAGAATTAATTGTAGATCCATTTTTTTAAACGAAAAATAGTATTTATATGCAAATTGTTTGTATCCTATTTATGAATATTTGATTTCTATACATCAATATTTTATTTATATACCCAATATTTATGTAGCTGAATGAATATATTGATTTGTGTAGAACATCTATTATTGGATATTTATATTTAACCAATTAAATATTTTAATATACTTCATATTTTTGTTTGACATTCTAAAATTTTGATTAAACTTCTGAAATAGACACTCATTATCGACGTGAACATTTTTACCACCATATAATTGTATTTTAACGGATTTTATGTTCATTTTTATACAACATCTTAAATATTTACAGTTTATATTCTAAGCATCCGCATCATATTATATATTCACATTTAAGTAAGATATTAAATGTGATAAGATCTTACTTAACAGATTAAGACGATATCATAATCTCCTCTATCATTAGTAAATATTCACAATCAATTCAAATAAAGTAAATTCAGATTAACGTATCTGCACTTAAATATATTCGTATATAATTAACTAATATTGATAAACATAGGGTTGGACATGAGATGGGACGGGACGGATTAAGGTCATCCCACGTCCTATCCCGGCCATTATATATGGGACGGGATCGGGATCGGGACGAGCCTTGAGTTTTTTTACTAAGAACCATTGAGCCCTATCCCGGATGGGACCACGAAACTTATCCCGCATGATCTATATATATAAAAATTCGCCTTTTCGGTTTAAAATTAACAATTTACGAAAGCAAATATTCATTGATATCCTTAAAACGAAAGACATCAAAATAGAATGTTGCAAGGTCTACAAAACATAATTAACCTGTTAACTCTAAACATCCAAAATAAAATATAAGAACAAGATTACATAATTATCACTACTCCTTAAACAATGTCGCAACTGAGTTCAATTTTCTTTTGCTCTTTGTAGATGAATTTAGACAATTGTTAATTTATGGTAAGAAAATTGCATAATGATCATTGTTCCTTATGTTTATATATTTAATTATTTAGTTTATCTTTAAATTTTAATATATGCGGGACGCTACGGGCCTTGCGGGACGAGAAAGGTAAGGCCCATATCCCGTCCCGCAATATTTTTTGTGGGACGGAACAAGATTTAAAATTTTTAGATGAAAAATCACCGGGATCGGGACGGGTCCGGAATTTACGGAATTTGTGTCCAGATAAACATATCTATGTGGAAAAAAAATAAATTTAAAAACATCCAAGATTCCAGATAGTCATCAAACAAATACGAGTCTGACTGGTTCAGCCCTAAATCGACCCGGTCCAAATAGAACCCTAATTTCCGCACGCTCCCCATCCTCTCTCTACTCTTTTCTTCTCATTTCTCACTCATCGACCTACACGCTCTGGTTTCAGTGTGCATACTCTCTCTCCTTCACCCAAGAGCAACTCAATTGTTTGCACTTTCCATTTCTCTTTCTCCTTACTGTTTGTTTAGGTCTGGATTACTTGCTGTTTCGAGCGTCACTAGTTGAAGGAAAAATGGAGGTGGTGGCTTTTTGCAATTCTGAAGCCGGCACGAACATGGCGGTGTCCTATTTGGTGGAAGCAGCCCTTGTCGACACGCTATTGCTTGCTGAAAAGTCCCTTTCGTGTATTCTCGTTCTGGTATACTTCTCCTCCCTTCCTTAATTTTCCGATTATGGCTGCTTTTTTATATTTTGCCTTATAAGAAAATTTCAGAAAAAAAAGTATCATAGATAGGTAATATTCCCATTCAAAGTCTGTCTTATCCTCTCCTTCGTTATCAGGTTAGGGTTTAATGGTTTGCCTCTTTTTAGTGTTAATTCGGCTGTTATTTACTTATTATTATGATTTAGATTAGGTTCTACTATTTCCGAAAATTGGGCTTTGGACATGGACGTGTAATTGCTGCTGACAATGGTGAAAAGTTATGGGATTTTAAGAGTATTATGCTATTGAGCAAGAATTTTATCAATGGTTTGAGTTCTTTCTCTGCGCCGGTTGATGTGTTTGTAGTTCATTTTATTCATATGAAAATCTAGTCTCAAGAATAAGCTTTCCTCTGATAAAATTACCCTTATGAATGATCTTAACATAACCACTTATATAAATTACCCTTATGAATGTATGGTTTGGAATGGAACTTTGTTCCCTGCTTTAAGTTCTGCACTTTGATAGCTTGACTGCTGAAGTATCAGATTTTGACTACTAAACTGCTCTTACAGCAGAATCTACGAATCTACTTGATTGATACAAGATTCAGCAGTAATGCATTTGTATTCTTGTAGTTGATTCAGCTGATCTCTTTGTATTGATACCCTTATTAAAACTTCCCTTTCATCTATTTGATTGATATTCGGCCATAAAAATCTACTTGATTGATACATGATATGCATTTGTTATGGTATATAACTCGTAGAAAACTTCCTTTTTACCGTGCTTTACATACATTCTTGACCTTTAAACTATTTAACTAATTTGAGCCGACACACAATTTAGTTACCATCTAAATAACTAACATACGGTGAGCTTTCATTCAGATGGGATCTTTGCTGAAGGATGTAATTGAGTCGATATTACGTGCCACTGATAGGTACTGAAATTAAAACCAATTGATTCTGGTTGGGATATGTCTCCCCCATTCAAGGTTCGTTATAGAATTGCAATGGTTGATGTGTTTGTAACAGGTTCCCTGTCAACGAGCTCCACAAAAAAGAAAAGCCTGGAACTGAGAAGAACACCGATGGTAGTGATACAGAAGAGGATGACGACGATGATGAGGATGCTACAGAGGATCAGGATGATGAAGGCGATGAGGATTACTCTGGTGATGAGGGAGGTGAAGATGACGATGAAGCTGACCCAGATGATGATGTTAAGGCCAATGGTGAAGGTGGAAGTGACGATGACGAGGAAGAAGACGATGATGACGAAGATGATGATGAAGACGAGAATGAAGACGAAGAAGAGGAGGATGAGGAAGAGGAGGACCAGCCACCAGCAAAGAAGAGGAAGTAAAAGTCCATAAAAGAACTCGAGTTCGAATAGGCCATTGCCTCAGGTGTTAATTATGTTGCTTTGAATTGTGTAGGGAAGAGGATTGTGTACCTTCAGTGGTGACTTTGTTAGGAGTAGAGTGGGATTATTCAAGTTCAACAGATGCTTATTTGGTGTTGTAATGGATCTCCAAGTTGTGGAATTTTATTTGGCATCACTTGTTTTCTGTGTTGTACAAGTTGACCTTCTTAATGTACGGTGCAGTCATTCAGTATAGAAGGCTTATAACTGTTTATATAAGTTGACATCCAAACAAAACCTTAACTTATCTAGGGGTTAACACCTTCTTTCTCAGTCATTATGTTGCCTAATTTGAAATGAGGATCAGCTGAAGATCACCTTAGCAAGCTGAAAAGATCAGCCTCTGAACCGTCGAAATTGGTAATTCACTGAAGTCAATTTTTTTGGCAAATTGGAAAGGGAAACCACAATAATAGTAAAGCATATCAATTGATAACAAACAGTCTACAACCATTAAAGATTGTTCTTTTTTATTCGAAAGCAATACAGTTATGTTTCCTGCAGGAAATTGTTCTTTTTTATTCGAAAGCAATACAGTTATGTTTCCTGCAGGAACTCGGACCGGAACTTAGGGAGGCGGCCACAAATCTTCTAGTCAGTAATATTCAGTCACAGTCCTGCATATAGTTAGCAAAGAGATATATGATGTTAGCACAAAACTGACAACCAATATTTCAAGAGTATAACGATAGGTAGAAATGCATGCCAAATCCAGAATTCATCAAACTTGATATAGCCTTGCAATCAACTGCATAATAGTAGAGGAGATGTTGCTGCATATTGTGTTCAAAACAGTGTAGCAACAAATGGATTCATCGAAGTCCAATGTGGACGAAACCTTGGACAACTCAGATAGCCAAATATATATTGAACTTAAGAAAAAAAAGGGAAAAACTAAGGCTTCATAACAAAATTACAATCACTAGAGGGGCCTTCTATGAACAGCTACAGCAACTCAAACACATGGATGGATAAGTAGTTGATCATTTCTCAGAGAACATGAAATCTCATAACAATGTTTGATGTTCCAAAACAGACACCAACTCAAACACACGGATTGATCATACAGAAACAGCCAAGGCTACCAGTACTGATAAAATCAGAAGCATCAGAAGATCATGCTCTACTTACAGGCAATGCAGGTAGCTTCCCAGCTCGGAAAATGGCAAACTTGGACATCTTCGAGTATGAATAACCAATCTCATTCTTCTTCAAGAAGTTTTCAATCATTTCCTTGGCCTTTTCAGGCTGATCACTCTCACATTCAATCTCATACAAAGTTCCAAATTCAAACGACGTCTCATCCACCTCCAATTCCAGTCCTTCCCACTCAAAAACCCTCCTAACATTCTTAAACCCTCCCAGACAAACATACTTACCATCATCCACCCCAAATTCCTCTCTCACCCTCCTTAAAACCCTAGACTTTGAATCCGCCCCAATCAAGCACGGATCCTCGCATATTTTCCGGGCGATCGAAAGATCCAGATCCTCCTCGTCCTCCTCCACTCGGCTAACGCCATCAACGAGAACAGCGTTCGCCTTTAGAGTAACGACGCATCGGGAGGGATTTTTATCATCGCCGTAGAAGCGTAATCGGAGAACAGCACGACGAGAACCGAGTTGACGTCCGGCACCGTCGAAGAAGAAGTTGTGTTGGTGGTGAGTGTGAAGGAGGAAGGGGGAGAGGATGGAGGAGACTTTGTGGAGGGAATCGGAATCTGGGAGACGGAGTTTGACCTCGACTTCCATGGCTAGGAGGAGGAGGAAGGGAGGCCGATTCGATCAGATTTGGAGGCGGCGGAGGAGCGGTTGTCAAGGTGTTGGAGGAGAGTGGCTGTAGGGTTGGTAGTGGTTGTTTCGCCGGCGGCGGAGCGAGATTGAAGGGATTGGAGCTCTTCTTTGTCTTCGAGTTGAAGTTCGATTTTGGTGGGCTTTCTTCTCAGCATTCTCTCCCTATCACTGCGTCTCTTTACTTCCACCACCGAAGAACAGTTTCCCTTATATTTATTGGAATTCCTTTTCAAAAGTACTGTAGTAATTTGGATTTATTATAGAAAACCATCCTTAATTTGGTGTAAATTTCGCCATTTATTATAAAATATAAATTACATAAAAGTGCACATAAAGTAGATTTTTATTCAAATACTCAGCAAATATGAGCAGGGCTTCAAAACTGAACCGGACCGGAAAATCAAATCGAACCAAACCCGGTCCCATCCTCGATCCAGAAATTTGGAAATTTAGATTTTGGTTCGGAAAAGACCGGCTTGGACCAGATTTTATTTATTTTTATTAATTTATTAATTTTAATTTATATATTATTTAAAAATAATATACATTATGTACATATTTATAAATATATATACTTCTTTTTTTTAATTTTTACAAAAACATATTTATTTTATTTTATTCCGGTCCCCGTTTTTATTTTATTTCGGTCCCCGTCCATATTTTTAAAAATTCTGGTCCACAGGTCCGGGAACGGATGCACAACGGATGCACAATCCTTACTATGAGAGTTCAAGTTCAATAAATCCCACAACTTTTACCATGACAACACAATTTTGTTGCGTCTTGCCTAGCTCGACTGCTTCGATCGGTTAATGCAACTATGTGTCCAAATCGAATACTTTATGACGTATCAGAAATTCAATACATTATACCGGAGTACTAAAAACAGGTAAAATTACAATTCACAATATCTTAGAAGTATCCCTCTAACAAAACACTTCCTCCTGATACCGCCATTGTCGACAGCTTCTTCAAACCTAGTTCTTGTCTGATCCTTGTCAAAGAATAGGTATGAATGCATTGACCACTTGAAGCCCAAACTGGCAACACTTCAGCCACAATCTTTTGCAGCAAATTCCTCTCAAGACCCTCTTCCAAAAGTTCTTCCAAACCATTTGAATTCCCTCTAATATCCATCAAAACACTGCAATACCCTTGTTTACCACAGTAATTAAGCACCTCCTCTAATGTTATCTTATCCATAATTACTTTTTGGATGCCAGACTCTACAACTTCTTCTTCTGTGAATATAATAGCATTTTGAGATTCTGTCAGTTGATTAGTAACTGAGATTGGAGAATTAGCCCTCTTTGCTATTATTACGTGACGAGGTTGGATTGCTTTAGGCTCCATGGATGTAGGAAAGCCAAATGCTTCAAGAGCATCAGGAGATTGTATGATTGCATCATATTCTTGTAACAGTTTAGAGTAATAGCCTCCAGGGGCCGAGGCTCCTTCACCCAACTGATTCAGAAACAAGCCATTTGCAGAGATTGAGTATCTGCAAGCAAGACCAGAGTTTTTCATGTTTCACTTCAAATAAACTATTAAAAAGGAAGATTTACCTGAGAGTAACGAAGGGCATCCCTGTAAGCATTTTATGGATGTAACCTTCAAGGAGTCGTTTGCACAAATCTTCCTCGACACCTACAGTGACTTGAATGCCTGCAGCTCTCAATCTCTCCACCCCCTTGGAAGCAACAATGGGGTTAGGATCCACCATTCCAACCACCACCTTACTCACCTTTGCTTTGATCAGTGCTTCCGTACAAGGTGGAGTTCTCCCATAATGGTTGCAGGGTTCTAAGGTCACATAAGCAGTAGCACCCTCGGCCAGTTCCCCAGCATTCCTGAGTGCAAATACCTGAAAAAATAAATTCAGAATATATATTTTTTTTCATTAGAACAGAAAATTCAGATTCAAACTTATTTTGTTTGGTTATTGAGGAGAAATTTGCTTCATAATGACCTCTGCATGGGGTTGGCCGGCTTTGGGATGAAAGCCTTCACCGACGATGTGGCCATCCTTGACAATGACACAACCAACCATGGGATTAGGGCTTGTACATCCAAGTGCTTCCCTGGCACGACCCACAGCTCTTCTGATGTAATATGCATCATCATGTTCTTCTCCAGAGTTACACCTAACTATAACCGGTCTCAACCCATTCCTCATCGGGTTCATAAGTTTAAAACAGTTGGAGGCGTTATGATCATAGTAGTATGGATTGTGTTTTCTCCCAAAATTTAAGTGCACACTAGATGCTAATGCAGCATGGATTTTGGGGTTCGAAGATTTCGGACAAGGAAAGGAAGAAGGTTGGACTAGTTGCTTTGAAGGGAGAGACAACATTTCCAACTTCTATTTGGAGTTACTAATCTGCCACCAGTAAGTAATGTTAGATGAACAAAAGCATTATAAAAATAAGCAAATAAATAAATAAACAAAAGCATGTATCTAACCACGATGCATGTCAATCATATACATCATGTATCATGCTGAATTTTAATATAATGATTGTTAGACAATTATACACAGCTTATTAGGGCCACAAAATAAAGATCAATCCACACATACACCATTCTTATCCAATATACATCATGCATGTATCATGCTGAATGTTAATGTGTCAGAATTAATAAAATGTTCTATGTTAAATTTATCTTTTATATCCGTCGGGTCTAAGACGTGGAGGGGATGCACGCCACAAGTGAACCTACGCACATTAACCGGCGCAGAGAAAGAACTCAAACCATTATCAACTAACCTACGCACATTAATCCACACATACACCATTCTTATCCAATATACACAACGAATTGTCAACTAACTGAACTAAGACCATGAAAAATCATGAAACCACCAGAGGAAAGCTTATTCTTGAGACTAGATTTTCATATGAATAAAATGAACTACAAACACATCAACCGGCGCAGAGAAAGAACTCAAACCATTGATAAAATTCTTGCTCAATAGCATAATACTCTTAAAATCCCATAACTTTTCACCATTGTCAGCAGCAATTACACGTCCATGTCCAAAGCCCAATTTTCGGAAATAGTAGAACCTAATCTAAATCATAATAATAAGTAAATAACAGCCGAATTAACACTAAAAAGAGGCAAACCATTAAACCCTAACCTGATAACGAAGGAGAGGATAAGACAGACTTTGAATGGGAATATTACCTATCTATGATACTTTTTTTTCTGAAATTTTCTTATAAGGCAAAATATAAAAAAGCAGCCATAATCGGAAAATTAAGGAAGGGAGGAGAAGTATACCAGAACGAGAATACACGAAAGGGACTTTTCAGCAAGCAATAGCGTGTCGACAAGGGCTGCTTCCACCAAATAGGACACCGCCATGTTCGTGCCGGCTTCAGAATTGCAAAAAGCCACCACCTCCATTTTTCCTTCAACTAGTGACGCTCGAAACAGCAAGTAATCCAGACCTAAACAAACAGTAAGGAGAAAGAGAAATGGAAAGTGCAAACAATTGAGTTGCTCTTGGGTGAAGGAGAGAGAGTATGCACACTGAAACCAGAGCGTGTAGGTCGATGAGTGAGAAATGAGAAGAAAAGAGTAGAGAGAGGATGGGGAGCGTGCGGAAATTAGGGTTCTATTTGGACCGGGTCGATTTAGGGCTGAACCAGTCAGACTCGTATTTGTTTGATGACTATCTGGAATCTTGGATGTTTTTAAATTTATTTTTTTTCCACATAGATATGTTTATCTGGACACAAATTCCGTAAATTCCGGACCCGTCCCGATCCCGGTGATTTTTCATCTAAAAATTTTAAATCTTGTTCCGTCCCACAAAAAATATTGCGGGACGGGATATGGGCCTTACCTTTCTCGTCCCGCAAGGCCCGTAGCGTCCCGCATATATTAAAATTTAAAGATAAACTAAATAATTAAATATATAAACATAAGGAACAATGATCATTATGCAATTTTCTTACCATAAATTAACAATTGTCTAAATTCATCTACAAAGAGCAAAAGAAAATTGAACTCAGTTGCGACATTGTTTAAGGAGTAGTGATAATTATGTAATCTTGTTCTTATATTTTATTTTGGATGTTTAGAGTTAACAGGTTAATTATGTTTTGTAGACCTTGCAACATTCTATTTTGATGTCTTTCGTTTTAAGGATATCAATGAATATTTGCTTTCGTAAATTGTTAATTTTAAACCGAAAAGGCGAATTTTTATATATATAGATCATGCGGGATAAGTTTCGTGGTCCCATCCGGGATAGGGCTCAATGGTTCTTAGTAAAAAAACTCAAGGCTCGTCCCGATCCCGATCCCGTCCCATATATAATGGCCGGGATAGGACGTGGGATGACCTTAATCCGTCCCGTCCCATCTCATGTCCAACCCTATGTTTATCAATATTAGTTAATTATATACGAATATATTTAAGTGCAGATACGTTAATCTGAATTTACTTTATTTGAATTGATTGTGAATATTTACTAATGATAGAGGAGATTATGATATCGTCTTAATCTGTTAAGTAAGATCTTATCACATTTAATATCTTACTTAAATGTGAATATATAATATGATGCGGATGCTTAGAATATAAACTGTAAATATTTAAGATGTTGTATAAAAATGAACATAAAATCCGTTAAAATACAATTATATGGTGGTAAAAATGTTCACGTCGATAATGAGTGTCTATTTCAGAAGTTTAATCAAAATTTTAGAATGTCAAACAAAAATATGAAGTATATTAAAATATTTAATTGGTTAAATATAAATATCCAATAATAGATGTTCTACACAAATCAATATATTCATTCAGCTACATAAATATTGGGTATATAAATAAAATATTGATGTATAGAAATCAAATATTCATAAATAGGATACAAACAATTTGCATATAAATACTATTTTTCGTTTAAAAAAATGGATCTACAATTAATTCTCTTTTGGGAAGGTTAAAAATTCATTTTATGCATTTAACATATATTATATGCTTCAGTAATTGTAAAAAAAATTGCATCATTAAAGAGAATTTACAATTGTATTGTACAAAATATGAGTTCAAATAAAATTGAATATAAGCCAACGAGAGAAATGACCTCAAAACTTTGGTAAGGGAGAGAAGTAAGCAATCTAACGACATTGATCTATTTGTTTGGCAAGCCTTGAGTCCGCCGCAGGGTGGTCTGAGATATTACAAGGCGATAATCACACCAAACACAAATTCGCCATCAATAAGAACAAAACGACGAGCAAATGAATAGAAAAGGTTTAAAGTGAATGCATGTGTACAAATCATCTACAAAAAGTATGGTCATCCTTACTCTTTAACTAAACTCGAGACGACGACAGACAGGCATCATGACGCTGCAACAGAGCGAGGAGACCCTCTCCCGAGTCCAAGCCCGAGCCCTAAGCCGAGAGGAGCACCATTCGTTCTAGCATGACCGTGATGGTGGTTACAACAAGAAGATTGAGCATGTCCGTGACTCGATTTTGAGTGGTTTCCGTTGATATTGATAGCAACATGAGCGTTTCCGGTGGTTTCGTGATGGGTATGAGCCACGCCATTTTGAATGGGTGGGCTGCTGTTCATATGCATCATTTGTACGCCCTCGTTGTCATCTGAGGGTTGGATGCATTCAATGTCTTCGTTGTAGCCTTTGATTAGGAAATCTGAGCAGTTTTTCCTGCATCCGTGATCATATGGATTTCTAAACCGACCATCTGGACCTCTCAGGTAGCTGTATCGTAGTGCATTTGCTAGTTCGTTGGTCGTTATGTTGCGGGATATCTACAAAGACGAAAACAGATTTAGTGCAAGTCCAATAATTTGAGGTAAGCTTTTTAAACTCATAAAATAATCATTACTACAAGAGAATAAAACAATTTTTTTTCAAAGGGAAGCAGGAAAGAAGTGTGAAAGCCGAATGAGTTGGTATCCAGAAAGAGCATGTAACTATAAAATCTATTGATTGAATTCGGTTGGATTGTATTTCTTGCTAGAAACCAGTCTTCTTGTGACGGGTTTCGGTTGGATCTTCTATTGAATCATGTATAATAGGTCTGAACTCTAGAGTAACCTTTTTTGTCAGTTTTCCGTGCAGATGCAATTAATATACAATGGATAAAAAAACTGCTGCAAATAATGAATGAAATGTAATCAGGATGCACACCTGTGAAGCTTGAAGAATGGTTAAGACAATCACTCCAAAGAAGATAAAAGAATCAGCAGCCAGAAATGTTGTGGCACCAGCGTGATTTGAACAAGTGTGCCTTAGCCAAGCTCCGAATGAGGATGGTGCAGCTGGATCTGTCCAAATTCCTGCATTGCACCATGACCCCCGATAAGATCATAAGTCAAAATTAACACAGCATACCATCATGGAATATCTTCTTTTGATGATGAAAACAAGGCATAGAAGGAGGTAGAAGATGGTATACTTATTAGAGCAATCGTGCCAGTGAGTATCATTGCAGCAACTTCCAGAATAAGGAACAAGAAGAAATCCCACTTGTTTTTCTACAAGGATATGAGTTTTTCACAAGCAAGATTAGTAAAGAACACTCGTGAACAAGTACACAGCAACCACTGGAATCAATAGTTGAAAACAAGGATATGAAATATGAATGTACATGATCATTATACAAACATTCTGTAGAAAACAATAATTTATTCACTCATGATCTAATAAAAAGAAAATAGGGGAGAAGCAAGTGTATTTTGCATGAAACCACATAAAACGTTTCCATTCAATGTTTCGAGCGTTTTTCTTATACTTAGGAATTAAGGGTCCGTTTGGTTTAAAGTTCGGAAACGAAAACGGAATGGAAACGTATGCAGTCCATACGTATACCCTATAGGGTAACAAAATAGGGGAGAAGCAAGTGTATTTTGCATGAAACCACATAAAATGATTCCATGAACAAGGTACTAATGTGGACTAGGTTTATTTCCATTCCGTTTCCGTTTCCGGGGTTGCAACCAAACGGGGGGTAAAAAAGTCTCAACTGTTGTGTATTGCCCTCTCCTGTTAGCTTTGACATGATGAGTTGTACTATATATATATAATTAAAAACGCTCTGATTTTGAGAAATCCTAAAAAGCGAAAAGAATAGGGTAGGTTCTATCTCGATCTGACGGAGCGTAGGGCAGTTATAGATCCACCTCCACCACCGACGGAGCAATCCGACGGGGGAGTTGGAGTTTTACAAGATAGAAAAGGAGAATGCGAGACACAGAATAATGATACCACTATGATAGAAAGTAATGAAGGGAATCCAAAGGAGATCCCAATACCGATTATCCAGAACAGTAATAGCATGAATTTGAAGTTTGCAGTAGGCCATAGCAAGGAGAAGGAAAAGGAGGTGACAAATTCTTCGATTATGGGCCCAACCACAACAACTGAAATCAATAAGAATAATATTTCCTGGAAAGATGTCCTTGGAATTGGTTAAGGTGTTGTTTCAAGAAATAAACCTTATCTCTACTAGAAGGCAAAGAGAGTATCACATTTCCGAATGGTCCTGAGGGAAATATTGTCATTGAAGTTGGGAAAGAAATATCAGAAGCCTTAGAAGCTAACTGGAAACACTCTTTAGTTTTCAAAGTACTAGGATTCCCGATAGCGTTCCTGTTATGGAGCGGAAAGTCCGAGAACTATGGAAGATGGGAAGTAACATGAGAGTTATAGACCTAGCAAACGGATATTTCATGGTTAAGTTTGATAATGAAAATGAAATGCTCAGCATATTAACGGGGTCCTTGGACAATCTTTGGCCGATGCTTGATAATGAAACGCTGGACAACGGATTTTGTTACGGCAGACCCGTTGAACACGTACGGCTCCTACATGTGCCAGAATAACAGACGTTTCTATGCAATGGTATGATGAACGCATTCTCTCGCTTATGGCTTCGGGATTGGGTGAACCAGTTACAATTGATCATAAGTCCTTACACTCTAATAGAGGGCGTTTTATTCGTGTTTGTATCGAAATTGACTTGAGCAAACCACTCAAAACGGCTATTTTCATTAATGGTAAAAAATGTCCGGTGGAATACAAGGAAATTCAAACCATTTGCTACCATTGCGGGAGATATGGCCATTTTGCTTCACATTGCGGCTACAAAGAGAACTGAGCCAGAGATAGTGATGAGGGATAAGGAATCCATGAAAGAGAAGAGCAGTGAGACCGGAACAGAGGTACGAGACATTAAGAGGGTGGAGAGTAGATTACAGAAAGATAACGGCGAAGGACAACTGCCGGCGACCCATCCCGTTACTACTCCGGCAACGGAGTCAACAAACATGGAGTTTGGATGTTGGTGACCCGAAAAAGAAATTTCAAAAAAGGGAAGGAGCAAAGTGGGTTACGAGGAAACAATAATATGAAGATTGGAAAGCAATATACACCTTCCATGAATGGGAATAGATATGATGGTAAAGGAAAGGCAGAATCTAGGTCTTTTGACGGCAATGCGTTTCGAGTTGAGGTACAAGCTTCAAACAAGGATAATTCAAGGACGGGGGCTAAAGAAGCCCAAAATAGGCCCATCTTCTTGAGCCTAGAGTCTAGCAAAGAAGGAGAGAAACGAGGAGCCCATAATCGTACAATTATTGGGCCGGTTTTTACCACTAAAAAGGCTGAAAAGGAGAAGTCTAAGACTGAGGAGAAAGAAGTAGAGAAATGTAAAAATCGCAACAGAAAGAGATCAGAATACAGAAAGAAGGCATGGAGCTAGGGAAAAACAAGTCGGTACGGGGGCTGAAGAGGATGAGGCTCTAACTCACAGAGATATCCAGAAGAGGAAAAGATTTGAGGCCCCCGATAATGAAGTAAACCACACGAATACTACAGGACCGACAATGATGCCTAGGGATAAAAGTATCCAGGGAACTACAAAATAGAATGCGGGGACAACGAGAATATTGCAAGGGAATAATGGGGAAGCAAATATAGAGGTACATGGGAATAACGTTCCAATGGTTTTCTCCATGCAAGTAGAGGCTAAATACGCACAACACTCTTCACAGGAGGTAGAAAGGAGATTGAGTTTCACCCAAGTTGTGGCATCTGAGGCTTTAAGTGAAGAAATTGAGGCGACGAGGAGAAAATGGAAAGTAATCACCATGGTTAGCCTTCCTTCGTTCCTTTTTTACCTTCCTTTATAGTTATCATGATGAATGTTATATTTTGGAATGTGTGTGGAGCTCCCAAGAGTGGGTTCCGCCGTGCAATTAGATATCTTTGTAATCAACATAAGGTAGATGCATGTCCTAGCAGTGTTCGAACCACGTATTTTGGGGGATGAGGCTACAAGAGTTTGCAGTAGGCTCAACTTCACAAAGTGTTAGAATGGAAGCAAATGGTTTTAAAGGCGGAATTTGGCTCTTTTGGTACAAGGAACGCCTTAACCTTACAGTTGAGAAAATAGATGAGTGTTTCATTCATGCTAGAGTGGTTATGGGGACGGATGTACTCAGTCTTATTGCGGTTTACGCTCCCCCGACAGTCTCTAGAAGAAAAGAGTTCTGGACTAGACTTGATGAGGAAATCTCGACTATTGATACTCCTATCATTATTAAGGGGGATTTCAATTGTATCTTGTCACCTGATGAGAGAAATGGAGGAAGTGGAGCTCTTCATAAGGACTCTGGTATTTTCCAGAGGATCGTAAGTACCCATGGGTTGATTGATATGGGTTCACTGGCTCAAAATTCACCTGGACGGGTGGTAGAGTAGCCAACATGGTTATCTCAAAAATATTGGATCGTTGCTTTATGAATGACAAAGCAAGATTGGCTTGGCAAGAAGCCTCGATAAGACATCTACCCCGTTACTCGTATGATCATGCCCCGGTCCTCCTTCGCTTAAAGTCGGATGCAAAATGCTTGGGGAGGAGTCATTTCCGGTTTGAAGCTGCTTGGACGAGTCACGAAGATTTTCGTCCTTTGGTTGAGGGCATTTGGGCTCAAACCGAGAGGTTAGCAATTCTCTTAATATTCTTAAAATGCGGTTACTGACTTGAAACCAAAAGGTTTTTGGTAATGTTTTTCGCAGGAAACAGACCCTTATGGAGAGGATAGAGGCTATTCAGAAGCATCCTAACTACACTACGTCCCAAAGCCTACTTGATTTGGAGGGGAAACTCAAGCTAGATCTTGATCTCGTGTTGGACCAAGAAGAAATCATATGGCTTCAAAAATCTAGAGAGCAATGGTTAGCGCTCGGGGACAGGAACACTACTTTCTTTCATACCTCTACGATTATTAGAAGACAAAGGAACAAAATTGAAGGGCTCTATGTTGATAATGATGTATGGGAAGAAAGAGCAGAGATTCTGGAGGAATGGGTGGTTGAATTATTTCGAGATCTTTACACGGATGATGATCCCATGCACGGTGGAGAGTTCGACCATTGCACATGCGTTCCCTAGAATTTAGGATAATAACTGGACGAGGCTTAGTGATAACCCGAGTAACATGGAGGTGTGGAATGCGGTTAAGTCCATGGGGGCTTATAAAGCTCCGGGTTTGGATGGCTTTCAACCCATCTTCTATCAAAAGTGTTGGGGAATTGTTGGTGACTCGGTAATTAAGGAAACCACGAAATTCTTTGAAACAAAAAGGCTACCGAAGGATCTCAACAACACTCTCATTTGTCTCATTGCTAAGGTGGGTAAACCGGAAAGGATACAACAATTCAGACCCATTGCATTGTGCAACGTTTTCTATAAGATCATGACAAAAATGTTGGTACTTAAACTCCAGGGAATTATTGGAAGCTTGGTGAGTCCGACTCAGGGGAGCTTTATCCCGGGGCGTTTGATCCAGGATAACATTGTCCTTATGCAAGAGGTTATCCATACCATGCAGAGAAAGAAATCGGGTAAAAAAAATGGATGGTTCTTAAATTGGATCTCGAGAAGGATTATGATCGACTCAAGTGAAGCTTCGTCTTAGATACTCTCACGGAAGCAAGATTCCCTACTGTTTTGATAGATATGAAAGGAAGAGTGAACGAATGGTGTTTTGATTATCTTCTCAACAAAATTCAACACGTCTTATGGGTTGGAGGAGAAGGCACCTTAGTATGGCCGGAAGGATCACCCTCACTAAACCGGTCCTTGCCTCAATACCTATTTATGTTATGTCTACTATGTTGATTCTGAAAGGAACTTGTGATAATATTGATAAAATTTGTAGACAGTTTATATGGGAAGATAACTAGATGAGTAAACCCATGCACATAGTCAAGTTGAGTACGATCTGTAAGCCAAAAGTGAAGGGTGGGCTAGGTCTGATTCCTATGAGAAATATGAATATAGCCCTAGTAGGCAAAGTCAGTTGGCGTTTTCTGACAAGTAACTCAAGTTTCTAGGTTAATATTCTTAAAGATAAGTACATTAGAGCTTCAGGGAGAAGACATGGTAACCCTTCGCCTACCTGGAGAGGAATTGATAGCACTATGGGAGACATTATCATAAAAGGTGCTAGATGGATCGTGGGAAACGGGGAAAAAACGTGTTTTTGGACCGATCGTTGGTTAGGGGACAAACCACTGATTAAGATAGTGAGGAAGAAATGTAAAGTCGAAAAGTTCGGACTTATGGGAACACCGGAGAGGTTGGCAATGGCAAGAATTGATCCCTTACCTTCCGGCCTCGACTATGCTCCATCTTGTGGCAGTGGGTCTCGATGCAGATAGAGTAGATACGTGGAGTTGGGTTGCTTCAAAATATGGAGAATACACAGTCAAGTCAGTTGTTTCGTTGTTGATGGGTACTGAGAATATCCATGAAACTGACACAGGGATCTTCAAAAGTATATGGAAACTCAAGGCTTAAGAGAGAACATAGGTATACATGTGAAAGCTCATGAATGGGGGTTGCATGACCAATTTGGAACGTTGTAATAGGCACATTGCTTAGGAGGGTACTTGCAGGATTTGTTTGGAGAGGTTGGAAACTCTTGAGCACCTCTTCAGGGATTGCGCAGGTTCACAAGCCATCTGAAAGGCGTTGCGTGCATAAAGAATGTCCAATGATTTATTTAGAACCCCCTTTGCCTCGTGGTTTAGAGGTAATATCTATAACTCTTCTACTTTTGATAATAATATTATGTGGAAAGATTTATTTGCAGAAACTATATGGAAGATCTGGAAATGGAGGAATGAATGTACACTTCAAGGCAAACAAGACCTCCGAAGGGACACAAAATTGTCATTGAAAAAGCCTCGAGTTACATGAAGGCTTGGAGAGCACGAAACAACCCAAACCATGCAAAACACCGTAACGTTACCCCTGTAAGATGGAACCCGCCGCTAGTGGATGGATGAAGGTCAACACTGATGTATCGATGAGAAATTCCGGTCAAGCCTCGGCGGTAGGAGTTATTAGGGATGATCACGGGACTTGGCAATGGGGTTTTGTTCACAATATCGGGATGTGTACAGTACCCACGGCGGAGCTATGGGTATCTTACATGGCGTTGAGATTACCTAGGATAGTGGTGCTAGAAATGTGATTTTGGATACGGACTCCCAATTAGCAACCACTCTTCTAGTCAAGAACTTACCCCGCTGTCACCCGTTATCCATCTTGGTACATAGATGCCAAGGCTTTATGCGTAGAACGTGGTCCATCCATGTTCGTCATATTTTTCGTGAAGCCAATTGTGTGGCGGACTTTTTAGCTACTTTAGCTTTTGACTTTCCGATTGGTTTTCATGTATTGCTTGACCCTCCCGGGGGTACTATAAGTATAATGACTGTTGATGTAAGGGGTAGGGCTATTCCCGTTTGATGACTATTTAGTCAGTTTTCACTTTTGATATATGAGATATTACCAGCAACGTTGAAGAGTCTAGACATGATTTTCAATTGTCCGATGGTTCTTTTGTTTTTACTAGCCCTGGACCGGCTCAAAATCCAGGTTTTCTTCCCTGACCAAACCACCACTTTTATCCGGTTTGTTTAACGAGATATCTTCTGCCACGTGTAACAATTTTGGGGAAATACTGGGTCACCACTTGAAAATTGAAATATTAAGATATCTTCTGCCAGTATTCAAGTTAATTGTAACTTGAATACTGGGTCACCACTTTTATCCGGTTTGTTAATCATGGGATGTCAAGTGCATCGCTCGATGAAATGCGTCAAGTAATCAAACAGTTTTTTGAGCTTCCTTTAGAGGAGAAGAACAAGTACTCTAGAGCAAAGAACGATCCAGAAGGCTATGGCACAGATACCTTCGTGTCAGAGAACCGGGTTCAAAACTGGACCGACCGGTTATACTTCTTGACTAACCCGGTTAACCAGCGCAGGATGCATCTTTGGCCGCAAAAACCAGACTCCCTCAGGTGAATTTTTATTAATCATCCAAAAATTATACTTCATTCGTCATTAGCTCGTTAAGTAAAACAAGTGTTCACAATAATCAAAGAGAATTTGCATCAATTTACATTGAAGACTGAAGAAATACGTCAACTCCTGTTAAAAGCCATGGCTAAATCATTAGGAATGGTCGACGACGAGTCTTTTCTGAAGCGGTATGGACATAATGGGAAGATGTATTCGAGATTGAGTACCCGAGATGTCCATTACCAGATCGAGTCCTCGAACTTCATGAACATACTGATATGTCTGCCGTCACGATCCTCCTCCAAGATGATCGAGTTGAAGGTCTTCAAGTTCTTAAAGATAATTAATGGTTTAAGGTTCCGGCTACAACTGATGCGCTTTTCATCAACGCCGGTGATCAACTAGAGGTATAGATTATTCATAGACTTATTATAACATAGATGAGATACGAACTTGATTGTATATTGTGTTGCAGATAATGAGTAATGGAGTATTCAAGAGTCCGACGCATAGAGTGGTGACGAGTGCGGAGAATGAGAGGATCTCTTTGACTGTGTTATGTTGTCCAGATGCAGATGAAGAGATCAAGCCTTTGGAAGAGCTTATAACAGGTGATAAACCAGAAAAGTACCAGACGGTTAGGAATTATGCTGATTTTTTTATGAAGCACTATCAGTGTAATGATCAAGCTGAAGAAGCACTCTCAACTGTGAGGTTTTAAGGGTTGAGTTCCCAAATTGTAACGGCGTTTTGTTCCGAAAACATGATTTGCATCTTGTATTGTTGTTTGAGAAATCTTATCCTCAGATGATAACATAAATGTTGACATTGACAAATTGTATTTAACAATCAATTTAAAGAAAGCAGGATTACTATCTATCTTGTTCACTGCAAGCCTGATCCTCCGCCGGAGCAACGTGGCAAGAGCTAGCACAAACAAGTGACGGTGGTGATCGATGATCATGCTAACTAGTCTGGTTCCGGACAAGTTCATTGTAAGAACTTCAGTGATTCTGATCCGGTGTTCGATGCCTCTCTTCCTCTAACTAACTGCCCGGTGATTGATCTTGATCTCTTGGCCTCTTCGTCGGAACAAGAGCTCGATGGCTCTTAACAACACATATCACCTATTAAGATATATTATTATTATTATTATTATTATTATTATTATTATTATGGGAATTTATGGGTAAAATATCTAGAAACCACCCGTGCGGCCCGGTTCAGCCCAACACGCACATTACGGGCATAGGCTCGATCCCGCTTTTGTACGGTTCATTACCACACTTGGCATTAAGATACGTTGAAACATACGTCGGATATTAACATATTGGGTATTACGGTTAGGTATTAACATATTGAGTTTGATATTAAGATATTTTTCCTTTTTTTGTAGGATTAATAAAAAATTTACCTTTGACTAAAACTAAAGCTTATAAAAATATTATTTTTTTATTACACAATACATGATCACCATCTACTAGTGAGCCATCTTATAGCATACTTGCAGGTGATAGCTTCAACTTCTTCCGGAATCTTTCTATCGGTAACAGGAACGTCACACGGTCTAAGCATTTACAAAAGTGCAGACTTTGTCTCCCATGAATTTTTTTTTCCCATTCTTTGTATCTCCTGCAATAAAGTGCATAGTTTCCAAAATCCTCTTTTATCTTTGACTAAAACCAAAGATTTAACCGTGATATATAACATGAAGTAAAAAATATAACAAACATTAATTTTATAAAAAATATAATAAGATAAAACTAAAACGATCACAATTTCTTTGAAGTATTCAAATATTTATAATATGAAAAACTGTGATAAAAGAGGAATAAAAATGGAGGATTTTGACTATGCACTTTATTATAGGAGAAACACAATATGTAATTTTTTTTGTATAGTGTGTACAAAGTATGTAAATGATTTTAAAAAATGTAGAAAAGAAAAAAGAAAAAATATATAATAATTAATTTAGTCAAAATGATATTATTTTAATAATCATAGGAAGAAGGGAAAAAATAAAGAAAAAATACAATAACCAACTTTCAATAATTCTATAAAGAATAAAAAAAAATATATCCAACTTTCAATACTCAACTTCACTCTCGTACCCAACTTCACATAACCAACTTCGGTTAGACAACTTTGATTACCAAATTTCGGTTACCCAATATTAATTACCTGATTTTACATACCCAATGTTACTTACCCGATTTACATATTCAATGTTACTTACCCGATTTTACTTACCCGATTTACTTAACTGATTTTACATACCCAATTTTTCATACCCGATTTGACTTACTCGATTTTACATACCCAATGTTACTTACTGGATTTTACATACCCAATTTTAATTATTCAGTTCGATTACTCAATTCCAATTACTCAATCATCTACCCGATCCCACTTACTCAATTACGGTTATCCAATGTTTGTTACCCAATTTTACTTACCCACTTTTAGTTACCTAATATTAATTACCCGATTTTACTTACTCAATTTAGTAACCGATTTTTACTTACCCAATGTTAGTTACCCAATTTTATATACCCGATTTTTATTATCCAATGTTAGTTACCCGATTTTACATATACAATACTACTTACCCGATTTTACTTACTTAATATTAGTTAATTATTAAGTATGTGCCTTTTTGTATATGCAGTATCTATATATAAAAGGGTCAAAAATGGTCAAAAAGGGTAAAAAATACTACTTACCCGATTTTGGAATTGCTTTGGTATCTCTTGTGATTATGCACCCAAAAAGGGTTAAAAAAAATGAGCCAAAAATGAGATTTGGGCTCATATCTATAAATTAATATATTAGCCCGTTATTAAAAAAAACTAACCCAACATCATTTCTTTTATACAAGGTAAGCAAAATAGGAGGGTCAGCGTCTAGACACCGACCGACCTACAACATCTTTACGGATGAGTACTACCACATCATCTGGAAGATCTTCCTGTTCATCAGTAGCAGAAAGTCCGTGTTTTTCAAGCTTGTCCGCTACCGTGTTGATTTCCCTGAAGATGTGAGTGGTGCTTGCATGGAAGAAGCCTGAGATGCTGGTGGAAATATCTGAAATGATCATATCTGTCTCCCACGGGGTTTCCATGTGTGGTTGATTGAATTGATCAACATCAGGTTGTCACCTTCAATCTCAATGCCCGTGAATCCTAATTGTTTGGCCTTTTGTAGGCCTTCCCGCAGAGCGAAAGCTTCTACCTCCAGAACAGATTATGCATTACATTTTTCCTTTCCATGCGCCAAATGAAGGCCGAGGTTATCCCGAATGATAAAGCCAAAGGCAAATTGATTATTGTTGTCCGAAGCTGCATCAAAGTTGATCTTAACAAAGTTTACTTTTGGTTTTTGCCAACTGATATTCTTAGTCTTCCTTCTTTGTTTTTTTGCTTATTTTGCTCTTCATGGATTGTATAATGTTCGCTTGTTCCCGGTCTTCAATTTGTTTAATAGCGGTTTGTTTTAGATTCTCTGTTGGTCTTTGATTGTTAAAGATTATTTGATTCATGTCTAGCCAAATATTCCACCAGATCATTGCCAACTGTTTTAAATTCTTGTGTGGAGGTTTTTTCCTTCAATACAAGAATAGTTGTGTCACTCTCCTTAAGGATGGTTGATATTCTGGAACTGTCCAGAGTCCGGTGTGTGCATTGACACTCATTAATAGGTGTTTAGCAGTTTTCGTATGGTAATTGCAGTATACGCAGTGCATAACTACCGGAACTTTTTGTTTGTCAAGGTTTTCTTTAGTTGAGAGGTCATTTAGAGCCATTTTCCACATAAAGTTTTGAACTTTCGGCATTACGCTCATATCCCAAATCCATGTTTTGTCTTCCGATACCCCAACTTTCCGCATTTGGATCATATTTATAGCAAATTTAGTCGAGTACCATCCATCATCATTACCTGACCAATACATTATATCTCTTATTTCATTCTTTGGGAGGTTATACTTCTTTATTTTGTTAATGATGTCTGATGGAATAATGCCCTCCAATTGATCAAGTTGTTGGTCATTCTACTTTTTGTCCCGGATGAAGGTTTCTACCTTTTCCCATGGTTTGATTAAGGTTTGATCGGATACTATTGAATGTAGGGGTTCTTCCAATAACCAACAATCTTCCTCTACTCGCCAGCGTAAGCCTTTATTAAATTCGTCTTTCAGTTTAGCCAACTTCTTCCATTGCCAAGATGTGTTTTTTCCACATTCATAATTTCATAAGTTTTTCCCACATAGGTATTTCTCCTATATAATTTTAACCCATATATTGTCTGGTTTTGCCATAATTTTTCATAGTAGTTTCATTTGTAGTGCCTTATTCATACCATTAGCCTTCCTTATACCTATGCCGCCAAGGGCTTTTGGTTTGCAGATTTTGTCCCAACTGATTAACGGGTGGTAGTTGGGTCCTTTGTTCCAGAAGAAATTTCTTTTGATTTGTCTAGTTCATTATGAATGCTTGCAGGAAGCATAAATGTCTGCATTAGGTAGCTTGGTTTTGCGTTGATGTTTGCTTTAATTAGGGTTGTTCGTCCCTCCTGCGAGAGAGATGAGACTTTCCATTTCGTAAGTTGTTCTCTAGACTTCTAGATGACTGAGTTGAAAATTTCTTTGTTGACCCTTCCATTTATTATAGGGCAGCCTAAGTATTGTTCTAGATTAATGGCTGATGATATTCCAAGATGATCTTGGATTCTTCTTTTGTTTGCAGAGTCAACATTATTTGAGGTTTGAAAGGCATATTTATGATAGTTTATTACTTGGCCCGAAGTTTCGCAGTAGTCATTCAGGACCGACAATATTTTATTGCTTGCATCGGTTGTGGCATTAGTGAAAATAATAGTATCATCAGCAAAGGCTAAGAACGAGATTATTGACCCGTTTTTTGTTATGGGGTTGTCAATCGATCGTGGGTTGTCTCTACTTAATTTCTGGATATTTCTTGCTAGGATTTAAGCTCCTGGGCTAAATAAGAGCGGGGATAGTGGGTCTCCTTGGCGAAGACCTTTTTGCGGACATAATAGTGTTGTCGGTGAGTCATTTATTAATAAGGAGTACGAGACAAAATAGTGATTGTTGGGCTAACGATATGCCAGTACTTCTGGTAAAATCCTGTCGTCATCCCATCAGGCCCGAACGATTTTTTACTGGCGATATTAAACAGTGCTGCTTTTATTTCACCAGTGGAGAAGGATTTGCTTAACTCGGTGTTCTCCTCGTTCGTTACTTTTGGTTGTGCGACTTCCAGAAGATTTTGGAGTTTGTTAATGTCTATGTTCGAAGCTCGGAAACGTAACCTATAATCTTCCAAAAATTCTTTATATATATAACTTTCCTTGGAGAGGATGGTCCCATCACTTCTAGTTATATTTGCTATTATCTTTTTATTTCTTCTACTTGTGAAATTTCGTGTTTTTATCACCTAACCGTAAGTTTGTTGTTTTGGCTCAGTGAACCCAATATTTGTGTTGGTATTCCAATATACATTCCCTTTTCTTACATAACCTCGTTATCTTATTATTTAATTGTTGATCAAAAGCAGCGGATAATTGTCTTTGAAGGGCTTCTAATTGTTCATCCATGTTTTTCATTTGGGTATTGATATTCCCGAATTTTACACGACTCTATTGTTTCAAAATTTTGTTTCAGTATACTAGTTTTTTTGACAAGGTTGAACATGTGTGTTCCTGGGAATTGGATCATTCATGTTTGTTTAATTAGATTTTCACAGTCTTGGCGTTGCATCCACATATTTTCAAAGTGGAATGGTTTGTTTCTATATGATGAAATTTGATTTTGCAAATTAATTGATATTATACAATGGTCCGATGTATTAAATGCATGATTTCGCGTATGAATGGTCGGATAATCTTGTATTACTTCTACGGTGAACATCAATCTATCAAGCTTTTCGAATGTGTTATCAACACCCTCTTTTCTTTTTCTCCACATATATTCGTTTCCTTTCGTTGGGAGGTCAATAATTCCGCCATTGTTCCGCTATATCATTCAGTCTTTTATATCTGAGATTACTAGTGGGAGCTCCACCCTTTTTATCCGAGGGTTCTCTTAATTCATTATAATCTCCAATGCCCAGAGTTGGTATGTTTGATGCTTTAAAGGTAGAAACAAAGTGGGACCGGAACTCGTCCTTCTTCTGTTCACTGGGTGGTGCATAGATTCCAAAGACTCCCGTTTGAAAGCCCGTGCTTGTGTTGATGTAATTAAAAGTGATGTATATGTCGTGCGTTGTAATAATTTCTAATTTTTCGTTATGAAATTGGTACTCTTTCTGTTAACTCCACCTTGATGATAAGACCTTATTAATGGTCAATAAGGCCTTACCGGTTGATTAAAGCCAAAACCTTGGTTTCCAGGTTTTGGTAAGACCTTACGGGTTTTGGTAAGATCTTACCGAAACTGGCTCAAGAAGCTTAGTTCGAATGAGCTTATTTAGTTTAGTCCGATATTTTATTGGGCTAACAATATTCTTATAGGCTGGATTTCATATTTGGTTTGATTTTCTAACCAAATATATTAAGTCAAATTTTGTTAAGGTTGTTGAGATTTTCAAGGAATTTGATTTGAACAAAATCTTTGATTTAGTTTAAACAAATCTTTGAACAAAATCTTCTACCAATATAATCTTAAAAATCCAGATTTACTGCAACTGTTTTGAACGGATTTTCAGCCATTGGAAAATCAATTCTCAACGTCCAGATTACAACAAATCAAGATATCAAGATTCAATCAAACGATCGGATTTTTTGTAACAAATCTCAAGCTACCCAAGATCTTTCTCAACGTTCGTTTTGTTTGAAGATGATGGGCGTATCTATATAAGGAGACAAGAAAGATGACAGGATATACAACTTGATCCCAAGCGTACACAAGAACCATCTGCTTTCTTATCTTCCAAAGCATCGATCTCACCTTTCAAGCTTGAGCGTTTTATCTCTTTGAGTGTGTGAGATCTTTTTTGAGCATCATAGTACAATTCATTTAGATTTATACAAAGATTTACTCTATACCCAAACGTGTAAGATATCTTCGATATCGGTAGGACTTTGTTTTCTCTTGAGTGTTTGAGTTGCTAGATAGGAAGTGTAAGGCTTCTGAGTTTAGAAGAGGGAAGTTCTTCTGAAGGTTGTATCTGGAGCTCATCGGAAGAAGAAGAGAAATAAAGCTACTTACAATCCTAGGGTTGGATAACCCTAGGCGGGGACTAGGTCAATTTGAGACCGAACCTCGTCAACATATCACGTGTCATTTTTACTTCTGCTCTTTACTCGTATTTATTATCTCTTGTTCGTCTTTACTTACTGTTTTATTCTTATCCAATCTCTGAGCTACGGGTAAGATCCTATCTCTGTTTGATAAGGTCTTATCACTGTTTGATAAGGTCTTATCTCTTACCGATAAGATCTTACCAATCTTGAGATTGCGAAAAGATTTCATACTCTATTCATCCCCCCTTTCTAGAGTATTTGTTAACTGTTTATCTGCCTATTCCGCACTTCAATTGGTATCAGAGCCTAACTCACTTTTCTTAGATATTATTATCTGTGAGGCTTATCATGGCAGGTGAAGGTCAAGGAGGCTTCGGTCAAGGAAGACCCATTACACGACCACCTCTTTTTGTTGGGAACAACTTCATGCACTGGAAATCTTTGATGCAAATGTTTATCATTGATCAAGATTTGGAGTTGTGGCATATTATTACGCGTGGACCTAATACACCCACGAAGGATGGTCCCAATAATACAAGAGTGAACAAGACAGAAGCAGAATTCACTCAGACCGATCTAGAAAGCGTGGCTAAAAATTACAAAGCCATTAACTTATTGTATTGTGGATTAAGTACTGACGAGTTTAATCGTATATCATCGTGCAGATCTGCCAAGGAAATTTGGGATAAACTAGTAGTTACCTATGAAGGAACCAGCCAGGTCAAAGAGACTAAAATCAGTATCTTTCTTAGACAATACGAATTGTTTAAAATGAACCCAGATGAATCAGTCAAGATAATGTTCACCCGTTTTACGGAGATCGTTAACAACCTTGATTCATTGGGAAAGACTTTCGAAAATGAAGAAAAAGTTAGAAAGATACTCAGATGCTTGCCCAAAGTAAAGTGGGGTGCCAAGGTAACTGCTATAGAAGAAGCACAAGACCTTAGCACACTAGCTCTTGATGATTTGCTGGGCAAATTAATTACCCATGAAATGATCCTCAATGAGGACGATGGGGAATTGCCCACAAACATAAAGAATCTGGCACTCAAGGCTAAGAAAGAGGAACCAATGGAAGATTCTGATAGTAATGATGATGAAGATCCTTTTGCTCTTATTACACGAGGGTTGGCTCGCATATTGAAGATGAAAAAGCAACTCTCGAACAAAGAATATGCTGAATCATCTAAATATAAAGGTAAGTCTTCAAACCCTTTAAAAAGGAATCGAGTTCTAAACTGTTATGAATGTGGTGAAACAGATCATCTTGTTAAAGAATGTCCTCAAAAGAAGAGAAATAAATTCAAGAAAAAAGAATACAGCAAGAAAGCCATGATAGCAGCATGGAGCGATTCAGACTCATCAAGTGATTCAGATTCTGAAGATGATCATGCAAACTTATGTCTTATGGCAAAAACTGATAAGAACCAAGATCAACATCTGGATGGAATGGTAAGAGGTCTTATATCTAAGACTACTGCTGTTTTATCAGAAGTGCTGAAAAACATGATTTCTAATGAAGAAATTTACAGCAAAGAAATCAGCATTTTGAAAGAAAAGCTAAAGGATCAGGAAACTTGCATAAGAATGCTATCACTGAAAGTTCAAGATCTTGACAGTATACAATCAGATCTTGACACTGAGGTCAAGGCCTTACGATCGGAAAATTCCGAACTAAAGGCAAACCTCTCATCTCTTAAGGCATGTAATACTGACTTAGAGATTGAAAAAGTGAAATTTTCTGAAAAATGTCAAGAACAGCAAATAGCCCTTGTGCAATTTACTAGATCCAAAGCTACTCTTGACAAGATGCTTGGAGAACAACAATTTTCCTTGAACCGAAGTGGTATAGGATACAACAGGAATTTTCCTGCAAAACCTACTACTACGTTCGTTAAGGTAAAAGGAAGTTGGCGATCTCCTACTTGTTTCTTTTGCTGTAAAAAGGGACATGTAAAGGAAACGTGTCCTTATAGGAGAACGGATCCCTACATCATTAGAAATACTTTTCCTGTACGTTTAAATGAACCGATAAAACACATATGGGTTCCTAAAGGGACTAGGCTACCTAATATGGTCTACCCTCATAATGGATCCAAATCTGTCTATTGGTCAAGCCGGAAAGGTTGATTTTCTGTTTTGCAGGATATCACCAAGACAAAGGATCAAAAGTGGATAATGGACAGTGGTTGCTCAAGACATATGAGTGGAAAAGAATCTCTTTTCGAAAATCTAAAGAAGCAAACCACTGACACTATAACTCTTGGTGACAAAGGAAAATGCGACATCCTTGGTATCGGTAACATTGGTTTTGATCCAAATAATAATATTAAAGATGTTTATTTGGTGGATGGCTTGAAGTATAACCTTCTCAGTGTTTCTCATCTTTGTGATAAAGGGAATTGTGTTAGCTTCAACAAAAAGAAGTGTGAAGTTCGA
Source organism: Fagopyrum tataricum (assembly GCA_002319775.1). Classification (NCBI taxonomy): domain Eukaryota; kingdom Viridiplantae; phylum Streptophyta; class Magnoliopsida; order Caryophyllales; family Polygonaceae; genus Fagopyrum; species Fagopyrum tataricum. The sequence continues at coordinate 52,168,257 of CM008283.1, forward strand.
GATGAAATGACAGGAGATCTGGTCCTAACGGCTTATAGAGATAACAATATATATGCTGTAAATGCTGATCAAATTGCAGGTACAAATCTGAAATGCCTCAAGGTCTTATCAGACGACTTAAGACTATGGCACAGACGACTTGGTCATATCAGCATGCATACCCTTCAAAAACTCAAATCAAAGGATCTTGTAAGAGGTCTTCCTGATCTAAAATTCAAGGTAGATGATCTATGCAATGCTTGCTCTAGAGGTAAACATACTCGTAGCTCTTTCAAAAAGAAGCAAGTGGTAAGTACTACTAGACCTCTCGAGCTTCTACACATGGATCTTTGTGGACCTATGCGTGTCAAATCTTCTAAAGGCAAGCAATACATTCTTGTCATAGTTGATGATTATTCTCGGTCTACTTGGGTTTTCTTTTTAAAAGATAAATCGGAAGCACTTTTTTACTTCTCGAAACTTTGTAAGGAGTTACAAACTTTGAAAAACCTACCAATCGTTTCTATTAGAAGTGATCATGGTAGAGAATTTGATCAATCAAACTTTGATTTATTTTGTGCGAAATATGGAATTTCTCACAATTTTTCAGCTCCTAGAACACCTCAACAAAACGGGGTTGTGGAACGCAAGAACCGCACCCTAGAGGAAATGTCTAGGACTATGCTATTAGAGAATAATCTGCCTAAGTCATACTGGGCAGAAGTTGTTAACACAGCAAACTATATTCTCAATAGATGTTTGATTCGATCAATGTTGAAGAAAACTCCTTACGAGCTTTTCAAAGGAAGGAAACCAAGTATATCTTATTTTAAACCATTTGGATGCACGTGTTACGTACATAATAATGGAAAGGATAATCTTGGGAAATTTGATGCACGTAGCGACGAAGGTATATTTCTTGGATACTCGACTCAAAGCAAGGCTTATCGAGTATACAATAAACGTACTAAAGTAGTCGAAGAAAGTATCCATGTTTTGTTTGACGAAAATGATAATGGTACCTTGAGTGAGAGCTTTGCAGATCTCAACCTAAATAAACATGAGGAAGATGAGTCAGAAGAAGAAGTCGATAATCAAAAGAAGAGCAAATTCAGAAACATGCAGGAACCATTTCAAGACCTTACTGAACTATCTCAAGGCATTGAAACAACGCCTCAAGGCCTTACAAATGAAGCCAGTCTTGAAGATGGACCACCTCCTGAACCACAAGAGCCATATCCTCCACACCATAATAATCTCTCACTTGATGCTTCTAACCAGAGAAATGTCCGGAGGAAATTCAAACATACATCATCCCATTCAACTCAGGATATCATTTCTGATCCCTCTTCTGGAATTCAAACTCGTTCGAAATTAAGAAATTTATGCTCTTTTCATGCTTTTGTATCTCTTGTAGAACCTAAGAAGTACACCGAAGCACTTCAAGAACTTGACTGGATTATAGCTATGCAAGATGAGCTAAACGAGTTCGAGCGCAATAAAGTTTGGACCCTTTCGGCAAGGCCCAAAGGAAAATCAGTCATCGGAACAAGATGGGTCTTTCGAAACAAGTTGGATGAAAGTGGTAACGTCATCCGAAATAAGGCTCGTCTTGTAGCTCAAGGCTACAATCAGGAGGAAGGTATTGACTACGAGGAGACTTTTGCTCCCGTAGCCAGGCTTGAAGCCATTCGTATACTTCTTGCTTTTGCATCCTACATGAGTATAAAACTTTTTCAAATGGACGTAAAGTGCGCCTTTTTGAACGGTTATTTAGATGAAGAAGTTTATGTCGCTCAACCTCCCGGTTTTGAAAATGATGAATTTCCAGATCATGTTTAAAAGCTTGACAAAGCTCTTTACGGCTTAAAGCAAGCTCCAAGAGCTTGGTACGAGCGTCTTTCAAAATATCTTTTAGAAAATAACTTCAAGAGAGGGCTGATTGACAAAACTTTATTCATCAAAACTCATGAAAATGGTATTCTTGTTGTTCAAATTTATGTGGATGATATCTTGTTTGGAGCTACTAATGAATCCCTTTGCAAGGAATTTTCTGACATAATGTGCAAGGAATTCGAGATGAGCATCATGGGAGAACTAAACTTCTTTCTTGGACTCCAAGTACATCAAAGTACTAAGGGTATCTTCCTTAATCAAGGAAAGTATACGAGAGATCTTCTCAAGAAGTATAAGATGAGTGAATCCAAGATAGCCAAAACTCCAATGAGCTCCACTCTTTCTCTAGATCAAGACCTTACCGGTAAACAAGTAAATCAAAAGGAGTATCGAGGTATGATCGGATCTCTACTTTATCTAACTGCTAGTAGACCTGATATTATGTTTAGTGTTTGTATGTGTGCTAGATTCCAAGCTAACCCGAAGGAATCTCATCTCATTGCGGTGAAAAGGATTTTAAGATACCTAAATGGTACCAAAGATATAGGGCTATAGTATCCCACACAAAGCAGTTTCGGTCTTATCGGATATTCCGATGCTAATTTTGCAGGATATAAAGTTGATAGAAAAAGTACTTCAGGGTGTTGTCAATTCCTTGGTACATCTCTAATAAGTTGGCATTCCAAGAAGCAAAATTCAGTGGCTCTCTCAACGGCCGAAGCTGAATATATTGCTGCTGGAGCTTGTTGTTCGCAAATCCTATGGATTGCGCAACAACTCCAAGATCTTGGATTCAACTTTAAGGGTATACCCATAAAATGTGACAACACTAGTGCTATATCTATCTCCAAAAATCCTGTACAGCATTCAAGAACGAAGCATATCGATGTGAGACACCATTTTATACGAGATCATGTAGACAAAGGTGATGTGTCTTTGACATTCATCTCTACTGATCTACAACTCGCGGATATCTTCACAAAACCTTTACCCGAAGAGAGATTCAACTTCATAAGGTTAGAACTTGGTATGCTTAACAGGGAAGCACAAATGTAGGGGGAGCAATTATTGTCATACAATATTGATCTTATTCCCTACATTAAGACATTGAAATACATTTCAAGGCCTTACTAAATCATAGTATGATCTTGATTTTATTTGTTATATTGAATATGGATCAAATCTTTTAGTTATTATCTCTTTAGATAACTAACTAATAGATTCTGTTTTGAAAATCTTTTTTGTTTTACATGTTGATCTTTTAAAAATTTTTTTTGAGAGTTTATCAAGTGTTTTAAGATCTTCTCTCTCTCTATTTATACCATTTCTTCAAAGATTTTATATCACGGCTTTAATCTGCTTTTCAAAAACCTCTAATCTCTTCGTCTTCTCATCTCCTTCGAACCCTAAATCGCAATGGCTCCCAACCGTTCTTCAACTGCATCTGCTGCCCCAGCATCAAAGAAACAACGATCAACAGATAGAAAAGGAAAGGCTGTTCAAGAAGCTTACACATCAGACTCCGACATTTCAAGGTCTCCCTCTCCTCCTCCTTATGGCCAATGGTTCGATGAGGTTGTCGAAATTTCTGATGATGAAAAATAATTTTCTGTTCTGTTTTGAAAAACAATAGTTTGTTGAGACAATTTTCGTTACCCTTCTTGTTGAAAGACAAAAAGGGGGAGAAATAATTTGCTTTACCCTTCTGTTTTGAAAAACTTGGTTTGAACTTTCTGTTTTGTTAAACAAAATTTGATCCTATATTTTTGCTATATTGTTTGGATATCTTGTTTTTGTTTTCTTAACAGGTGCACAGGTCACAAGTTTTGTCTTTCATCAAGGGGGAGATTGTTAACTCCACCTTGATGATAAGACCTTATTAATGGTCAATAAGGCCTTACCGGTTGATGAAAGCCAAAACCTTGGTTTCCAGGTTTTGGTAAGACCTTACGGGTTTTGGTAAGACCTTACCGAAACTGGCTCAAGAAGCTTAGTTCGAATGAGCTTATTTAGTTTAGTCCGATATTTTATTGGGCTAACAATATTCTTATAGGCTGGATTTTATATTTGGTTTGATTTTCTAACCAAATATATTAAGTCAAATTTTGTTAAGGTTGTTGAGATTTTCAAGGAATTTAATTTGAACAAAATCTTTGATTTAGTTTAAACAAATCTTTGAACAAAATCTTCAGCCAATATAATCTTAAAAATCCAGATTTACTGCAACTGTTTTGAACGGATTTTCAGCCATTGGAAAATTAATTCTCAATGTCCAGATTGCAACAAATCAAGATATCAAGATTCAATCAAACGATCGGATTTTTTGTAACAAATCTCAAGCTGCCCAAGATCTTTCTCAACGTTCGTTTTGTTTGAAGATGATGGGCGTATCTATATAAGGAGACAAGAAAGATGACAGGATATACAACTTGATCCCAAGCGTACACAAGAACCATCTGCTTTCTTATCTTCCAAAGCATCGATCTCACCTTTCAAGCTTGAGCGTTTTATCTCTTTGAGTGTGTGAGATCTTCTTTGAGCATCATAGTACAATTCATTTAGATTTATACAAAGAGTTACTCTATACCCAAACGTGTAAGATATCTTCGATATCGGTAGGACTTTGTTTTCTCTTGAGTGTTTGAGTTGCTAGATAGGAAGTGTAAAGCTTCTGAGTTTAGAAGAGGGAAGTTCTTTTGAAGGTTGTATCTAGAGCTCATCGGAAGAAGAAGAAGAGAAATAAAGCTACTTACAATCCTAGGGTTGGATAACCCTAGGTGGGGACTAGGTCAATTTGAGACCGAACCTCGTCAACATATCACTTGTCATTTTTACTTCTGCTCTTTACTCGTATTTATTATCTCTTGTTCGTCTTTACTTACTGTTTTATTCTTATCCAATCTCTGAGCTACGGGTAAGATCTTATCTCTGTTTGATAAGGTCTTATCACTGTTTGATAAGGTCTTATCTCTTACCGATAAGATCTTACCAATCCTGAGATTGCGAAAAGATTTCATACTCTATTCATCCCCCCCTTCTAGAGTATTTGTTAACTGTTTATTTGCCTATTCCGCACTTCACTTTCCATAGCATGCAAATTCCTCCCGAGTATCCTATTGCCGGTATGAATAGTATATTGTCAAAACCCGCATTTTTTCATTGTAGTTCATCCAGTTCAGTAGTGGTTTTGGTTTCCGCTAGGATAATGACTTGTATCCCTTCATTTTTGCAAGTAATATTTAGATTAGTCCTGAAGTTTTTCTTGCGTATTCCCCTACAGTTTCAAAATGCTATTTTCATTTATATTTATATTGGTTTTTGGGTGGTAGTATTTTCCATATTCCTACCTTTTTTGTTTATTAAATGCTCAATGAGTTCGTAGATTCGTGGCATTGAAGTAAAAGTTCTATAATTTTTGCGAAGACTAACTTCATGACCGGAGGTGAAAAGTCCGTTTTTATCACCACCCGCGATTTTATTGCGAATTATGTTGTTGAAATAGATGTATAAGTTACCACTATTAGTACATAATATTTTATGTAACAATCGTTTTGATCGAGTTCCTTTCTCATCGATGGTTCCATGATTCAGGTCATCAGGGGCCATGTTTTCTATCTTGTTATTAAAACACCCGTATTCCCCATTTTTTCTAACTTTACCTATGTTGTTTGTTCGAAGATATATTGATCGAATATCATTTATAGCTCGGCACATGCAGTTCTTGCAAGTGGTATCCTTACATATTCCTACGTACTGTAAAAAAAATAGTCCCAGCTTCTAAAATTACAACACGCGTCTCCTTATTGCCATTATCCCATAGTTGTTTATGGGATGTCCTAGGTGATACCATATGCCCACTCTCTTGGTCAAAGTCTTTCAATATTTTTTTGAGCGTACTTCTCCCCCACTTGGTTAGCTTTTCAATCGAATTTGATCTCATCTCAGTCATTGTTCGTTGTTAGATTATGAGTTCAGTCTTGGTTTCATTCTTATTAACCTGTAAACACAGAAACTGCATCATAGTCATTGTTCGTTGTTGAATTATGATTCCAGTCTTGGTTTCATTGTTGATAACTTGCATAAACAGAATCTTCACCATATTAACAACCCTTACACAACGGCCAGTGAAGAAATACAAGATACTAAGTGTTAGAGATTCACAATTTTTAACGTAATAAACCTGAGGTATACTACGATTGTTTTTACCCTTGAAAACCTTTTTGAGATACAAACTTGTGTTTTCACTGCCCAAAACACGGCACAAATTCTTGTCCATATTTATCACGTAGATCAAAGGAACAATAGACAACTCTTTATTCCTACTTATATTACGTCTTATGTACAAACACTCAAAGGTAAAACAAGCAGCTATTTTAGACTCATGTCACGACATAAACTAGCCATGGCACCCTCCTGTTTGTTTGACTGAGTACCGGAGTGCTTTATTTGATCCCAACATTAAGAGGCTCGTAGTTGTACTTGAATTCATAATGATTCTGCAAGATATCTTCCTGCGTAGACTAACATAGCAACATATGCCAGCCAAACACATCACATACACCATATAGTCATAAAAAATAAAACGCCATAACAGTTCATCCTCAAAAGTATTGTTAATATTGAAAATTCGAAGGCCAAGCTTCGTAATACAATCCGAGGGGATACATTTTGTCCGAGGATCTACACTAGAATGGTGATAAGCACCCTTCTAGTTTTTTCGACTTAACTTCCTGATAAAGCTATCAAAAGGAAAGATAAACCAAAATTTTGAAATGACAAAAGCTCCAAACACTAAGCTGGAAAATAGACCTATTTCCTCTCAAGGGATTAGTTGAACTTCTGCTTCTAAGTCACCTTGAGTATGGAGGAAACTGATTCATCGGTCCACCCCCCTTCCCCCCGCCGCCGCCTCTTTCCTATGCTTGAGTTGGATTTTGCAGATTCTTGGTTCACTTTAATAGCATCCATCATCTTATTGACTGTTGAATTTGTTTCAATTGAATGAAATGAGCTTTCAAACGGTACTTTTCTCAACTCCTAGGAATGTTGTCATCCTTGAACAACAGTGCAGTAAACTGCTCCACAATTAGTTCGTCTTCCTGATATTCTGTATTTTCTTCTTCTTCATTAAAGGTATTTTCAATATAATCTATCTTAGCTTTGATTTCCTCCTCAACATGCATAAGGACGACAATATTTTCTTTAGTTGCTTGCAGGTTTTCCATTGTGGTCTCAGAAGAGATAATTCCTTCATTGCAGATAACCTTCGGAGTTTGTTCAATGATGTTGTCATCTTTAGGTTTTTTCTCACCATTATCATTAGTGGTGCATTGTTATCCTTACTGCCACTATTTTTCACAGCATGTTGTATGCTTTCCTTTGAGCTCAAGGAAGAGTCCACTTCCTTAGAGCTTGCTAGACCATATTACGGTGATAAGTATGGCCTAGTTTTATACTTGGAGGTGCTTTGTTTCTCCTTTTTCTTCTCCTTACTACCCACTTAATGCCATTCTTATCCTCGTTTTTCCTTATTTTCTCTGGGTGTTGTTACATTGGTTTTTTTGTTTTTCCTAAAGCTCTTGGTTCTTAGGCTTCTCATAGAAAAATCATTGTAAGTGTGGTCTTTGTGAGCACAAAAACCACACCGTTTAGAGAAGTCCTCATACCATACCGGGAATTCCTTAATTTTCCCATCATCCGTAATTTGTACAAACTTTTTCCTTTCTCCAGCAGCATCATAGTTGATGCAAATTCTTGAGAAGTTCACTGTTTTTCCTTCTCCAACAACATCATATATTCTGGTGAAATTTGGGGTATTTTGACCCATAGATCGACAGTGGTATTACTCTCAGTAAACGTATTAAAATTTGGTTTTCATGGTTTCAAAATGACCAATTGGCCTTGTATGTGGTAAGGTCTAGCCTCCCAAACAGTTTTTCGGTCTAGTGGATTAAAAAAAAAAATAGCTTCGAACCAAAAATAAGGTTTAGCAGTAAATTTCTCTCCCTTGATGTTTTTCCATTCATGGAGTAGCTTGTTTTTCACCTTTTTCAGTTCCATGGGGTTTCCAAAGATACATCCCATGAGGGATGAATCTTTCTGCTTCTGAAAATCATTTTAACCTTTGCAAGGCATTTGAGATATTCTTTTAGGTCATCCATCTCAGTAATTCTGCATTGTTCTTCACCTCTTCAGATTGTTTTGTATTTGGTTGTTGTTGTTCAATTGTTATTTGTTCTTCATCATTCCTTTTGTCCTCACTAGGATCCTTGCAGATAGCTTCCTTAAAGAAGGCCTTTTTTCACTCATTTTGATTTTGGAGTTTTTTGTGAGAGAGTATCCAAAATGACAGAGGTATTGATGTAATAGGATAGAAGGTGAGAGTCCTTAAGCATATCACGTTCTTATATAGACTTTGTCTAGTGTAAGAGTTTGAGGTTCTTATTTTTGTTTTAATAATTTTTCTATAGCTAGTCCGTGAATTGGTTATCTACTCTATAGATGACTACCAAATTTTCACAATGCACAATTGAAAGAAAGTGCATATTCATAGGGCCTAGAGGAAGAAAGTTTTGTGTACCTTTTTGGGTAGTTTCTTGCGATGCTCTTCTTGCCCAAGTTGTTTATATGTCGTTACCCTTGCCGTAGCAATTTTGGGTGGCCTGTTCAGTGGCCTTTTTACGCTCTTTTGCTGCAGAATCTTACCACTCTCACCGTCCAAGTCCAGCACCCCCTTGTCTTCGTTACTACTTGCTGGTTTTCAATCGCTGACCTCATTTTTTTCCTCTTGTCTCCCTCTTTCCATTTCTGGTTTGCCAAGCTTATAGAGTACATTTGCCCTTGGCCTCCCATGCTTCTTCTAGTTACGGTATAGGGTCTGGAACGGATTCTTTTGTATACGCTATAAGGTTTCCACCGAACCCTTTTTCTCACCCGTCGTTGTTTATCCTTGCATTGTCTCAATCGATTCTTTGTCGTGGAGCCATTGCTAGGCCCGCCTTGCCGAGATCTTGCCTTAGGACTCTTTCTTCAACTTAGAGCCTTCACGATTTGCTTTGATTCTTGCTTTCGGTTCCCAGATTTGGCAATCAAAGATGGTTGTAGTTGGTTTTCAGAGTTAGAGTTTTCGATGTTTTGGAAAGGGGGAAAGATGCTTCCACGCGCGCGTGGAAGCGCGTTCTTCTGGTCTTTTAGGTGTTTCATTTACTGAAGTTGTTATATACTAACCCAACATCATTGGATGCCTAAGGAGTCAAATAATTTACTGAGTGAAGGAGGCTCCACCGTGATGCACTAAATTCAATAGTAGCAGCAAACCCAACCTTCACATACTCAACTTCACTCACTTACCCAATGATAGTTACCCGACTTTACATACCCAATTTATCTTTGTGGGACAAATTATGAAATTTCAAATTTTTGGGTCATTACTTGTCATCCTTGCAATTATAACTTTGGGTAATTTAATGTAATTATCTTTTTTGGGAAAAATTGTGAAATTTCAGAAACTTGGGTCATTCCCTATAATTATTAATTTGGGTAATTTCTTGTAATTATCTTTTTTTTTTTACAAAATCTACAAATTCAAAAAAATTGGACTATTAAAGCAATTACAAAATATAGAACTCTTTTTATAATTTACCCAAAATTTCATCCTCCTGATCTAGCTATGACAATGGTTCCGGCGTGAACAATGATTCCGGCAAAAAAAAGTGCATTTTGAGTAGTGTATCAATCAAAAAAGATAGTGTACGAATTAAAATTAGATTACATAGTTGGTATTCAATATTAAAAAAAAAACTGTATTATTGTCTAAATTATTTCAATAAAGTATATATGATAAATGATGAAATTAAAATTTTCAAAAATATTTTTTATAGCATTTTTTCCTGTTAAATTTATTAATTTATTTAATTTTATGTTTAAATATTTATCCATACAGCAAGCAAATTGCAATTGCATTTCTTTTAAGATAGGTATGCAGGAGAAGAGAACATAACTTCTACTACTTAACTCCCAAAGCCTGGTAAGCACCATAACCAGCAGCTCCATATCCTGATACATCACTCGAAAATGGCGACCAGAAACATACCTTCAGCTATTGTAGATCTGCCAGAGAATCACGTGCAAGAGCTAGCTCAAAATGGTGAAGATATGGTTCCAGAAAGGTATACATACAAGAACAATGATCTTCAATTCGACGCTTCTCGGATGGACTGTCCAACAATTGATCTCGAGCTTCTCGGGTCTTTGTCGGATCCTGAACTCGACAAGTTTCGAACAGCTCTCAGCTCTTGGGGTTGCTTTCAGGTAAATTTTGTTTACAAATTTGGAACCAATTTTTTCTCAGGTAATAAGCTGCATGTTGGGTTTAATTGATTGTAGATAGTGAATCACGGGATCCCAAGTTCATCCCTTGACGAGATGCGTGGACTTATCAAGCAGTTCTTTGATCTGCCTCTGGAGGAGAAGCAGAAGTATGCTAGGCCAATTGATGATCTAGAAGGCTATGGAAACGACACTTTTGTTTCAGAGAATCACGTTCTTGACTGGACAGATCGAATGTATCTCATGATTTACCCCGTTGAGAAGCGCAGGATGAAGTTTTGGCCAGAAAAACCAGACACTTTCAGGTGAATTTTATATTCACCATAAATTTTGTCGACCCACATCGAATATATATATATATATATATATATATATATATATATATATATATATATATATATATATATATATATATATACAAGATAAGCTTTATGAATGACTAACTTGTTTTTAACTAATTATGCAGGGAGAAGTTGCATAAATTTGCAATGAAGGTGCAAGAAATGCTCAAACTCATGCTAAAGGCTATGGCAAGGTCATTAAAGGTAGAGGAGATGTCCTTAATGAAGCAATACGGAGAAGGGAGTATAATCGCGAGGCTTAATATGTATCCGAGGTGTCCTACACCCGACAAAGTCCTCGGCATTCATTCGCATACCGATGGATCGGCCATGACGTTTCTCCTCCAAGATAAGCAAGTTGAAGGACTTCAAGTTCTTAAAGATAATCGGTGGTTTAAAGTACCCATTAACCCTAATGCACTCTTCGTCAACGTCGGTGATCAATTAGAGGTAATCAATCATCTTAACATTATTGGATTCTATTATTAAGACTAAGTCCAAGTTATAAATAATTTTTATGGTACATTGAATTGCATGATGTTGTGTAGATAATGAGTAACGGAATATTCAAGAGTCCGACGCACAGGGTGGTGACGAATTCAGAGGATGAGAGGATCTCTATGGCCATGTTTTGCTCTCCGGACACGGATAATGAGATCGGACCATTGGAGGAGCTTATAACGGAAGATCGCCCACAGATGTACAAGAGGGTGAAAAATTATATAGAGACAGTTTTTGTCAAGGCATATCAGCAAAGAGAAGCACCACTCTCAGCAGTAAAGATCTAAATATGTGATTTCCTAAAATGATGTATCATTTTGTGCCTGTAATGTAATAAATAAGACATTCTCTAAGATATACTGGAGATTTATGGTCAAAAGTTTGCTCTTTGTGAACTGTTAACCATACACCGGCCTCCCGATCGAGTAACTTTTGCAGCGCCTATGCCATCTCCAATATGAAAAGATAAACTACTAAACAGCGAAATGTATACAGTGCAAGAGCCCTTTTGGTTAGAGGCGAAACGGAAATGGATTGGAAGTGGTCGAGGAAGAAAATAAAATGAAAATAGTTATGTAAAAAAAAACATTCCAACTCAATCGCTAAACAAATTTAATTTTTAATTGATTCGTTCAAATGAAATTCATAGATATTCTTATCTATTTCAAACGAACCTATGTTGAAGTAATGGAGATATTTCACGTCGATTACATAAAAAGGCCAGACTATCCCCCGTTTGGTTGTAACTCCGGAAACGAAAACGGAATGAAAACGAATCTAGTCCACATATGTACTTTGTTCATGGAATCATTCCGGTTGGTTTCATGCAAAATGCACTTGCTTTCCCCTACTTTGTTACCCTATAGAGTATTAAAACTAATCAAATTCTCCTACAATTAGTTCAAACCACAAGGAATGATTCCCAACAACTTCATGAACTAGAGTGTACGTATGGACTAGATTCGTTTCCGTTTCCGGAGTTTAAACCAAACGGGCCCTAAAACTATTCTAAAGGGGTTAGGGGAGAAAAATGGCCATGGATCGGTGCAAGTCACATGGAAGAATTGAAGTATTTAAAAGAATTCTAACATACAACTACTTGTTGATTTATTGTAATGAACAAACTGAAGTGGTTAATGAGATAAAGAAGGATACAAGATGATTAAGACATTTTATCGAACACTTATGCTTAACTAAAGTAGCCGCATAAACCATAACTTCTGAATATAAAAATACCTAGTTAATGAAATACCCGACTTCACAATCACACCAAATTGTTAAGATAAAACCCTAAAATACGAACTTTTAAGAATTAAAAGTGGATAGTTTCAATGGAAGAAGAAGAATATTGCAAATATTTTAGCCTTTGTAAGTAAAATTGTAGCAAAATATTTAACGAGCAATAATAGGTTGAATGAAATACAAATTGAAAGAGCAATGATAGGTGAAAGTTCAAATTGACATACGAGGGAATCAAAAACCAACAACAATTTTAGGAGCTTGATTGTTAGGGTTGGCGAATATTGGATGAAGAGATGGCTATGGTACATTCAGTGGTGGCGAAGACATCAATGAAACCTTCAATAGCGGTGAATTCAGGAGAGGTGGGAGCTTTCAACTTCAGTAGCAATCACTATGAAAATATGTCTATGACGTTGACACCTTCAGTGGCGGTGAAGACGTCTGACCTGGAGAAAGGTGGAAGATGTGTATATAGGTTAAAAGTTAGACCCTTTTTTTTAATGGTTCGGTTCAACACTTTTATTTTTGAATTCACACATAAACCGCACTTTGTTAGGTTTTATATACCGGTTATTAAAACCGAGACATATAATATAATATACGTAGTATTATTTTTTTATCATGGTTATTTACACAAACCGGATATAATATCTCCTGAAGCATTTTTAAGACACTCAAGCACGGAACCGCGCTTTGGTAGTCTCATGTTATCTTAAAGACATAAACCACTCTTGACACTTGACATATGAGAAGACGCTTAATTTTAGAGTTATTGTAATCTTACACTTCGCTAATAAGTCTGTTTCTTATTGACATGATGGGTATATCCGAATTATTAATAATTCGATAAGATATAGAGAGTTAGATGGAAGCTAGTGTTATATCAAACTTTTCAAGATAAGAAGGAATAAATTATAATTTATTCTAGAAATGTTATTCATGGGCTTGCTGTCATTGTCAATACCTTACAGGAAACAAGATTTGCTTATTTTATTTGTGAAATCTTATCTGCCGACGGTGAGATTTAAGAAAAGCAGGATATGTAAAAGGAGCTAGCTACTCCACTGCAAGCCTGAATCTCCGCCGGAACAACCGACAAATTTGAACGTGGCCACCGGAAACAGCCGTCAAACAATCGCAGATATGTACGAGAAGCCCGTGCAAGAGCTAGCACATATGAGTGACGGTGCTGATCATCCTAGTCTTGTTCTAGACAAGTTCATATGCAAGAACTTGAGTGACTCTGATCCGGCGTTCGACGACGCCACTCTTCCTCTAATGAACTGCCCGGTGATCGATCTTCAGCTCTTGGCGTCTTCGTCGGAACCGGAGCTCAAGAAGCTCTGGTCAGCTCTTGCCTCCTGGGGTTGCTATCAGGTACTTAACTGTTTCATAAGTAGGATTATTTTGTGTAAATGATCACATGTCTCTTACGAAGAAATATATAAACTTCGCGCGCGATTGGTTTTAAGTGGAGGATTAAATGTTTTCGTATCAATATTGAAAGTATAATGGAAATATATATATATATATAGGGTGGTGGTGGACTAGTCCAGTGAATTGATTTTAGAATAGATATGGGTTGGGTTCAGACCAACACATGTTCGCTTGAACGTGCGATTGAAATTTCAGATTTGCGAAATTTTACATGGTATCAAAAAAAATAACGAACCTAGATAAGGACACGTGAAAACACATGTTATAACGAAACATAAACCCTAAAGTTATTATTCATACAAATGAGAATTACAATATTATCAATTTGGAAACAAATTAAGAAAGCAACTTTCTTACTTTAGGGTTTATGTTTTGCCTTGATGCTTGGAATGTAGATTGTGAATCATGGAATCTCAACTTCATCGCTAGATGAGATGCGTGGAGTGATCAAGCAGTTCTTTGAGCTTCCTCTGGAGGAGAAAATGAAGTATTCTAGACAAGATGGCGATCCTGAGGGCTATGGCAATGACACCTTCGTTTCCGATGATCGGGTTCTCGACTGGATGGACCGATTGTACCTCAATACTTACCCGGTCACCATCCGCAAGATGCACATGTGGCCGGAAAAGCCTCACTTACTCAGGTGATCGACTTTTATAATACTAAAAACATCGATCTTTATAATCAGTTTAGGGTTTGTCTCGGGTTATATTATAAGATGAAAACGCTAATGAAAATTACTTAATGTCGGTTGTGGAGCATGAACTATTGTTCGGGTTTCCAGTTTTGGATATTATTGTAATCGTCATGTGACGAACAAGGATAATCAATTATCGTGTTTTTTTCCTCTTTTGATTGCGTTCTAATCCTAACAGTAAAACAAGTAATGTTCAATGAGCAGAGAAAAGTTGCATGAATTTTCGGTGAAGACGCAAGAAATACTCGAACTGACGTTGAAGGCAGCGGCTAGGTCATTAGACGTAGAAGACGCGTCCTTTCTGAAGCAATACGGCGAGAAAGGCTATATAATAACGAGGTTCAACATGTACCCAAAGTGTCCTTTACCAAGCCGAGTCCTCGGTATTCATGCACATACTGATGCATCGGCCATCACAATCGTACTACCGGACAAGCAAGTCGATGGCCTTCAAGTACTCAAAGATGATCGGTGGTTTAAAGTACCCGTTAACCCTAAGGCGCTCTTCATTAATATCGGTGACCAACTAGAGGTGAGCTAGCTACCTATTGATATATCTACTATAAGTTATCAAACATAAACCATAATACTAAATCGATTTTACGTTGGTTTGACGTGTAGATAATGAGTAACGGAATATTCAAGAGTCCGACACACAGGGTGGTGACAAGTGCGGTTAATGAGAGGATCTCTTTGGCCATGTTTTGTTGTCCGGATCCGGATAATGAGATCAAGCCTTTGGAAGAGCTAATATCCGTAGATAGACCACAAATGTACAAGACGGTGAAGAATTTTGTTGAGATTTTTTATAAGTACTATCAAGAGGGTGAAGCAGTACTCCCAGCTGTGAGGATTTAAGTATTCATTTCCTAAACCGAAATCGCATTGTGTTATCCTATTGTGCTCATGAATGAACCGTTTGTTGATCTTGAATGTTTGTCAATGCAAATGAAATAAAGGTGATTGTCAAAGTTCGATACATACGGACCGGGTAGAGCGGGGTCGTGTGCATCCGAGCGCACATATGCGTTAGGCCCAAGCCCAGCACATAAACCCTATAAGGTTCCATTCTAAAATCAATTGGCAATAGGAGGAGTAGTTCACCGACCTTATATACTAGGCTGGGTAGTCCCAATCTTTCGATGTGGGACAAATTATCTCCAACAGTGATGCTGTAATTTGTGAATCAATCAAAAAGACGTCATAATTCATAAGCTAATATATGTTTATCTACCTGTACGAAATTTTTTTGTTCATAAATTTACACATGACTAATAATACAAAATGTCTAAGAAATTAGAGCTTGTTTGATATTGTTAGGAATCATTCTCGGTAACTGATTTCGAATTAATAAAAAACTATGTTTATTTAGAGATTTTTTTACAAATGAAAAAAATCTAATTAATTTTATTTTCGTTCTTTATCTTAACCAATTTCATTTCGTTTTCATTCTACCACTCCAATCGAACGGATACTAATATTCTATCTGAACTAATTGCATGAAGATTTTTTAGCTAATAATTAATATTGTATTCAAATAAAATGAGATAGCTTCCTTGATCTCATTTCTTGGGTATGTTTTGGAGATCGTTGTTAAGTCGGTCATTACATAATGCATATCTCATTATCTTCCCTACTTCCACGTGTAACAAATGCTAAGTGAGGATGAATCATTCACATCAATATTTTTGGATGGATTTGCTGCTTTTCAGTACACCATCCCAGCCAGATGCATCTAGATTTTTCATTTACCACTAGTGACTTTTTGTTGATGTTTAAAATATTACTCATTATCTTCCCTTGTTTCTTAAGCAGCTTTCAGGTTGCTTCGTGGGCTATGTTTGTTTGGACATCGAGGATAATGTTTTGGATGAAAATTTATTGAGTTAATAGAAAACAAAATCCTAAAAACACTAAATAAAAAGTGAAACTTAATGGTCATTGATCGAAAAAGATATAATTTTCCAAAATTTTAGAAATATAAAACTTGTGAGATATAAGACTCGAAATTCAATAACCAACTTTATCTTTAAAAAAAAACAAATTCAGTTATTTATTTAACGTACGTTTTACAAAATATCTCGTAAGCTTTATAATCACATAAAACCAACGTAGTATACAAAAAAAAAATTCACAAACCACTCATAAATTTTACAATTATACAAAACCACCCATTAATTATGTTTTCTTTTAACAATCATGAATCACATAACCGATAATCTTGTTGTATGTTAAAATTGTGTGATAAGGGATAAATCATCAGTTTATTCTTATGTATTATTTTAGGAATTATTTTTAAACAATTTCATAATATATTTTAAGTAACTTATTTATAATAGAGTTGATTGTGAAATTCAAAAAAAAAAAAAACTCACATAAAATTTGTTCCTTTTCATCAAACCAACAGGAAAACGATAATGTTATCAAACGATCCATATATAGGGTCTATGTGAAAATACCTTTCAATACGGGTGGTATTTTGACATAGAACCCATTTTACTAGAGGTTATGCAAAAAGTACCATGATTGAGGGTAGTTTTGTGAAATTTATCATCATTTATCATCAATGGACTGCAGATTAAGGACCAAATTTTTTTTTTGGATATAAACGTAGGAGAACAAGATGGATCGACATCTAGAAGTTGATCGTTTTAGAGTATTATTTTAATGAGGTATTTCGTCATCCGTATTTAAACAATGGTCAAACAATGTGAACTTATCTGTGACTACGTTGATTTTCCTTAAGATATGATGGACACTAACTTGTGTACATTGAAATAAAAACAAAGATGTCATAAATAATCATGTCCGCTTCTTATAGCGGTTTCAAGAATTAATGAGTTTAAGATTATCCCTTGATTTCAATGGTGTTAAGCCCTAAACTTATGGTCTTTTGGAGTTTCTCTTAGAGCATAAATTTCCGCTTAAAGAATAGTTTTTGCTCCAAATCTACCCATTTCACAACAAGCGTTAAAAGTATTGTGTTCTTCATTAATAAAATCATAGGCATATTGATAGTTAGAGTTTTTAGAAATATCAAAATTAATTAGAGTTCAAACCTAATCTATTCCATTTAATATTTTTAGTTTTTCGTCTTAGTTTTAGAGGCATCGTATTACAATTTGTTAATTTTGAATTAGCCTCATCCTAAATTTTTATTTGTTTTTGGATTTATTGGTTTAAATTATGCAGGTTTTTTTAAAAGAAAATTTTGTTTGGTTTCTCTAGGACCAAAATTATACATTTTCAAAAAAATAGGGACTAAAATTAAAATTGATATAACTAAAATGTTAAATATGACAATAAAATTTGTTATGTACGTGCAGCCCGTCACTTGGACTCGTGGTCCTCAATCTGCTACTAATGACTAATGAGGTACGTGTAGTCTACCCAAAGCCTCCTTAACAACAATCGCGAGATCTACCGCCATATGAGGCCACGGACAAAGAAATTATACAGAGACACAGTTCAACGCATTTCGATATCTTTAACTTTAACTCATTACGACGACGTTGATGTTCGGATCAGATTTAGATAAAGTTATTATAAAATTGGATTGAACGCCGTCGAAATGCATCGAGTCACTGACCTTAAATTGATTAAAGATTGTGATATTTGAACATGGCTACCAACATGTTGGGTAGAATAAGGTTAACGTAAGTCGTAATATTTCGAGTCTAATATATAATGTCAGTGGGTCAATCTATATATTGTCAATTAGTTTTACGATAAAATCTGTTGGGTGTTGGGTTTAATGTGATGATTCGGGTCTAACGTGTTCGTTTTATATTCCGTTTGTATGGTATGCATACGATATTATGCACTCGAAGCTTCATATGCACCATAATCATTAGCTTCATATCGTGAAACATCACTATATTTGCAACCAAAGTAATCGAACATGGCGACCAGAAACTTCCCGTCAGCTATCGTAGATCTGCCTGAGAATCACGTACAAGAATTATCAAAAAATGGCGACGATGGTAAAGTTCTACAACGGTATATATACAAGAACAATGATCTCGCATTCGACGCCTCTCAGATGGACTGTCCAACGATTGATCTCGAGCTTCTTGGGTCTTTTTCGGAATCTGAACTCGACAAGTTTCGAATAGCTCTTAGCTCATGGGGGTGTTTTCAGGTAATTTATCTATTGTGTACAAATTAGGGTTAATTCTCTTAGATAATTAAGCTTTTTGTGTAGATAGTGAATCATGGGATGTCAAGCTCATCACTTGAAGAGATGCGTAGAGTGATGAAGCAGTTCTTTGATCTACCTTTAGAGGAGAAGAACAAGTACAGTAGAGAAATTGATGATCTAGAAGGCTATGGAAACGACACTTTTGTTTCAGAGAATCATGTTCTTGACTGGACAGATCGAATGTACCTCATGATTTACCCTCTTGAGAAACGCAGGATGAAGTTTTGGCCAGAAAAACCAGACACATTCAGGTGAATTTCATATTCACCGTAAATTTGTCCCACATCGAATATATATAGAAGATAAAAGGGGAAGTACGTCGTGCATTTATACGGTGGATTTAGATACAAGAATATATATATATATGATGTGTTCAATATATTTGTCATTTGAAAATTCTACTTATTAATATGAAATTTACCTTAGAAAGTAAGAGTACGTATTATATTGGTGAATCACATAAATATGTTTTTGTTCTTGTATTTGTATTTGTCCTAAGAGTCATAGATGAATGAATAACTTGTTTTTATAATTAATTGTGAAGGGAGAACTTGCATCAATTTGCATTGAAGATACAAGAAATATTCAAACTCATGCTAAAGGCCATGGCAAGGTCGTTGGAGGTAGAGGAGATGTCCTTATTGAAGCAATACGGAGAAGGGAGTATAATCGCGAGGCTCAATATGTATCCAAGATGTCCTATACCCGACAAAGTCCTCGGCATTCATTCGCATACCGATGGATCGGTCATGACATTTGTCCTCCAAGATAAGCAAGTTGAAGGACTTCAAGTTCTTAAAGATAATATGTGGTTTAAAGTGTCCGTTAACCCTAATGCACTCTTCGTCAACGTCGGAGATCAATTAGAGGTAATGTCATTATCAGTAGTGTACATTAAATTTAAGTCCAACACATAAATTCAATTTATCAATGTTTATTAGTTTATATCCTAACTATATAATTATGGTACATTGATTTGCATGATGTCGTGGAGATAATGAGTAACGGAATATTCAAGAGTCCGACACATAGGGTGGTGACGAATTCCGAGAATGAGAGGCTCTCTATGGCCGTATTTTGCTCTCCGGACACAAACAATGAGATCGGGCCATTAGAAGAGCTGATAACGGAAGATCGCCCACAAATGTACAAGAAGGTGAAAAACTATGTCGAGACGGTTTTCGGTAAGGCATATCAAGAGAGAGAAGAACCACTCTCAACAGTAAGGATCTAAAGTGACAAATTTGCTGTGTAGATCGAGATAAATGGATAAACAAGGATAATGCAAACAGTGTAAGCAAATTTGTATTTTGTGTTCTATCGTAGGCTACATATGCTTATCAACTCAACGAAGACGTGATGCACTACTAAGCTTAAAGACAAAGATACGTGTTGCAAATGGCGATGAGTTAAGTGTTGCACCGAGGGCGAGGCTCTCTATAAATCTTGCATTGATCGCAAACGAGATTTGTTATTGGATTCAGTTTTGAATTCTCATCCCCCGATAATATAATTTATTTGTTTTTGTAAGATAATGCCAAATGTTGGCATCACCGACACCATATGATGCAAAGAATCAAATCAAATCAAAAATCATCAATGTTGACATCGCCAATCAATAATTGATTATAAATAATCAATATTGACCAATAAAACTAATTATTGTTAAAATATAGTCAATAACCGATAATTGCATATAGTTCATCTAATTACATATAGTATATTTAGCAATTCCCACATGATTATATATTTATATTTTACACATATATACATGCCAATTACCCATCTAATTACATATAGTTTGTTACATTACACTAATCTTAGATGTTAATATAACTTATTGGTAGAATTTAAATTTTATGAACTTACTAAAATAGTTTTTAAATTATAGTAATCATCACACAAATTTCTTGGAAGATAGACTGTTTGTGTACAAAATGATTGACTGTATATATAATATATAATGTAGGGGTGGGCAGAAATTCCGTCAATTCCGGTCTCATCCCGGGCCCATCCGATCCCGGCGGGATTTCATTTAAATTATGAATCCCGTCCCGAACCTGTTCTGACAAAAACTATCCGGGATGGGATATGGGCCTTAACTTCACCATCCCGTTAGGCCCATCCCGTCTCGTATATAATAAAATATTTAATTTCAAATAATAAATATAAGTAGAATACATAAGTATTAGTAAAATAATTACATAGTTATTATACAATTACGTTTATATATTTTAATAAATAAATCATATTAGTCAAACCGTTAAAATTGATAAATGTACCAAATTCATTTAGGTTTGTTTTATTATATATAGTTAGAAACTTTAATCTAATTGTAATATGTTATTATGAATATTTGGAAACTTTAATGCTTTTGCGTTTTAAGTACGATATAAACGAATATTCTGTGGATAAAGCGTAAAATTTAAAAATAATAAATAAACAAATATGCAAACGGAATTGGGCTCATCCCGTCCCGTCCCGTCCCGGTCCTAGCCGGGATAGGACCCGGTGGAATTCAATCTAAAGTACCCAAAATCCGTCTCGATCCCGTCCCATTTAAATTAGCCGGGACGGAACTGGGATAACCTTCCTCCCGTCTCATATGTATTAAAGGAGAGCCCTTCTTTGTCACGTGTCAGCACCAGATTTAACGCAGCATAAAAAATATTTTAAAAAGTTAATTATTTTAAGTTGTTAATATAAATTATTATCAAAACCTAACAAAATCTTTTTAAAAAGTTATTTATCTATATTATTAAAAAATGGGTTTACATAATCGGATTTTTTTAATAAAAATTATTTTTATTATTATAATTATTATTATTATTATTATTATTATTGTTATTATTATTATTATTTAGTCCTTTACATATTATCGATCTAAAATTTATATGTGTAATTTAACCTCATTATTTTGTTAATCAGATATAAAAAAAACATTTGCTAACACAATTAATTATAATATGAAAAAAAAACAAAAAAAAAAATTAAAATATTGATTAACATTTACAAACAAAAAATTGTAAAAAAAATATTAAAAAAAGAATAAAATAAACGTAATCTCACTCATATAATCATATCACAACATCATTTACAGGATTGATTGTATGCTACGAGAAATACACTTAAAAAGTATAATAAATAAGTGTTTCATTTTCCGCATCCTTATATATTAAATTATTTATAATAATGTATACATATTAAAATTCAATCCCGCACAATATACGGGTATTACACTAGTTAGTAATTACTTAACAAACTCAAAATAGTACACTGCATGACACAAAATCTCACGTATTGTAGTTCAGAAATAAATATTAAAAAAACAAAAGCAAATTGCCTTTGCACGTCTCAACTATATGATATGGTGAAGAAATCTTAGCCGGATCTACACTATATAAATGAGTCATTGATCCAGAAATAGCATTCACCACAACGCTCGAGCTAACCGGATATCCGATCTGAACATGGCAACCGGGAGCTTTCCTTCAGCTATCATAGAGCTTCCTGAAAAGTACGTGCAAGAGTTAGCTCAAAATGGTGATGAACATGGTCTGGTACCTCAAAGATATATATACAAAAGCCCTTCAGGTGTTGATCCACCATTCGAAGCTTCTCTTCCTCGTATGGACTGTCCGACAATTGATCTTGAGCTCTTGGGATCTTCATCGGAAGAACTCGAGAAGTTCAAGGAAGCTCTTACCTCATGGGGTTGCTTTCAGGTAATTGTATTAAAACAATGAGATTAAGCATTTTTGTTTCATTAGGGTGATGTTAATTTGGCCTTGATTGATTGAGTGTTGTAGATTGTGAATCATGGGATGTCGAGTGAATCGCTCGACGAAATGCGTAGAGTGGTGAAGGAGTTCTTTGATCTTCCTTTGGAGGAGAAGAAGAAGTGTGGTCGACTAATTGATGATTTTGAAGGCTATGGTAATGATACCTTTGCTTCCGAGAATCAGGTTCTTGACTGGACAGACCGGATGTATCTCACCACTTATCCGGTTCACAAGCGTAGGTTGCGGTTTTGGCCCGAAAAGCCCAACGCTTTCAGGTGAGTTTTGTGGGATTGGGTTATAAAGTGATAAAGAGTCTGGTATATAAGTCTTTGATCAATTGAGATAAGATGAGATGGAAGTTCGGGGATGGTTAGAGTTGTTCAAATTTCGGTTTGTACTGTATTTGAATATCGGTTTAGGTTAAGCAATAAATCTTTGGTTTGGAGATTAAGAATCCTAAGGATAGTAATTTCACCCCACAATATACCCGAATCACTAGACCCATCACCCGACCTAATACACATGAAATATCTCAAGTTTTGTAAAATTAGTCTTAAAATCACAAAAATATAGCATCATTTTAAAACAATGGTATTATAGATAGTTTTATATCTTTTTTAATGATATTATTGGTTTTAAATTAATTTTTAATTTCCCTCGGATAAACCCAAACCACTTGATCACCTGATAGGTAACAAGTGGATACATCCGACAATGTTAATGTGTTTAGTAATGAAACATCAAGAAAGTGTTTTTTTTACTATATGTGCAGGGAGAACTTGCATCAATATACATTAAAGATGCAAGAAATACTTGAACACATGATGAAGGCCATGGCAAGGTCATTATCCTTAGAGGACGATTCCTTTCGCAACGAATACGGAGAGAACGGAACGATTTTAGCGAGATTTAACATGTACCCAAGATGTCCATTACCCGACCGAGTCCTAGGCATTCATTCACATACCGACGGATCATTTATCACGATTCTCCTACAAGATAAGCAAGTCGAAGGACTTCAAGTTCTTAAAGATAATAAATGGTTTAAGGTTCCGGTTCACCCTGATGCCCTCTTCATAAACGTCGGTGATCAACTAGAGGTATAAGTTCAATGATTGTTATACCTTACTTCTAGATCATAGTTTACACTAAAGCCATAATGTCTTTGTCGTGTAGATAATGAGTAACGGAATATTCCATAGTCCGACACATAGAGTGGCGACGAATTCAGCAAATGAAAGGATCTCTTTGCCTATGTTTTGTTCTCCCGACGATGATAAAGAGATCGGACCATTGAAGGAGTTGGTAACGGAAGATCGGCCTCAGATGTACAAGAGGGTGACTAACTATCTTCAGATCTTCTTTAAGCATTACCAGCTCGGAGAATCGCCATTGTCAGCAGTGAGGCTTTAAGTGACTTCCCAAATCAAATTTGCTGTTGTGTGTATTCAAACTTATTAAATACAATATACATGTAATAAATATGAAAGACTCAAGGCTTAATTGGTTTTCAATTTATGCTCAAAACTTGATTGTATGTTATTTTACTCAGCAAATGAACTTGAAAGGCAAATTATTTATTATGTTTCCCATAGTTGGCTCTTCTGTTTTTCAAACTGAAAACAAACACTTTCAAGCATCAAGAGAAGACAAATATGAAAGACTCAAGACTTGTGAAGTATATTTATCATGCCCCATTCGGCCATCGGCATCGCGGGATTGCCGGGGTTATTAGGATTATTCTGGCATTGTTTTTAATTCAACTCAACTTGAATTATTGGAATTATCGGGATTATTGTGGGGATTATAGACCCAAATAATGCCGTCTTTCTAAAAAAAATTATTATTACTCAGCAAAATCAAAATGGAACATTTTCTACAAAAAAGAATTGCATTTGCAATCAATTATATGATGTGGAGAAGAAAACGCACCTTAGAAGATTTGGTCAAGAAAGCACCAAAAGGAAACGTCTATGGGGACTGCTCAAGCTTCCTTGAAGTCGTCAGTCTGAAATATTACTTTCAGTCTCGAGCAACCGAGAAATCTGGACATGGCCACCAGAAACATCTCTTCTTGAGCTATCATTGAGCATTCATCGCCTCTCTTCCTCGGATATAACTGTCTGCCAATTGATCTCGAGCTCCTGGAATGTTTATCGGAATTAGCAGAGTTTGACAAATTTAGGCTAGCTCTTAGCACCTGGGATGCTGAACTGATCGTTTCATCTTTAGGTAGGAATTTGAAAACGAATTAAGAAAGTGTTTATCTCTCATAAAGTTAATGTTTTGATTGATTAATGTGGACGATTATCAAGGATAGTTGTTTGAGCGAGCTTATTGAACTCGCATTGTTTGCATGATGCCTTGTAGATGTGTATGAATATTCGATTGTCCGACACAGATGATGGATGTGAGTGCCAGATCATGAAAGGATCTATCTGCCGTGGTCTGTTGTCCTGACTAAGACAAAGAAGAGATCGGACAACTTGACGAGCTGATATTATCAGATTTACCACATATGTACAGGAGGTTGCGAAACTAGCTTGAGGTTTTCTTCAAGCATTGCCGACCGAGAGTAAGAGTACTGTCATCAACGATATTTAAGTGTGATTTCCATGACTGCAAGTGGCATTGCAAACATGAAAGATCATTATAAATTCCACATTATCCAGATAGAGTGTTGCTCCCTTATCGCTTTTCAGATGCAAGAATCCCAAATGTCTACAAGGCAAATGTAATAAAACTGGTTGTCAACAATATGCTCAGAAGTTTGATCTTTTCTTATGCATATTGTTATCTTAATGAACAACATGACAAGCACATCAAATGAACTAGAGTATCACAGCATTTTTAGCGTAAACCCTAGCTATTCGATCAAAGATAAACAGAATGGCTGTAGGCACATACCCTTTCGGTGTGTACTCTTGCCATATGGTGAGATCCTAGGGCATGATCAAGTAAACTTGCGATCTCCATCTAAAATATGAAAAGAATTAAGTAGAAAAAGTAAATGCATGCCAAAAAAGAAGACAATACATTCATTTTAGAGGTAACTACAGATGAAATCAGATCGCGGACACCACACAGCAGAAGAAATCTGAAATCTTAATGTAAAGAAGACCTGGATATGTAAATCAAAAGACCCTAACAAGAGCAACGGGTTTCATCTCTTGAAACAAGACTTAATGCAATAGATCAACATAGAAATGACCACTAACCATTTCATAGCAGTCAGACGCTTTTTTTTACCAAATCATTCTCTATTAGGTCAGAATCAAACAACACGACCAAACTGAATAACTTCCAACAGAGAGACGTAATCAGGAAGTCACAGTCGGAAGATGAAGAAGATCGAAAAGTGAGTAGATCACAGCGGCTCATATGTTAAGCTGAAGTGTAAATGAGCATGAAAGACTACTGCAGAAACACTTCAGCAATTGCAAACGTCATTTCATACAATTGTAAATACTAAATAGTGTCCATCCTCTACAAATATTAAGCAGGGAAACAGATCTGTGAAAACTTATCATTCAAGTATCAAAAGAAATCCCTCAGCCTGAGTAGTTTTAAGCAACCTTGAGCCCTTTGCCTTCACTGAGGCAAAAAGGCAATATTTTTCTTTGTTTTCTGTACTTGGCTTTCTGTGTTCAATCCAAAAATGATAATTTTCAACCATCAATCAAGCAAAGTATAAGATGAAATAGCCAAATCAATTTGTCTGACAGATCAGTCAGCAAAATCAGTATGATAATTGAATGAAATACAAGTATAAAACTAATAGAAGTGATCATCTCAGATCATATTGTCAATATGAAAAAGTACTTTCAGAGGAAAATAATGGCAAAATTTTACACATTCATGAAAAACAATTCCAAAACTGTTATTCAATGGAAAATAGTTAATGCATTGGCAAATAAACAAAGCCTCACTTACTTAGTACTTGAATTGTTCCAATAAATAGCCTCATTGCAAATAAACAAAGCCTCACTTACTTAGTACTTGAATTGTTCCAATAAATAGCTTCATTGCAAATATAGGAATACAGCAAAGAAATGTGTGCCTCTATTCAAATTGGAAGCAATCGATATAAAAAAAATCAAGCTCAAGGAACTCCATAAGATAAATTCCCATAGTACATTCCCCCCCATGGGGTATCAACACCCAACAACAATTACACCTACTAGATAGTCATAATAAAACCCAACTTCCAATTCAAGTTTACAATCATTGTTCAAAGAGAAGCATTCCATTATAAGTTGTACATCTTTAAACTTTGAACAATACATGAGGTAAGTTTTCCCTAAAAAAAAAAAAAAAAGGAAAGTGTTGCATGGACGTAGAACAGCTTACCATAACAAGATACAAATTTTGAATTATATCTTCTCCACCTTCTTACTATCTGCTAAAGGAGCCGGCTTCGAGTCCTTTTGAGATATCTCTGGTAAAAGCTTACTCTCCTTCTTCTCGACAACATCAAATTCAGTACCTTCAAACAATTGGCTTCTCAAAAGCCCATGTAAATGCCCAAACAACTGCTGTTTAACCATCTCAAAAGCCAAATCCATCCTCTCCAACTGCTCCATTGCATTCTTATTGTACAAAAACAATCCGTAAAACAGCTCAAAGCTGTCTTTCGAAGTGTTATCCACCAAATCCAACAAACTCTCATAACCCTTGGTATTGATTGGTGTGCTCTCCAACTTCAACTTCTCCAACACCCTTCCCATCATATGGGTGATGAACTGTGAACCAGCAGCATGTCTATCATGCTCTGCACATGTCATCTCCACCATCCGACAACCTGCTCTCCTAAACGCATCAATGAAATTCTCACACCTCTTAACTCTAACTTCCGATTTCCCAATCCGAACTTTATCATATACAAACGGCAATCCATCCCATCCATGTTTCCCCGATTCAGGCCCAAACATAGGATGAGTACAAAGAATATCAAAATCACGAGGCAAAATCTTAAGAAACAGAGATCGAGGAAACTCCTTTACAGACAAGACGTCAACGAACAGTGTATTGCGCTTAAGACGTTGCAGCGGAAGAGACCGCAGAACGGATTCAGTAGAAAGTATGGAGGTACATAGAAGAATCACCTCCGGATGCTCCTCGCAGAGGTCGTGAGGGTCAGAGAAGAAGGAGACACCAAGCTTGGCGGCAATTTGAGAGTAATTTGTACGAGAATGAGCGAGGACTGTATGGCCTTGATGAGCTAGGGTTTTGGCGAGAAACTGACCGTAGTTTCCGAATCCGATTATTCCAATCTTGAGCTTGGGGAAGGAATTGGACGAGGCACCATTTGTGGTGTGGTTGACAGAGATACGATCAGAGAGTCTGGATTCGTAGTCGTAGGGCTGAGCTGCGTCGATACTGAGTATCCGGAGGGGACGAATGTGATGGCGATGACGACGATGGTGGTAGTTGAGGCGGAAAGTAGAGGAAATGGAACGGCAGAAGGTCTCCGGCGACGGAGATGAAGAAGATGACGGCGAACGGGTGGTTGGTGTTGAATGGATGGAGGATAGAGAAAACATGATGTTGACTATTGAGATATAAGAATCTCAAAATCGGGAGATAGATTGAAAGGGTGATTGTTCGATTGCTTGCTGCGAATCGGAGAAGAAAGAGGCCAACGACTATATATATATATATGTGTATAGACGAAGGGGGTGGGTGAGCTTCTTACAGAGACGGCGGTCGTCGTGGGGGCAAGTGGTGGCCTGGTGGGTGGTTGAGACTTGAGAGAAACCTTTATTATTTCACCTTAATTGCTGTTTAATTATATAAAAAAATTGGAGTACTTTAATTACTGTTTAACAATAGTTTGATCCGGAGTATTTGGTATGATAAGCATTATGGGTTCGCTAAATAGACCGTTAATTACATTTTTGTTGTTTTTAGCAAAACGTCGTTTTCAAAGCATTTTAGTAATGAAATTACTGTTAAAAGATCTGTGTTATAATGCATACAAGGTTTGATCTTCAAAAAATATAATAATAATGACAAAATCTTATTTTATATATATTATAAGAGTAGCACTCCTTGCCACGTTTCACGCAGAAAAATAGTCACGTGTCATTTCAGCAATTAACCGTAGCCCACCAAAATATTAATTAAGTTTATTTATTAGAAAAATTATTTAACGAAATATTAAAATTAAAAATATTAATTATGAAATATTAAAATCAAAAATATTAAAATTAAAATATTAATTAACAGATTACAATCACAACAAAATTTAGCAATAAAAAAAACGAAATATTAAAATCAAAAATATTAATTACGAAATATTAAAAACAAAAATATTAATTAACAGATTACAATCACACGAAATATTAAAATCAAAAATATTAATTAACAGATTACAATCACAACAAATTTTAGCAATAAAAAAAACAAAATATTAAAATCAAAAATATTAATTACGAAATATTAAAATCAAAAATATTAATATTATATATTATAGGAGTAACACTCCTTGCCACGGATCACGCAGAAAAATGATTACAACCACGTGTCATTTAGCATTTATCCGCAGCCCACCAAAATATTAATTAAGTTTATTCATTAAAATTTTTTTAATAAAATATTAAAATCAAATCTTAATTAAATTCATCTAAATTAAAATATTAACTAAATCCCCAACAATATCTCTTCACCAATATAACTAAAATTTTAAAATTCAAATATTTTTTTTAGCGTAAATTTTTTAATTCAATAATATCTCTTCAATAATATAAATTTAAAAAAAAATTTAAAATCAAAATATTATTAAAATTTTATTCAAATATCCAACAATATTTCTTCAACAATATAAATAAAAAATTACAAAAAAATACGAAATTTAAAAATATTTTTATTTAAATATTTTGCAAAAATAGTCTACCAAATTATTTAAATAAATTTGTTAAATTTCAGGATTTAAATTTGTATGTAATTTATTTTTATCAAAGTATCTCCAAATTTGTTTCTATATTCAAATTTTTAATTTAATATTGTAGTTTATATATTTTAAATAAATAAAAATTTGTTATTTTGGAGTAATCTCAATTTCCTTATGTTTTTGTTCAATCTAATTTTTACGATCAAATATTATAAATATATCCATTATGTATTTCAACATATTACTTTTTTAGATTTAATTTTAATCATTTTTATAAATTATTGGTTTATTATCACTTAATATTTTTAGGTAATATAGTAGTCGAATTTTTTTAATATTTAAATTAATTAATAAAAAATATTAAAGCTTATATTTATTGATCCACTTATTACGAATTTTCTGAAATTTAAAAAACATAATTACTAATAGTGTTTTTGGTTCAATTATACATTTTAGTATTTAAATTTCGAGATATCTATTTGTTTTTCTTGAATTCCAACTATTACTCAAATGTATTTACTATATTCTTATAACCGTGAACATACTACCAATATCAAACTTTATTAAGATAGACTTTTTAAACAAAAATAAACAATATTTATTTATTTTCTTAAATATTTTTTTACAATTTGAGGCTTGATATCATAAATGTGAATTATTGCATATAATATTGAAATTAATTTATTTAAAGATATATTTTAACAAATCCCGTGCAAGGCACGGGTAATACACTAGTATATATATATATATATATATTATAGGAGTAGCACTCCGTGCCACGTGTTACGCATAAACATGTTAACTGTCACGTGTCATTTCAGCATTTAACCACAGTCCACCAAAATCTTAATTAAGTTTATTCTTTAAAAAAAATATGTATAAAAATATAGATAAGAATATTAATTCTTCTGGAAAAAAAATCTTCCAGCCCACCAAAAAATGAATCCCACAATAAACCTAAACGTTTAATAAATTTCAACCAACAAAACAAAGATCCTTCCTCAGAAAATATTTATTAATGTATTATTAATATTATATAATACATAAAAATATTAACATATGGACCAATATAATAGGGAGAAAAAAATCATATAATGAGTTATTATACGATTAGATTTTTTTATTAATGTATTATATAGTATTATATGTAAAGTGTAAAAATATGTATTGCTTATTATCTACCCTATGTAATGACAAAAAAATAGTTTATATATAATTTCTTAGAAAATAAATAACAAATAATATTTTTATCAAATCCCGTGCAAGGTACGGGTAATATACTAGTTATTAATTACTTGGATAATCCTCTTATTTACCTTTATTAAGATATCCTGCCGCAAAATTTTAAATTTAAAAAAAAATTATTTAATTTTTCTAAAGGTACGTATGTATCATACAAGTTTGGTGCATTGAATGATAAGAAAAATAAACAAACATATTATTATCTAACAAAAACTATGACAAAAAAATGAGTGAAATAGACAACAATACGAGACCACAAACGTTGTGAGACAAGACAAGGAAATGGAGGTATTGGAGTCAGGAGTTTGGTTGAGGACTTGTCTACCGAAGAAATGCATAGAAAAACTTATCTAAAAACAACGTGAAAAAACAAATATAAGATTTTTTAATACTAAAATAGAAGTAAATAATGTCACTTGTTATTTTCACATCGAGTCACTTCGAATTTTATTACATATCATTACTACGTTAAACAATATAAGATTTCGCCATGCGTTATTTCTAGATTGCGCCATCTCGTTTATTTTATTTTAATACTCTCTTAATTAAGATAATAACAATATTAAGTCATCGTCTAAATAAGGAAATTATATTATTGTATGATTATAATTTCTAATTCAAAATTTATTATTATATTTTTTATATTTTTTATTTTTAAGTTATTACTTCTTACTTACGTAACTAAATTTACATATTATTTCATGTAGGAGCAAAAGATTATATTACGTATTACTATATTGACCTATTTTAAGATTTATGTACCAATTATATTTATTTAGTGAGAATATATTATTCTTTTATATATATATATATATATATATATATATATATATATATATATATATATATATATATATATATATATATATATATATATATATATATATATATATATATATATATATATATATATATATCATTCAAAATTAAACTATTTGTCTTTTATGTGTAAAATTCATGATTTACTCACTTAATAACATAATTATAGTTGACAAAAAAAACATAATTATAGTTGACTTACATAATAAGATAATTATATTTCTTTTGATAATATCGTAAAAATAATAATTTTTGTTTAAAGTTATCATTGATTATTATAAAAAGTTTACCTAAATTTTATATATTATTTTTATTGTGATATTAATTATTTATTATATAATTATTATTATTTAGTTTAATTTTTATCAAATTGAGTACTAACATAGTTTTACCAAAAAAAACAATGGAAGAATTAAAATTGCATAATTCAGAGGTACAAAATGGAAAAATTTTGAGGGTACGATAAAATTATTCCTTATTTTAAGGGTAAGATAAAAGTAAGGAGAGTAAAAACCTACCTTTACTTTTTTTTGATAAAGCCAAAACAAGAACATCAACTAGCATCTCCCTCCACGATATTGAACAGCACAGCATGTAAGACTTTCCCCTCAAGAAAATAGACAGTACTTGGAGTACGCAACCGAGCAAGTCAATCTGCCGCCTCGTTTCCAGCTCTCCGTGTGAAAGACCATTTACAAATATTGAGTTCCGTTGCCGCCTCCCTGACTGCATGGAGAAGCAACCCCAACGATCCACGAGACAGCACCCCATTCGAAAGCTTTGCCACAACGCAAGACGCGTCTGTCTCACAAATGACATTCACCCACCCCCGTTGCTTAGCCATCTATACCGCCCATTTCAGTGCCTCCATCTCCGCCATTTCAACTGTCCTAGTTCCCGGAAGAGTTCTTGCAGCAGCCAAAAGAACCAGCCCAATATTGTTACGTGCAATGATGTCAATACCAGTACAACCCGTGCATCCGACCGAAGCGTCGCAATTGAATTTTATGAATCCGGGTGGTGGAGCTTTCCATCTCACATCACTGTCAATCTCCTTGCCTTTCTGCCTCGTCTTCGCATTAAACTTCATCTGAAAATCCTCCAATTGTTGTTGAGCTTTCACCATAATCGTGCTTCCATTCCAGATCTGTCCTTGGAAAAGCTCCTTATTTCTCACCTCCCATATGTCA
Organism: Fagopyrum tataricum; assembly: GCA_002319775.1. NCBI lineage: Eukaryota > Viridiplantae > Streptophyta > Magnoliopsida > Caryophyllales > Polygonaceae > Fagopyrum > Fagopyrum tataricum. The sequence continues at coordinate 52,200,804 of CM008283.1, forward strand.
CATAAAATCATAACCCAACCTTTCAACTCCACCTGGCTTGAACTCTGTAAAATATTATCAAACCATTGCATAGGTGTACAAGCACGAAGGCCATGCTTACGAATCTGTGGTAATAATGACCATACATCTTGTACTCAGGAACATTTCACTAAAGCATGCCATATCAGTCTCCTCCCTTCCACACGCCGCACACCATGGTTCTAAGTCCACATTTTTGCGTAGAAGAGAAGATCTGCAAGGTAATAGGCCAGCACAAAACCTCCATAGCAAATTTTTCCTCCTAGGACATACATCAATAGCCCAAAGTTTTTTCCACAAACCTCCTCCAACTTCAGAAGAGCTTGAAGCATTTCCAACCCGACTTCCTACTCCAACATCCAAAGCAACCTTATAAGCTGATTTAACACTGAACACACCATTGTTAGTAAAAAACCAAGAGGCATCATCTTTCATTTCAGCACTAACCAGAGGGATTCTGAGCACAACATCACCATCATCCCGCGCAAAACATCTCCTAACCAACTCCTCCCTCCACACACTATTGCCCCAATCGATGAGATCTATCACGCGATCACAATCCTCAGGTAAGTTCGGCGTGTGTATGGGTCGGAAACCAAACGTGAGGGAGCCATTGATCTTTCGTAATGGACAAAGACGATCCGCTCCCAACCGTCCAGTACAATCCCTTCTGTAGCAAAGCACGTCCTTTAAGGATACTCCGCCACTTATAGCTTGGTTGAAAGCCAATGGAAGCATGCAAGAACTCACCATTGGGATAATATTTTGCCTTCAATAATCTTTCCAACAAGGAGTTCGTATCAGTGACAAATCTCCACCCTTGTTTAGCCAGAAGTGAAAGATTGAAAGCTCTCATATCACGAAACCCGTACCCACCACACTCTTTCGATCTACTCATCTTTGCCCAAGACATCCAATGGATCCTTTTGCGTCCCTCACTAGAACCCCACCAAAACTTACACATCATATTTTCAATGTCCTCGCAAATACCCACAGGTAATTCAAAACAAGACATTGTATAAGCCGGGATAGCTTGAATCACAGCTTTGATAAGCACCTCCTTCCCCTCTCTACTAAAAGACGTCTCTTTTCACCCCTTTAGCTTCTTCCACACCCTTTCCCTAATAGAATCAAAAATCACTTTCCTCACCCTGCCAACCATGGTAGGAAGCCCAAGATATCTCTCGTGTTTTCCAACCTCTCTCATACCCACAATTTCCGCAATCTCCATCCTTCTTTCAGATAAAACATTTGAACTAAAAGATAGTTCCGATTTCGCAAAATTCATCTGTTGTCCTGAAACCGCTCCGTATACCCGGAGAATATTGATAAGTTTGCTGCTCTGTTGACAGGTCGCTTTTGCGAAAATAATATTGTCGTCTGCAAAGAAAAGATGAGAGACACGGGAGCGGAAGGCGCGATACGAATCCCGGTAAGCAGACCCCTTCTTTCCGACTCCCTTAAAAGAAGCGTCAAACCTTCAGCACATATCAAAAAAAGAAAGGTAGACAAAGGATCTCCTTGTCATAGCCCCCGCTGAGGAATGATAGTGTCAGTAGGAATGCCTTCAAACAACACAGAAAAAGTGATAGACGAAACACAAGACATAATCAATCTTATCCATCTCTCATCAAAACCCATCTTTTCCATACAATCCTGTAAGAATCCCCACTCCACCCTATCATAAGCCTTCGCCATATCTAACTTCACCGCCATGTATCCCTGTTTTCCTTTCCTATGTTTCATATAGTGAAAAATCTCAAAAGCAGAAATAACATTGTCACTGATAAGCCTTCCTAGGACAAAAGCACTCTGAGAGGGGAGAAATAATATTCCCCAAACAAGACTTCAATCTATTTGCTAGGAGCTTAGCATAGATCTTATAAATAACATTGCATAAACTGATGGGACGGAGATCTTTCATACGACAAGGATTAATTACTTTCGGAATCAATGAAATGAATGTATGATTTAAATTAGAGGGAAAAGATCCACCTTCCAACAAATGAGAAATAAAAGCAATAATATCCTTACTAATGATGTTCCAGTGTCTTTGAAAGAACAAAGCAGGCATTCCGTCAGGCCCCGGTGCCTTAGTAGGGTGCATCGGAAATAAAGCTTCTTTAATCTCCTCCTCAGTGCACGGAGCAAGCAACCGAACGTTTTCTTCAGGCATAATCCTGTCAAAGGAGCAATCTGCCGAAAAAAGACTCCCACTTCGATCAACAGCAAAAATAGTCTTAAAATACTGAACTGTCACATCCGCTTTCCCTTTTGAACTTCTCCATTCCAACCCTTCCTCGTCCACCAATTTAACAATCTTATTCCTCCTCCTCCTTCCATTTGTTTTCCTATGAAAGTAAGCCGTATTCCTATCCCCGCAAGTAAATTCATTTGCCCTTGCCCATTGGAACCACACCGCCTCCTCCATACGCATCAACTTCAGTTCCAGTTCTTCAAGCATTCTCCTCTCAAGAATACACTCACCCCGGACATTGCGATCTCCTAATACTTTCAGTCTCATGCGGACCTTCCCAATCTCGGCCCCAATATTATCAAAAGAACTCCTACTCCACTCCCTTAAATCCCCACTGTTTTGGCTAATCTTCTCGGTAACACCATGATCCGTCCCGACCGAGCCTGGGTTCAACCATGCATTCTGCACAACTGATGAATACCACTCATCCCGAGTCCAGAAGAGCTCAAACCTAAACGGTTTGACTCCGACCCGTCCTTCGTCCACTCTCTCCAGCCCATTAATTTGGAGGAGAATTGGTAAATGGTCCGATATCGATCTCTCCAAATGTTGCACCATAGCACGCGGGGACCTCGTATGCCACTCCTGCGAAGCAAACGCCCAATCAATCCGCTCGCTGATGAACCCAACATTACTTTGCCCATTGTCCCATGTATACCTTGGGCCGGTAAAATCTAACTCAGACAACAAACAATCATTCAACGTTCCCCGAAAGAGCTCCATCAATCTAAAATCAGGAGGTGAGCCTCCCAACTTGTCATCAGAAGAAAGAACCAAATTAAAATCACCCATAATCAACCAGGTTCCACCACATCCTCCTTGATCCTCTTAATAACATCCAAGGTTCTCCTTTTCTCGTATGTTTTTGACCATCCATAAAAGTCAATAAACCTGTGCTCTCCCACAATAGCATCTATGTGATGTTGAGTGTAAGATTGAATATCCACCGTGACTCCCTCCTTCCACATCAAACATAGACCCCCTGACTATTTCACACTGTCAACCGTAAAACACCCTTCAAAATCCAATCGCATTCGAATACTATCCATTTGTTTTTGGTTGCTCTTAGTCTCACACAAGAACACCAAATCAGGCTCCACCTCTCTAACTAGTTTAACTAGTTTCGTAATTGCCGGGCCTTTGCCTAATCCCCGGCAATTAAAGCTCAATGTCTTCATTGGTCCCCGCAAGAGAGACTGTCCGTCTCTCCCGCCGATAAAATCTCGCTCCCTGAAGCTTTGATACGTTTTAAAGCATTTCCCACTGCGATGTCAGAAACAAGATCCCTGTCAGCCAGTGGTTGCTTAATACGTGTCTGGCATAAAATTTCGTGAGTATCTCCTTCCTACATAGGGACCCGAGCCAATCTTTTCCACATCTTTGACTTACCAACTGTGTCCTGGAAAGTAGCACTTGAACCCTCCTTCAGCAATCCCGATTCCCTTATGACACCAGAACTACCATCATCTCTTTCCTCCTGACCAGCCGTTTTGCCCCTCTCCTTCCTCCTTAAGGTGACATCTCCAACTTCTGCACTCAGAATATCCTCAACAGCAGTAGACACCCTTAAGTTCCCTTTTGCATGATCCTCAAGCACCTCGTTCAGCACTTTACCGAAACGACCTCGCCTCTTAGTAACAACCAAATCAGTCTCCTCCGATTCGCTATCACTAGCTTCCGGTAACGACTTCTTCACAAACAAATCTTGCTTGTCCCTCTGTGGTCGCAATGGAGGCGCTCTAAGAGAATCATCATACTCATTTTTATACTCCTTGGCCTCATCATCACTGCACTCCACATCTAAATGGCCTAATCTTCCACACAGATAACAATAATTTGGCAGTCTCTCGTACTGAACCGGCAGCCTACATCTGCTCCTATTGACAGACACTAAAAAGCCCCTGCGTAGCGGTTTTGTGATGTCTAGAGTAACACGTAACCGCAAGAAGAGACTTGTTTGGTTGTAACTGTCCGCATCCTCCTCCAATAGCCCTCCTAGACAATCTCCCAATTCCTTAGCAAGACGAGAAGAAGCAAAACCAATCGGGAGATCCAGAATGCGCACCCAGAAAGGTATGTGCGTAAACTCAACCTTCGATGGTTGCTCGATCCATGGTTCCTTGAGAGCCAATAATGACTTATCGAATGACCACAGTCCCCCCGCCATTACCTTCTCTTTGTCCATGACCGTATCAAATTGGAATATGTACAGATTCTTCTGCAGTTCGCAATCTCCAAGCGCCCTTCATCGTTGCTTTCAGAGCGTACGCATTGAAAGGTCTTGTCGTAAGTACCTTACCAATAAGAACAGAAGATCCTGCACCATGACCCCCTTCCATATGAGGGATCCATACGTAACACCGTACTTTCATCCTCCGTCAAATGGATCTTAAACTTGTTCTTCCCATCCGAACCCATCGTCCCCCAAAATACAATAACGCCCACACCGCTGGTGGTAAAATACCTAGCCTTCACAGTGTTGAACCAGAAGGAAAGCAAATAACTGCCGAAGGAAACCAGAGAAATCGCCGTCGGAAGAAACCGTTTCTACTAGGATTTATGTCAGAGAGAAAGCTGAAAAAATAGAATAAGAAATTTTGAATGGGCATACCTACCTTTACTTTTACATGCTTTGAAAAAATACGCTTTTATAAAATTTTCTATGAAGTTACCTTATCTTTCGGTGATTTTAAGCCCGAACCAAAGTTTAAAAATCGAAAATGGTGAACTGTAAATTAAACCGAATGTTGTCCCTACATTTATATATGCTATCCGATTTTTACAATGCAGTCAACTTTTCCAAAAAAAAATCTTGTAATATATAACAATTGTGTTTTTTATATAATGGTGTCAAATAAGTTAAGATCTTTGCTCGAAATTTGCTATTTAAATCTTTTAGCTAAGTTTGTTTTTCAACTACGGGCACTAAGTTCAAGTTGTCATACTCATTATCCAAAATAATCGAAAGCAATTATAAAATGAAAAACGGGTTATTAGTTTTTTAGTGGTATATGATACAAAAAGACTAAAGAGAAATATAATGACATAAACAACAATGGATACTTCTCCTACCTTTTTTTTTTAGTCTACGATATGGGATGAAGTTTTTATCTTTAATAAAAAATAATTAAAAAAACTTAATATAAGAGTAGATATTTTTTTTTAAAGGGAGTATCTGTACATCCGCACATGTAGAAGCGCTTTTATTAATTTTAAGAATAAATATTATTAGTGGTATGAGAGTCCGAAAAAATGACATACAAAGAATCCGTCAAAATGCAGGGATTATATAAACAGACTAACGAAACATTTTTAATGAAAATTGTAATGTTTGAGGAACATTAGTACGGTGATGGATGATAACTATCAAATAAAACAAGAGTACCGGCTATCGAGTTGACGTTTTAGAAATTTTGATTGAAACACAAAATACAAGAAAATTAAAATAATTAACCTTTTATCATTTTAGGTTTGTGGTAAATGATAAATTGTATGGATTTTTTATTTTTGGTAAAAAGCGACGATAACATTCTACCATATATTTACACATAAAAAAAAACGAAGAGCTTAATCACCGTGCATGGAATATTAACACACTGCGTGACATGGTTAAAAAAAGTGGCTCATATCAATCAATGGGTCATCAAACTGAAAAGTAAACTAAATGCAAGATTACAAATAAAGTTTAGAGCAGAGTTCGTTTCACGGTAAATACGACGAAATTGAACATTCTAATTTCTTCTTCAAATGATGCCTTGAAAGGGGACTAGTAGACTATACGAAAGGGCTGAATATCACTACATTTTAGATTAACCTCCAATTACTGAGTCAATCTCAACCTCCAAGTTAGAGATCCTCGTATTTCAAGCCAATTGTAGTCCTAAAAGTACTCTCGAAACTCCGTCATCGAAACCGGCTCATTGTGATTTATCCTCTCACCCGTCAGTGTTTATAATTTTATTTTTCTTGGTCTTTTATTTTAAAACGATTTGTTTATCTGTCATCTTTTAAATTATTTTCGAGATAATGTCATGATTAAATAATATCTTTTATCATTGTTTTCCAACATTATTTAAAAAGATCACTTAATCAATTCTATCAAAAATCTTATCAAGGCTACGTCCAATCCTGCCTCTCAGTTATTGCAGACAAACTTTTCTTATGGAAGCCCATAAAGTCATAAACATTTCTTATTGAAGCCCATAAACATACACTGTTTTACATAATAAAGTGACTTTGCTCTAAATTCTTCACTATAATTTGAAAGCCTTTAACATTCCATTATACTGCTAAATAAAATGATTTTTTTTTATTAGTTTGGTGATATTTCGTTTTTAGAATGATTCTTGATAATTTTAAATAGATGTTTGTACATATATAAGTATGACTTTTTAATATGTTAAGAATTCCTTTTAAGCTATTAATTTAATTTCTTAAAATATTTGTTTATTAATAAAAATATAAATTTGAAAAAAAAATGTTATAATTGTTTTCAAAATAAAAAAGGTGTTATAAATAAATAATACTAGTGTATTACCCGTGCCTTGCACGGAATTTGATAAAAATATTATTTGTTATGTATTTTTGTATGGGATTATATATAAAATATTTTTTTTGTCATTAGATATAAATAATAAATATTTGTACACTTTACTTATAATATTATATAATACATTAATAAAATATCTAACTGTATAATAACTCATTATTAGATTTTTTTCCCGTTATTATACTGGTTCATATGTTAATATTTTTATCTATTATATAATACATTAATAAATATTTGCTTAGGAAAAATCTTTGTTTTAATGGTTGTTAAAATTTATTAAATGTTCAGATTTTTTGTGGGATTCATTTTTTTTTGTGGGCTGAAAGATTTTTTCAACAGAATTAATATTTTTATATATATTTTTTTAAATAAAAAAACTTAATTAAAATTTTAGTGATTATAATTAAATGTTAATATGCCGTTAACCTTTTTCGTTAATCTTTTTATACGTGGCACGCAGCAAAAAAATTACTACTCCTATAATATATATATATATATAAGGGCACATAATCCAAACACTCAACATCAGCCAAGTAAGAAAAGGTTGGCAAAGTCAAAAGGAGTTTCAATTTCTTTCTTTTCTTGTTCAATTATGAAAGAGCAATCATTCAATGAATTAGTAATCCATTATATGTTGACACGTGAATTAGGATTGTTGGCATTTTTAATCAGCACAAACAAAAGTACTTCAAATAGTTTGGTTATCTAGCATTCTAGCTCTTTGCTAGCATAATTTTATTATATATTGGATTATATTGTAATCCCTCTATACAGGATTGTAATAAAATGATCATAATTGTGACATTCTCCACCATAATCTATTAATAATTTTTCTTTAATGAAGAATATGTTTTAAAACCACTAACAAATACACCTTAATATTTATTCACTTTTATGAGAATTGTCATAGAGAATATTGTCATACTCTAGTTTAATGACTTAATTTTTTTACTTTATTTAAAACTATTATTAATAATTTAGCACAAATTGTAAATATTTTGGTTGCAACTCCAAAATCGAATCTAGATCATATGCATAGTCTCTTTCGTTAATACATTGGAATTATTTTTTAGGCTTAGAAATTCATTTTTATTTATTTTTCAAATTAAAACTTTAGTATATACATGTTAGATCTAGAGGGATGAAGAAGGTAAAGTCCCGTCCCGTATAATTTTGAAAATCCCGTCTAGGTGGGATATGTGGCCCCTAATAAATTATGTAGATCGGACTATAATTTACTATCCGATTTAGCCGTTGTAATTACAAATTGCAACGTCTGAGAGCGTTTGGTGATGATGAAAATGATATAGTGAAGTATGGTGTGTTTGAGAGTCACAACTTCTAGGAGATGATAGTAGCGTTTGGAAGCTCATTGAATCCCCATTTCATCAGCTTCCTTTCTCGAGCTTATGGGAAATGACGGTAGTATTTGGAAAAAAAAAATCCAATGCTTACCCTTTGTTCATTTACGGATTTTTATGAGAGCATCTATTCTAATCCAATCGATTTTTTTATCCAATTCACACGTAAACTCTTCATCCTTATTTTATGAAATTTTTATCCACCGTTGTTAATCCTTCACGATCCCTTAATTATAGCTTTCCTTAGGAGTTTTCTTTCGTTGTTGGGCATCTGGTTGTGCAACTCGCAAACATGTCCTAGGTTTGGATCTCTCTTGTGTTTTTTGATTTAGTTTTGATATAAATGAAAATATTGAATGTTCGTTTGGTTGGAGTGGCGGGATGGTAACATAATGCAATCAGTTAAGGGGTGGAAAGGAAACGGAAATGACTGGATTACTTTCATGTGGTAAAACATCTCTAAACAAACATAACTTTTAATTGATTCGGAATCATTCCGTTACCGAGAATGATTCCTAACGCTTTCAAACGAGCCCTTTGAGTTTTATTTGGGAAGTTCTAGGTTTTATTTGTAAAAGATGGGCACATTTGGATAAGGACGCCCAAAGTTTTGATATCAATAAACGGTGTAGTCGAGGATTTGTAGACTGAGATGGCTTCTCGCCACACGATTAGGCTTTCATGGTATCATCCCTGCCAAGCTTTGCAAGAGAGAAATCACCAAAGCAATTTCACAACTCAAAGACGAAGATTTCCTTTGGTGTTGATGTAGGTAGGTCAGACCACCAACCATGAAGCTCAATACGACATACATTCCTAGACGTCTTCTTCTCGCAAGCTTGTAAGCATGTGTAAATGTTGATGATTCTAGTCACCAATTTTGTTGTTCCTAGTAACCAATGCAAGAAATATTATCCTCCTGTACCAAATTGTTTGCAATTTACTCAACATTGCTGACTTCTGTCATTTTCAGAAGCATGACAAAATAGCAAATCCAAACATAAATTGTATGACAGAAACAGAGGAATTTCATAGCATTAGTATATTCATCCAGCATTTTCTCAAACAACTTTTCTACATAGATGAATAGAGCAACTCAATATTGGTGAGTATGAACAACAATATTGTTGACTAGGAACATCAATATTAATGATAGAATACACACGGTCCACACAGACTAGCTGACTGAATTTATTGGTACATGACATAGATAAATGAATTCTCAAAGCTTTTGTGTATATTTGTTAATTTATCTTTTTATATTTGTCGGGTCAAAGACGTGGAGGATTTTGCACGTCAAAGTGAACCTTACACACAAGCACCACAAGCACTCGGGGTTCCATCCTAAAACCAATTGACAATAGGAGGAGTAATCCTCGTACTTATATCTTAGGTTCACGGATTTCATATTGTCGATGTGGGACACATTTCCCACGTTCAACAATATTAGCTACATGATCTAGTTGTGGATTAAATGAAATTTGTGTAATGATTTTATTTTCTCTTCTTAACTAAGCCATGATGACTATATTGTACCAATATCTTTTGATTAAGCAAAAAGTAATGAAAACTCTAATTGTCATTATTCTTTGGCAATTGGCATGACTGATTCAAATTACAAAGCTAATTGTTTGCGACTTAAAGCCAAATGAGCACCAAGCCATTTTAGGTAATAATCTAACCATTGTACAACCATGTTATTTTTAGGTAATGATCAATTAATTTTTTGATTTTTATTTAAAAAAATCACTTACAAATTTTATTTATTAAAATTAACTTATAATATTAATTTATTACAACCAACTTATAAATTTAAACTAACAAATTGACATTATAATCCACATTATTGCATAGTTTTCTTGTTTTGTAATTGTTTGAATATTGAGTTAATATAATCTCTTTTTAATATTGACAAAAACATTAAAAATAAATTATAGTAGGAATGATGCTTTTTTTCATAATTTTACGTTTATACTAGCTTTAATAAACTTTGTTCTCTTAAACACTCGTCAAGCTTTTTTAAAAAAAAAACAGCCTAGTTTAATCAACTGCTTGTTTCAGATCTCAATCAGCTTCAGCCACCCAAAAACTCAAGGTTTCAAACAAACCCTAATCTGTTATAAAACATATCGATTTCACGATATCAACAATATCCTGATATCCTAACATAAATGCTAAACGATCCTCTGCGACATAGAAAAACATGTTCGTTATAATGACATGATGATATACTAATCGACCCTTGGAAAAGTCATCTCATATTTTGTTCATTTTGGTAGGGAAAAGTCATCTCATAATTTGTTCATTTTTTGCAGGGAAAAGTCATCTCATAATTTGTCCAGACTGTCTAAACTCTAAGCAAGAAAGTAATCAGATAAATCAACTCTTGCCAATTGCAAGATTAGACTCGTAGGAAGTCATGCCTCTTCTGAAAGCGTCAAGCTAAAGAGAAGAGAAGAGAGCCCCCTGAACGTATATGTCAAAAATCATTTTCATCGGAATGTCAAAAATCCGCACTTAAATAGGGAAATAGAATTAACTACGACTAAGTCACGGTCGCAAGAGGGCTGTTTTGTAACCATTGTCATAAACCCTTAAACCCGACAAGGGAAAGGGTTTTCCAAAATACATCAGCCTTGAATGCAATACTCGAAAATTGACACGAAAATTACACTAAGCATTTTGGAAAGGTAACATGCCATTCCAATGGTACCATGTCTAATCTTTTTAGAAGATCTTGAAGAGCAAACCGCCATGGGTGGCGAAGAATGGAGCAAACACCAAAGACTCCACAGCCATCAGCTTGATCAGAATGTTCAGTGATGGCCCGGAAGTGTCCTTGAGCGGGTCACCGACTGTGTCTCCAATTACAGCAGCCTTGTGTGCATCAGAACCCTTTGGACCGAGTTGTCTTGCGTGTTCCGAAGCTCCAGCCTGGAAAAGGAAATGTCAATAGTTGCAAATTTATTTTCTGTTAATGAGACGCGGAATCTAGAAAGAGATGATGAATTGTTACCTCAATGTATTTCTTAGCATTATCCCAGGCTCCACCGGTATTCGATGCAGAGATGGCAATCTATTAAAGAGAGTTTTTTTTAAAAAAAAAAAGGGCAATAATATGGAATTTTATCATCTAGCCATTTAATTTGATGTGTTTACCTGTACACCAGAGACGAGAGCACCAGCAAGGACACCGGATAAAGTTTCAACACCGAAAAAGATGCCAACAATGAGGGGCGTAAGCATGACAAGAGCACCAGGAGGTATCATCTCCTTGATAGAGGCATCAGTAGAGATCTTGACACAGGTGGCGTAGTCAGGTTTAGCAAGGCCTTCCATTAGACCCGGAATGGTGTTAAACTGTCTACGCACTTCTTCAACCATCTTCAAGGCAGCACTACCAACACTCTTCATTGTCATTGCAGAAAACCAGTAAGGAAGCATAGCTCCCACAAGCAAGCCGATGAACACCTTTGGGGTTAGGACATCAACGGTTGAGATAGCTGCACGACTCACAAAGGCTCCGAAAAGGGCAAGAGATACTAGAGCAGCAGAGCCTATAGCAAACCCCTGAAACAAAACCAATATTTAGGGCTTATTTGAATGCATACCGCACTACTAAGCCTCCGTTTGGTTATAACTCCGAAAACGGAAACGGAATGGAAATGCATCTAGTCCATATATATACCCTTGTTCGTAAAGTTTTTTGGAATCATTCCTTGGAGTTTTTATGCAAAATGTACTTGTTCCCCCCATTTTGTTTCACTGTTAGGTATCAAAACTAATCAAGTTCTACTACAAGTAATGATTCCAAAAAACACTTCATGAATAAGGGTCCACATATGGACTAGATCCGTTTCCATTCCGTTTTTGATCCCGGAAATTGAAACAAAACGGGCCCTAAATGTTTTAAAGTCCGATACTACACAATTGCATTTTAAAGGTGAGAAGATAGGAATTTCAAACCTTTCCAATAGCAGCAGTGGTGTTTCCTGCAGCATCAAGAGCATCTGTCCTCTCTCTGATCTTGTGGCTCATGCCAGCCATCTCAGCAATACCACCAGCATTGTCACTGATGGGTCCATAAGCATCAATAGCCAAGCCGGTAGCGATGGTGCTGAGCATACCAAGGGCTGCAACAGCTATGCCGTACATAGCAGCGAAAGTGAAACTAACAAAGATACTGACTGCAATAGCGAAGATAGGAATGATGACGGATTTGTATCCCAGAGCGAGTCCAAAGATTACATTTGTGGCAGCTCCGGTTCGGCAAGAATCGGCAACGTCTTGTACAGGGCTGCAAATATAAGCATCACAGTAAAATTAGAGACATGAGAAAAATTATATATTGTATGCAAAATATATATACCAGCTACGGGATTTTGCTTTACCTGTATGCATTGCTAGTATAATATTCAGTTACGAAGCCAATAATGAGACCAGCCCACAACCCAACAGCAACACATAAGAACAATTGCCTGCCAAATAAAAGCAAATTCCTTTCATTAGCAAAGAGGAAAAAGACAGTAAGACACACCATAAATGCTTAAGATTATCCTAGCTGAAAAGAAGAATAGCATTCAGATGATACAGAAGTGTTCCAAACAAGAACAATAAAAGGATCAAAGGTGCACAAATGGCCAGGTACTGATAAATAACTTACCAGTTAGTCACAGCCTTCTGGCTCCCAAAGTTAAATATGGTAAATGACGAAGGAAGGGCAATCCATGTAATTATGGCAACACCAACAGTCATTAAAACTGTAGAAATGATCAACTGCTTCTTCAAAGCTGGCTCAATCTCCTTCACAGCCTTAATCTCAAAGAAGTCAGTTGCAAATAATGTTGTGATAAGGCAGACAATAATACCCATTGAACTGATCAATAGAGGATACAACATTGCAGTGAACTCATGGTTGATCCCGAATGAGGATATGGAAGCAACGACAAGAGCAGCACATGATGCCTCAGCATATGAACCAAAGAGATCAGATCCCATTCCAGCAATATCACCGACATTGTCACCGACATTATCGGCTATCACCTAGACAAATGAAAAACTATTATAAGTCATCAGCATTTAATTAGAAAATAAGAAATATTTGACCTCAGCATTGTGCTTACAGCAGGATTTCTAGGGTCATCCTCAGGAATGTTTCTTTCAACTTTACCCACAAGGTCAGCACCCACATCAGCAGCCTTTGTATATATACCTCCACCGACTCGACCAAAAAGAGCCATGGAAGATCCACCAAGACCATAACCGGTAATAGCCTCAAACAGACCTCCCCAGTCATCACCATAGTAAAGCTTGAAAAGGTTGATGGTTATGTGAAGTACCAAGAGACCATTGGCAGCAAGAAGGAAACCCATGACAGCACCAGATCTAAATGCAACGATGAAGGCCTTACCGACACCCTTCCTTGCCTCTAGGGTTGTACGAGCATTAGCGTAGGTTGCAATTTTCATTCCGAGGAATCCAGAGACCACGGATGTAACGGCACCAAGCACAAAGGCTACAGTACTGAAGGCTGCAGTTGCAAGTGCAGGCTTGCACGTCTTGGTTTCATCATACGTACAGGGTTGGGAGCTAGTGCTGAAGCCTTCCACAGAGCCGAGGAATACAAAGATCAAGACAGCAAAAGCACTCATGAAAATACCCACATACTTGTATTCCGTGTAAAGGAAAGACGTGGCTCCTGTAACAAACAAATAACCAGAGATCAGTCCTCACTGAATCAGTTTTCAATCAGCTAATATATCATACAGGTTTTTTAAGAACGTAAGCAGATGCAGACTTCCATCAAGATAACTGAAACTTGATATAATGTGTCATTATAACAATCAAGTAAAAAGATATACATTTAAAGAGAAGAAAGAAAGTAGAGAACGTTTCTAAACCCGTATAATACAAAGAATAATAGAAGAAAACACGTGGTAATCATAATAAGATAAGAACTTTCAAGCCAATCAGGGCCCAAAATTCCAAATTATATCAGTCATAAGGAATGATGCGTGTGTTGGAATATGGAAGTAGAATAAGTTTCTACAGAGACACCACCAGCCCCTCACAACACTGAATGTAAAATGGCACATACTTAGCCAGATCCCCAATAAACACAAAAACTAAAAGGAGTGAATGAAATGATTTCCTATAAAAATTAAAAGGCTATCATGATTTGCAATACATCAAAACATGAAACATGAATAGCTCTACTGTGATAATTGCGATATGACCATCAGCAGTGACTTTAAATTTCTAACCTAAGCAATATTCAGATTTATAATATTGAGAGTAACTATCATCTTGATATCTTTTATCTACAACCAGTTTATCATAATATGTGGGTGGGAATAAGGTCACCCAAAGTATTGCTGAACATTTAGTATCTTAAGTTCTTGGTCTTCACAAAAGTCCACTTTTTATTAAATGAGTGAAATTTCAAGTAGGCATTCAGATTTCATACATAAACCAAGACGAATAACAGACGCGCAGGAAAATTCAACACCTTTAGGTCAATATCTTTTCTAAGTTGTTTTGACTTTGACCCTAATACCAAACTATAAAGCCATGGCCACAGAAAATCAATCAGATATACTAGCTCTGAAGTATGAAGTACAAGCTATGGAAACAGTCCCGTTAATAGTTATAGATGATAATAGGTTGTGAAAAGGTATGGTCTTGGGTACAGAACAATATATTCAAAATAAAAAATGAAAATCTTTTTTATTGGTACTTTGTTATCACAAATACACCAAATCATCCTGTCTGGGTCTGCAATTGAATATTGCCAAAGAGGAAAGGAATCTTGAATTTTAAATAATTTTAGAAACACAGATCTAAAATTAAACTTCCAAGGATTAAACAAATGCTACACAGAGTCACAGATTTGTAAGCTCAAAGCATATCGAATCTCAATCCCCATCACTTGTGGGTCCTTACTCCCATAAGGAGTATCATCTACCAAAGTCATAATGTTCAATATGACAAATCTCCATCATGAGAAACACGACAATCACATTAGAACCACATAAACATTTTCACTTATCTCAATCAATCAAAATCAATTTTCTCACTATTTTATCCTCAAATTCACATGATAAGCTGGAAAAACAAGCAAAGAGATCGAGTGAACACACCAGGCAACCACTGAAGTTCACAGATCGAACCAGTTAGTCTCAATTTCTATCCATTTCCATTTTATCTCAAAAAAAGGGCAATTTCATAAATAACAACTTAAGAAATAAGAAGTGATATAGCGGTAAGCAGGAAGTTACAAAGGAAGACTTTTCACCTTCAGCGATAGCGTTCTGAATTTCGGCACATTTAATGACGACATCGTGGTCTGCGAGGCCTTCTTCCTCGTCATCTATCAAGGAATCAGCCAAGCCATTCTTGTTCTGGTTCGCCGTGGGTTCCGGCGAGACCTTAACACGGGAAACGATAAGCCACTGGAAGAGCGCAAAGACGATTCCGACTACTGCAGACACCGGAACAATGATTTCAGTGCCGATATCAGAGAGCAACGCCGACCCCATGGTCGTGGGAGAAGGAAAGGGAAAAGCTAGAGAAATTCGAGGGTTTCTGGGGACTGCAGTTAGACTCTGAGAGAACTCGCTACCTGTGCTTGGTTGCTTCGCGTGGCCTTGGGTATATATACTGAGGAAATTGCGTTGAAATGATAAATGAAATATCAGAGGAGATGATGACGTGGAATATAATAAATATAGTCTATTGCGTCTTGTAATTTGTAAGTTGTAACTTGTGGGTATGACGTCCAATTAAAACTGAAATACACTAAGGTAATAATAATATTTTTTTTATAATTGCTTTAATTGAAAATATGGACATTATTATAATATAAAATGTCTCCTAATATTTTAAAGTCATTTTATTTTCGCTACCTTTGATTTACTAGTATCAATTTAAACCGCAATAAAAATTAGACCCTGATTCAAAAAGTCTATAAAAAATAAATAAATAGTCAATTTTTTTAAAGTTTAGTTTACAAAGAAAAAGTAACTTGTGATTGCGCATTAATTAATAATTATTAAATTTATCATTATTGGTAATTCAGTGTTAATGAATGTAAATTATAGTTTTGGTTGTGTAAATTATAATTTCACACTAACTACAAGTCACGATCATGGATCTGTTGAAGGTGTTTTGTCAATTTTATGTCCTTAATATAAATATTTACGTTATTAGCTTTGGTTATGTTGAATTGGAATGATGATAAAAGAAGTAAAAAATGGAAATGGAGGGGAGACAAATAGAAAAAGTAAGTTTGTCCGGTGTGAAAGGTTGGAGATTTAAGGAGGAGATGAAGACAAAGCAAGTAAATAAGGGCCATCCAGGTTGTATTGTAAAGAAAAAGCCTGGCAATGGGTCTCAAGGGCTATTTATGTCTTTTGTTATAATTTTTTTGTTTATTTATATGTATTTTTGATTTTCTGTAGTAAGAACCCGTGAACACGTGAGTTTATGAATATGTTATATTGAACCAGTGGTGGATAAGTCGATGATGGCAGTCATCTAACAAAGTCTTAACAGCTCGTATTTTTCTCATCAATTTTCTCGAGTTGGAAAAAATATTATACCTAACTTTGGTTAAAACAGTACGATGAAGATTGTTGGAGAAGATTTATGTCATTATATGAAGAGGTTGTGGACAAATAGGAACATTCCAAAGAAAGTTGATGTTATAAAGCAACTTTTCTGAAACAAAATTGCATTTGATCTTAATGGATTTAGTACACTTACGATAGAAATGATTGCGGCAATGTAAATGGATGTCTTGTTATCACTTTTGAATGGAATTGAAGTGATGTCTGGAACCTCGAATTCATTGAGAAGGCAACCCATTACTAATTGAGCAGTAGCATGTTACATATACTGATTTTTATTTTCGCAAATGAAAGAGAAATAGTGTGTTGTTTCTTAAACTTCCTTGAATTTGAAGTGTTGCAATATTATGAATTCACTGGCTGATCAACAGGGTTGGGACATTAAACACAATCAACATCACAATAAGTCAAATGATGGGGAAAAAATTTGAAAAAAAAACTCCCGCACTCTAGAGAACGCACCCTTACGCAATGAAAAAAAACTCCCAAAAGACCCTAAACTCAAACAAGAAACTATGGCCGCCGGTACAAACCCTAACTCCCAAAACAAGGTCAATCCGAAAAGAAAAAAGCGTTCATCCTCACGAACTCAAATCAAAGACTGATTTCAACTTGAAATCAATTAGAGATGTTGTTGGCCCAGAAGAAATTAACCTAGATACCAAATATTATGTTGGCGCGATTAAGCCAGATTTTTGGTCTCTCTCGTCAAAATCCGGAAACGAAACTAAAGTGAAGAGCAACAGATCCCCGACGGATTCAAAATCAACCATGGTTGTAGCAAGGAAGTATGAAGAATTGTGTTTCCAGTGAAACCAATCAGACCCGCGGTCGACCCAAACTCGTCAACCCAAATCTAATACATCCAAACCAAATTTCAGGTGTACTCTTAATTATATTCTTCTAGGTGATACATCTGTTTTTAATCTTCTTCAATTTGGGAACCATTACAAGATAGATCTGAATCCAACCTATCTTTCTCCATTGTTAACAATATAATTAAATCTCCTAAAACACCATTGCTCTATCCCTTCTTGTTTCTCTAAATGAACTTCTGAGTTTAATATTGAATCTCGCTGCCATTCGAACAAGGTCATGAAAAATGGTTTTAATCTATCACCAAACATTGGAATATTAAGTGTTTGTTGTCATGTGGACATTACTCGTGTGTTTCTCTCTAACATAAGGTTTTGGATAAGTATTTTGCATTAATTTTCACATTGCATTCTTTGTAGGAGCAAATAAGGCATGGCAACAATTATGACCAGGAATACAAGGAATTTGAACACATAACCAAAGGCATGAACATGAGCTTAAGAGTTGTGAGAAAAGTAACCGACAATTACAACAACGTTTGTGCTCTAGAACCGGTGAACGGTATAAAAATATGGAATCTTCAATACAAACATCTATGTTATGAAACCTAGCATAGTTGTCATGTAATAATTATGGCTATCTACATCTATGAATATATAAACTGCTCTATGTTTGATTTTGTTTTTCTTGCTCTATGTTTTCCATAAGGTAAACAAGAGACAACATACAAAGGAAACAATACAATATCAAGCAAATCAATGAAAAAAAGAAAGCACAAATATTGCAGTTTTTTCGAACAAATAAGCTCTCCAGCGAAATGCCGGAAAAAATTAGCCTCTGCACGTGAAAAAAGTGGTTTAGAATCAACTATAACAAACATTTTCTTCATATATTTGAAACTAGCATTGTGCAGGCATCTCAAACAATGGCCGTACGATCCTTTACATTTTTTGGTATTTCAAACAGAGCTTTGGGTCTACCTCATGTGGTTATGTACTATGGTCTTCTGTTGATGTTAGTGAGTGATTGAGTCGTGTTTGGATCGTGGTTGTCATCGTGTGCTTTCCGTTTTGATGGAAAATGTTTCCTTGGAGTCTCGTCTTCACGCCCCCCAGGAGTTCGTTTCCTGGTGTACATGCTTCCGACGGTGCTTCTTCGACAGTGATTGGCTCGTTGTCTCACTTGCTTCGTATTCATGGAGTTCCCCCTTCATCATCCCTAGTTATCCATTATTGTTCTCCTTCGGCTCTTTTATTTATTTTTTTTGTTTCTTGTATTGTCATCTTGACGGTTATCTCCGCCTGCTGCATTTTCGCGGCCTCTCCTTTCACCGTTATTTCACGATGATCGAGTGTGTTACTTTGTTCCTAAAAAAAAAATCAGAATAAGCCAATGTATAGTAATGTGGGTATTATTTAAGAGAATACCTAGATCATGCGTCCCTCGCGAGCAGGGTCGGTCTTGGTATTGGACATTGTGAGCTCCAGTCTAGGACATCATATTAGATAAGAGGACAAGCATTTATATAATTAGTACTATTTTTGTAGGATATTATGGATAAATTTTTTTATATTTTATGATTCTTAGATTATGTCAAACAATTCTTCATTTTTCACATTACACCCTTGTATTTTATAATCTTTTTAAATATATCCTTAAACAATGCATAAGTCAATATTTGTTGGCATTTTAAGGAATAGAAAAATTTTAATTTAATCATCCAAGGGCTACATAGATATCCAAAACAACTATTAATAATGATTAATTAAAAATCTCAAAATGTTAATTTATAGATGGTCGAAGAGTATAAGCCATTAAATTATATATAAAAATAATAATTCATCCAAAAAGTTATCCAATCACAAGTCTAAATACATAATATTATCCGAAATTTCTTTTTTTATATATAATTTGAATATCTAAGGGTATCTAAAAGCTAAATCGTCCCTGACACCGAAATCTCAAGGACTGATCATGTTTGCTAGTATACGAGTATGTGTATGTGCTTGCATATGTGACATGAGTAGTTCTGGATTGTTGCATGAATTGATCGAGAAGTTGGACAATCAATCTAAGTCTAGCATGGTTTGAGAGTAACTTTGTATGAAGTGGAAGAGAAGTTAGAGAACCAATAATAAAACTAGCGTGTTTCAATTGTTTGGTTTGTAAATCACGTGAGATGATATTTTTTCCTCGTCGATAATCGGTAAGAATCATTTTCGAAACTAAAAAATTTACCGGATCAATAAAATATATATTTATTTAACGATTAAAATGAAATGATAGAGGTCTTTTAAATTAACTTAATCGTTTCTATTTCATTTACTTTCTCTTAACCGTGTTTAATTTACCTCACTAAAAAAACAAGCACATTTAGAGTTTATCGTACCCTTATACAACCATATTTTATAAATTATAATAGTAGCTATCTTTTAAATTTCTTAAACACTATTATCAATTTTAACCGTATTCTATTCAACAATTAGTTGGTGATGACCAGTACACGCCTTTTTAATAAAATTATCACCCCAACTCCGTGTTCGAAAAAACACATTTTCAATTTATATAACTTTAACTACTACACTACTGTGTATCAATCTTTCAAAAATTATAGATATCACGAAAATTCAAAAAAATGATGATTATTTTTTTTATCAATGCATAATTATTTATCTTATTCCGTGGTTTATAAATATAATAATAATAATAATAATAATAATAATAATAATAATAACATGTAAAATATAAATAAAGCATATATGTCTTGTATTAGTTATCAATTATGATCCGATCTCATTGTTGATGAAGCTCTTATTTTAAGAAAAATGAGCTTGTACTACAAATAAAAATGACTTATAAATTTTTTTTTGTCAATAAATAAAATCAACTTTAAACACTTCTCCATGACAAAAAAAATGTCAAAATCATTCTCATATTCAAACACAGTTCCATCAACAAAACTATATTTGTTTTTCACATAATAACATACGGACCGAATGCTTATAATCATTATAACTTTTTCACAAAAATTACATAGATTTTTGTATAAATCGTCATTTGATATTCGCCAAACAAACTCTTTACACCTTAATCTTATCTATTTTAATAATGTTTGGCGTATCAGCTCGTAAGCCTTAGATAAAATTTAATATATCAACTTTATCAAGGATCTGTGACACCAAAGTTTGATAATTTTGGTCATACACAACTTATTTCATGATAAATTTGGTTATAAGCATAACTAAGTTCATCTTGAAAAATCAAATAAATAAATAAATAGAAATTTCTTCTGGAACAAAGGACCAAATTATCACCCATTAATCAGTTGGGACAAAATCTGCAAACCAAAAGCCCTTGGTGGCACTGGTATAAGGAAGGGTGAGGATATGAATAAGGCACTACAAATGAAACTACTATAGAAAATTATGGCAGAACCAGACAACATATGGGTTTAAATTATAGAGGAGGAATACCTCCGTGGGAAAAACTTATGGAATTATGAATGTGGAAAAACACATCTTGGCAATGGAAGAAGTTGGCTAAACTGAAAGACGAATTTAATAAAGGCCTATGCTGGCGAGTAAGGGATGGAAAAACCATTAGCTTTTGGGAAGATCGTTGGTTATTGGAAGAACCCTTACATTCAATTGTATCCGATCAAACCTTAATCAAACCATGGAAAAAGGTAGAAACCTTCATCTTGGACAAAAAGTGGAATGACCAACAACTTGATCAATTGGAAGGCATTATTCCAGCAAACATCATTAACAAAATAAAGAAGTATAACCTCCCAACGAATGAAATAAGAGATAGAATTTATTGGTCAACTAGTGATGATGGATGGTACTCCACTAAATCTGCTATAAATATGATCCAAATGCGAAAAGTTGGGGTATCGGAAGACAAAACATGGATTTGGGATATAAGCGTAATGCCAAAAGTTCAAAACTTTATGTGAAAAATGGCTCTAAACGGCCTCCCAACTAAAGAAAACCTAGACAAACAAAAAGTTCCGGTAGTTATGCACTGCGTATATTGCAATTACCATACAGAAACTGCTAAACACCTATTTTTTGAGTGTCAATGCACACATCGGACTCTGGACAGTTCCAAAATATCAACCATCCTTAAGGAGAGCGACACGGATAACCAATCGGTCTATGAGACTATTCTTGTATTGAAGGACAAAACCTCCACACAAGAATTTATACAGCTGACAATGATATGGTGGAATATTTGGCTAGACAAGAATCAAATAATCTTTAACAATCAAAGACCAACACAGAATCTGAAACAACCGCTATTAAACAAATTGAAGACTGGGAACAAGCAAACATTATACAATCAATGAAGAGCAAAATAAGCAAAAAACAAAGAAGGAAGACTAAGAATATCGGTTGGCAAAAACCAAAAGTAAACTTTGTTAAGATCAACTTTGATGCAGCTTCGAACAACAATAATCAATTTGCCTTTGGCTTTATCATTCGGGATAACCTCGGCCTTCATTTGGCGCACGGAAGGGGAAATGTAATGCAGAATCTGTTTTGGAGGCAGAAACTTTTGCTCTGCGGGAAGGCCTACAAAAGGCCAAACAATTAGGATTCACGGCCATTGATATTGAAGGTGACAACCTGATGCTGATCAATTCGATCAACCACAGATGGAAACCTCCGTGGGAGACATATATGATCATTTCAGATATTTCCACCAGCATCTCAGGCTTCTTCCATGCAAGCACCACTCACATCTTCAGGAAAATCAACACGGTAGCGGACAAGCTTGCAAAAAAAGACTTTCTGCTACTGATGAACATGAAGATCTTCCCGATGATGTGATAGTACTCATCCGTAAGGATGCTATAGGTCGGTTGGTGTCTAGAAGCTGACCCTCCTATTCTGCTTACCTTGTATAAAAAAAAAAAAAACCTAAAATTAGAAGGGCGTGCCTAAGAGTGCAGATCTATATCGACAAGCAATGGGTGTGACATGGTCTCATGGGCCCCTAATATTAATTGTGTACAGTAGTATTATTTATACTACACTTTACGTGCACATGATTTTTGTCCCATACATATAATTACCAATATTCCAAGTACTATAAACTCTTTCGATAAAATAAAAGGTAATGAAATGATACATGTCTAGTCTATTTCTATTTTCCTTTCTTCCTAGGTTCTAAAAAAGATGTGAACCCATTACTTCCTATTAGCCACAGGCAGATTTTTTTTTCCTTTTACTTTTTGAAACTTAAGTTTATTGTGTACAATAATTCGGAGGAATAAATTTATTATTGATGAATAAATAATTCTAAAATTACACTCTATTTGTATAAAATTAGTTATCATTTTAGCCTTCAATATTCATAAAGATAATCATTATTTTATACAATTATCTATGATAACTAATAGAAAATTTATATTTTAATCTTTATTTTATATAATTATATATGATAATTAATAAATAAAAAATTGTAATTTTCTATAATAAAAAATTGAGTTAATGATTAAGGATATCATAATATTTTAATAGTTGTACTACATGTTAGGATGTGAAAGCGAGATAAAATGAGAGGTTTAAAAGTTATAATAAGCACTTGGCTTCAAATTCAAATGGACCAAAAATCAAATGTTGGATCAAATGGCCCAAATCATTTTTACAAGATGGATTTAATTGTCTATTAGTTTATTGTCCGGACTTAGTGTGGGTTTTTTAATACAAAAGTAATATTTTATAATTTTTTTGTTATTGTGTATTGAATATTAATCTATCCCATATAATTATGTCAACGACTCACGTAACACATAATATTAGGTCAACGATCCACTATCTAGTAGGTTAGCGATCCACAAACAAATAGATTAATAACCCACATATTAGTACGTGGCATATTATGGATACAAACACAATATCCCCTAACTTTATGTGTAAATCCGGACAATACAAACTCGGATCAGACATATTAATATGTGGCATATTATGGGTAGAACCCAAATTTTTTTTTGGAAAAAATAAGATTCTTTTTAAAATAATTGAGATTGTACGAGTTATTATCTATTGTAAAATATTAACACTATATTTAAAAAATAGTTAAATAATAAAACGTTTACTTGATGATGGGGTCATGAGACAAAGTTTTGTTATGTTGAACACGACATTCATCTAAACTAGAAGATGTATAAATTTCACTAAAAAAGGTGAACAACAAGAAGAGAATGAAGTGTATGACTTACCAATAATCATCATAAGTCCACATGTAAACTATTGAGGAAAGATAATCACTAAATGGTCTCGTGATGGCAACCTGATAACCCAAGAAAGCAAATGGAATGTCTCCGAACCCGCAATTTAGGGCTTATTCGTAGTCTTGACAAACCGGACTTGAAACGAGCAAGAGGCAAGAACGACAATCGCCTATGTCGTCACGAAGGAGAAGTCCTGTACACCAGCCGACGAAGAGCATCATTATGCATGAGTTTTCAACAACATAGAGCGCACGAGCAAGAGCAGTAGGGGATAACTGGTAAAGAGCAACAAGAGCATCGGCCATTTGGTTGACTTCCTTAAGATATGCTTGATGCAGACTTCCTCGAAAGACTGGAGATTGAAAAGGATATCCCCACTCAAAATCCCAACTTCTCAGTGTGGTTTTCAAATGCCTTAGACGAAATTGATAACGTGGAGATTATCCCTTTCTATTTCAAATTTTCGACCTCCTTGATCTTTGGCTAGAATTAGCCCTTTGAGCAGAGCTATAACCTCTATATCAAAATTTGGTATGTTAGGGAGTTTTCCGAAATTCACAGCTAGCGTCTTTGCATCATGGTCGTGGATAATTACTCCAAAGGACGATGTTCTGCAATTCAGTTTAGAGTCGTCAAAGTTCGATTTTACAAAATCGGTTTCAAGTTTTTCCCAATTTATGTTTTTCCTTTATTCTCTAGAGATAGAAGAATGTTTTTTAGACATCTCTCCCTTTGAAAATTCCCTGGCTCGTATCCCATTGCTTGATTTGAACTTTAACAAAATCCTTTATATGGTTGGTATAGTAGTAGTTTTGTTAATTAAATTTTATTTGCTCTCGGAAATACCAGATACCCCACCAGGTATAACATAGTAATCTAAGGTTATTTGTGTCTTGTTCCTTAATGAATTAATAGTAATGTTGGGTTTCGGGTTATTCCATGTTATATGGTTCATAACATTTGTATATTTTGGGATAATAACGGCATAAGCTTGTATGGTATATGGACAGTCAATGATTAAATGTCTTAAGTCTTCAAAATGATCGGTACTACGATCCGATGTTTCTCGAGTTTAACTTTTTAGGAATTCCCTTTTTTGTATTTTTTCACAAAAATACAAAAATCATTGGGGCAATGTCTAATTTCCAAATCCAATTGCATTTGGTATCGTTAATGTCTTTGTTTGCGTTGATCATTTCCACAACAGATTTTGTTGAGAACCAACCATGCTTATCAGGGGACCAATAAAAGTATGTCGGTAATATCACGAGTTGGGATCTTGATCGCTTAAATCGTTCAAGGATCGAGTCATAGATCAAAATTTGAAATATGTCTTTTATTTTCTCCATATTCCATGTTTTGTCTCGAGTAATAATCTCGCATACCCGCAAATTAGGGTCGTAGCTTATTTTGGATTCAATGCTCAACTTTAGTGGTTTTGAAGTGATCTAATTATCCATCCAAAATTTAATTGTTTTTTCATCACCAACTTGCCATCGAAGACCTTTTTTTAAAGATCTCTCTCAAGCTAAGCATTTTTTTTCCATTGGTATGATCTATTTCCTTTAGGGTGTTAACTTAGGATGCATGCACCCTTAAGGTATTTCTCATAGATAACATGAACCCAAACTTTGTCTGGTTTTGCTAAAATTTTACAAAGGAGTTTTAGTTGTAATGTTATATTGGAGTCTTTGGATTTTCTAATTCCAAAACCACATTCGTCTTTGGGTTTGGAAATTTCATCCCAACTGATGATATGTCTACTTTCGGGGCCTTTATTCCAGAAAAATTGTTTGTACACTTTGGTCTAAAATTATGAATGCGTGATTTTTGGTAAATAAAGAAGGGTGTTGATTTAACACTTGTGCTAAAACTCGATCTAGTTTTTTGTAAGTATTACCGGGACCATATTTCTTCTTTCTCCAAGTGAATTCCATTCATTGGTTAAGGAGGTCATGAAAGAGACAACTATCTTTGAAGTTGATCAATCAATTGAACCGGTTACACAATGGAGTGACCCATCCCAACTTTTCGGCTGAATTTTGAATCACGTTAAGGTCTCCCACTAGTAGACACGGGTTAGGCAAATCAAGAATAAAGTTTGTTAGTAAGGACCATAATTCAGTTTTATTTTTTTGGGGTGGGGCATATACAAAGATAAGCGTCATGGTAAAAATTGTTAGGTGGTTATAGTAGTTCATGTTGTGAAACGTTTGTCTTTATGGATTAGAGCAAATGTCTTATTAGCCATTTAGTATGCTTTCGATAGAAGGCAAATGCCTCCAGACAGGTCGTCATCGGATACAAAAATCTTATTATCAAAACCTAATTTACACCAAATTGCTTCATCCGGCGCGATACTAGTATTTATTTCAACCAAGGATATAGCTTGGATATTTTCAATCTTACATATGGTTTCAATATTGGTCCAAGACTTTTTCTTCCGCATTCCTCTTACGTTACAAAAGCTTATCTTCATTTGGAAAGGTTTTGCATTATTTGAGGTGGAAAAGTACTCTTTGTTATGTCCATGAATTCTACAAGGAGATTCATATCCAGGTTCATGTGTTCCCAATAGGGAATGTTTTGTTTAGGAGGCAAACAAGTCCTCTTTGTTCTGTCCAAGAATTCCCAAAGGAACCCCAAGTTTAATTTTGAAATTCCTAGATTACATGGTTGCTTCAAAATATAAGAGTACTTATTACAAGCCTCCTCTTTGCTTCAAAATTCCTAGATTACAAGCCTCCTCCTACTAAGCCTTGCACTACTTTTTATGAACCACCCCTCGTTACTGATGTTGATTTGATCTTTAAATACATTAAGTATTTTCCCACATGTACCTCTTGTGGCAAAAGATGGTTTGAGGGTACAACACCTTTTAGATGCTATGTGTGGTGAGAGTTTCACGGTTGCCACAGGTCTTTTGAGAGCGCTTTCATTAGTGGTTAATTTGTGGCTAGCAGGTAAGTGTCTGCCGAGTTTGAATGAGTTTGTTTCTTCGGCGCCTCTTACGCCATTATTGAAGCCTAACAATTTGGTTCGACCCATTGCAGTGGGTACTGTTTGGAGACGGTTGGTATCTAAAGTAGCCATGAAGGGAGTGAGTAAAGATATTAGAGAATATCTTGAAGATTTTCAGTTTGGGGTTGGTGTTCCGGAGGCTATTCTACATAGTGTTAACCGGGTTTTGGATGAGCGTCATAACGATGTTTCTCTAGATATGTTGATAGTGGATTTTTCTAATGCCTTCAACCTAGTTGATAGCAGAGTGTTGCTTAGAGAAGTGAGGGAAAATTGCATGTCTATCTCTTTATGGGTTGATTTCTTCTATGGTTAGGCTGCCCGCTTGTACATTGATGATGTGTTTATTTGGTCGGCTACTGGTGTGCAACAAGGGGACCCATTGGGGACGCTTCTTTTTTCTCTTGTCTTGCACCCGCTTCTTCATAGGATCAAATTTTGTTGTAAGCTTCTTCTACATACTTGGAATCTTGATGATGACACTATTATTGGCCGGTTAGAGGAAGTTGCTAGAGTGATTGATATCATTAGAGAGGCTGGACCGAGTTTTGGCCTCGAGTTGAATGTTTGAAAGACTGAGCTCTTTTGGCCTTCGTGATGGGTCAAAGCTTAGATATGGTTTTTTCCCTCATGGTATTACAAGGCCGGCGTTGGGTGTTAAGTTGTTGGATAGGGCGGTGAGTAATGATGATGGGTTTGTTAGAGAGCGCGCTAGTCATGAAGAGAGCGGTTAAGATGGTTGAGTTGATGCACATTCTTCCACTGTTGAGGGACCCGTATAGTGAGCTTCTCTTGCTTTGTTCTTGTATGGGTGTTTCTAAGATGTATTTTAGCTTGAGGACTTGTAAACCGGAACATGGAGGAGTGTGCAACAACTTATTTCGATTTTGGAGTCCGTGAACTAGGCAATGATATTGTGGTTTGTGGGGGTCCTTTTTTTGGGTATCTTTAATGGTGACTTGCTTCTTTGCGTATTCGGTTCGGGGTCTTGGTTTATACTCAACTATGGAGACTTTCTTCTTTTTTTTTGTGTGGCCTCCAAGCCCCAATATTGGACCCTTCAAGGCCACATCTTGCGGGATAGTGGAGTTGTTGATATGGGATTCGAGTTTTTTGCGGCGTTAGACAATTTTTTGGCCTCTATTCCTAGTTTTGATCTTTTTGGTTCTACTATCAAGAACACCGTCCACTCTAAAGCTCAATATGCTTTGACGAGTGCTCTTTTTGATAAGATAGTGCAGGCAATGTGATATGCCCTCGGATGGCGAGACCATCTGTCTATCCGGCTAAGAGGACCCCGCAAGCGGCATGTCTAGCCATGACATGAAGCTTGTCATTTTGAGTATTTTCCTTAGTTATTTCCCTTTATGGAATATTCCCTTTTGATCTTATCTTTTAGGTTTCCCCTTTTTGGTCTTTTTGTTATGGACTTGTTTGGCCCGTTGGGCCATAGGTAGATAACACCCTCTATATAAGGATGTGTTGGCCTTCTTTGTAATCATGTCTAATTTGAATCCAAGAATAGAGAAGGGAAATTCTCCTCTTGATTTAGGCATCACTCTTCTTTCACCCCCTCAAATATCTATCTTGGATCTAGTCTTTGATCCAATAACTCATACTCGAGGATCCTTTTGAAGGATCAACTATACTGCTCCACCTCGTGGGTGATCCGATCTACCCTAGATCGGCTCGACCGTACGCTTCCGCATCCATTTCTAAAGCCCCATCAACCATATTTTATCGTTTAATCCGCCTCGAACGACCAAGAAGGAGTAGTTGAAGTTTCTCCTCGATCTAGATCGTCCCCGTTTGTATCATTTGGTATCCTCTTAGCCGGATAGATGGATGGTCTCGCCATCCGAGACATATCACAATGAAAGCGACTTTTGATTTGACCCTTATACAAAAAACAATTTTTAAGTGTTTGCGTTCACCGCATAGTCAATACTTCTTCTTGTGATACCCATTGAGGAGCTTGGTTAGTGTATGTCTCTAGTCGAGTATCGCACGATACTTAACTGTCACCTTATGATTCATTTTTTTCCCTATTGACGTGATTTGTCTTATGCCCAATTGTTGGAGGACATTGGATGTTTTTGAGAGCATGTAGTTCATCGTAAGGAACTCTCTGGTTTCAAATATAGGCATGATCTGCTTCGTGATGTTTTATGTGACGTGTTTAGGAGAACACGAGTTTCGGATAAGAAGGGGGCGCTTGTAACCTTCTTAACGTTCGGTTTTCTAACGTCCAATGTTGTCGAGATTCTCAAGAGGGTGCAACGGGTCTTGCATGGTAATGTTGTGTCTCTCAAATCTTCAGACGTAATTTTTATGAGGATCGATTTTTCTATTCAGAAAGGGTTGGTTGCGCAAATTGTTGTCTGTCTACCTTCTAACTAGATGTAAATAATATTTACTTATATTATAATTATATATTATATATGTTATAAGGATAACCGGAAAAATTATTTTTTAGAATCTAGTTTTAGTAAAAAAAAGAAAGATTTATTAGCTTATTTAGTGATTTAGTTAAAAAAATTATTCCGAGAAAAATCGTGAGGCCACCACGTCAGCATCAACGTCACATACTTTAGTAAAAGTATTCAAATTTTAACATAAATAGATAGGCTTGTGGCGGTTGCAAGATTTGAATGGACTATTTTGACGATTTTTTTTCCGCTACACCATTCACTCCCATGAAAATTACACACATGAAACTAGGGTGAAACTACACACAAGGGAGGTAATGTCAAAATAATGAGTAGGTCGGTTTCACACGGAGGATTTCCAAGCTTTTTGATCGAATTGATTACGAGGTGATTGTCACATTCGATTTTCCAGTTTCTTGATTTAAGTTGTAGGTCCTTCAAAATCCCATTTGTGAGTGCATAAGTTTCAAAGAGGATATTAGAAATTGTTACACATCGTCTACTACCGAAGGTAATAATGACGGCATTGTGGTCTCTCAAGATAAACCCGGAAGAACGTTGACCACTATCTAGTCTGAATTCTTCAAATTTTAGTTTGGTCACACATATAATATGCTTCCTGCTTAGTCAATCATCAAATGCTTTTCTTTTACCGTTGACAGTGGCGGATCCAAGGGGGTAAAAAAAAACTATCAAAACGACGTCATTTTGATAAAAAGAAGGAAAAATCCCCTCCGGACTCCCAAAATTCTCACGCTCGTTCAACCCTCCAATCTCGGAAGCCGACTGCCGCTCTTCTCAATCTCGCACTCTTGCTGCTCGGTTTCTTCCGGCCGGCCGCTCCTCCAATCTCAGTCTCAGTCTCGCACTCTCAGAAGCCGACTGCTACTCACCCACTCCTCTTGCTGCGCCGCTCCCTCTCGGTTCTCGTTGTGTCTGCGTGACTGCTCTCAGTCTCGCAGTTTCAAAACCCTCTAGTCTCAATCTCACTTCTCAGTCTCGACAGTCGACTCCTTTCAGGCTCTGCTCTCAGCGGCTCAGCGCTTCAATCTCGAGTCTCTACTCTCAGTGCTCATCTGCTCAGATCCGCCACAGTCAATCTCGACTCGTACTCCCTCATATGCTGATATGCTCAATTTCAACTTGCAGTAAATTAAGTTAAAAGGTTATATTTCTACTTGTTATTTATAACTTATAAGTTGATTGAAAATTAGTAGTTATTTAGTTGATTATGTTTAATTGGTTGGTATTTGTTGATTGAATTTGAAACTTAGGTTAAAATTGCTGATTGAATTGAAAAATTATGTTAAAATTGTTGATATTTGTTGATTGAATTGAAAAGATAGGTTAAAGTTGTTGATATTTGTTGATTGAATTAAAAATTAGTGGTCGATTATGTTAAAATTGTTAAGTTGGATATTTTTGGTTTTTAAATTTTGATTGTGTTTGAACTAAATTTGTTGTTATGATTAGGATTTACAATATAGACAAGTATCTTATTTGAAAGAAGGTATCGACTACAAGTGTTGAAGATTCAAGTTCAATCCTAGTGTGAATGTTGGGGCATCAAATGAAAATGATGTTAGAGATGATGGTGTTAGTGTAAAAAGAGCTCGAATGAAAAGTTCTAGTGATTCAACTTGTGAATTTAGCATCATTAGTGATCCGGCATTGCGCAAATCCATCAACAATTATGAGCCTCGGGTTAGAGATGTTGTGAAAAGAGAATATGTTGTTCAAGGTGCTTGTCAACCATTGTCAAATGATTTTCCACGAAGTATGCAAGGAAATAAACAAGGGTTTTCCTTCCTAAGTGGTTCAAGGAGTTTGAATGGTTGGAATATAGTGTTTCTAAAGATGTCCCATTTTGCTTTTGGTGTTATCTTTTTCAAGGTGTTGTCGGTAAAAGATTTAGGGATGATGTGTTTGTGGTGACGGAGTTTTGCAATTGGAAGAAGGGTCCGGAAAATTTTAAAGAACATGTGAGATCAATGAATAGTACACACAACAATGTTGGAAGACATTTTTTTCTTACAAAGATCAAAGACAAAGTGTGTCAAAATGTTTGTCGGTTGGAAAGGAAGTTTTGGTTGTTGCATATCGCATTCGGTTAACCTCAAGTGTTGATGTTGTTAGACTATTACTTGTACAATGATTGACTTTTCGTGGGCATGTCGAGGCGACGGGGTCTCCGAATAAAGGTAATTTTTTGGAAATTATTATGTAGTATAGTTTACGCAATGCCGAGGTTAGAAAAGTGGTTCTAGAGAATGTGTCATTAAATCATCAACTCACTAGCCCTTCCATTCAGAAAGAAATTAAATTGTTAGTACGTGTGCAACAGTGACAACAAAAGCCATATTTGTGATATTGGAGACAAGTTCTTTTCTTTGTTGATTGATGAAGCTCGTGATAGTTTTGTCAAAGAGCAAATGGAGATTGTTGTAAGATATGCTAATAGCCTTTGATTAGTGGTGGAGCGGTTTCTCGGAGTTGTTCATGTTGTTGATATAGTTGCTTTATCTTTGAAATGTGACATTGATGAGTTTTTTGCTAAACGTGAATCATCCATCTCTAAGGTGAGATGTTGAGGATATGATGGAACTTCAAATATGTGAGGTGAGTTTAATGGATTGAAGGCTATTATCTTAAAAGAAAATCCTTGTGCATGGCATGTTCATTTTTGCTCACCAAGTATAACTAGTGGTTGTGGCCGTTTCCCAAAAAATCAGTTTGTTAGTGATTTCTTTTAGTACTTGTGTGCGATTAGTAACATGGTTGGAGGCTTGGAGCTTCTTGCAAGAGAAAATATGAGTTTTGGCAAAGACAAAATGAAGAAATGGTGGAGAGGTTGGAGTATGGTGACATTACAAAAGGGAGAGGAAAAAATCAAGAAAGTGCTTTAGCTCGGCTGAGGTCTACATGATGTGGTCCTCACTATACAACCATTGTTCGTATTATTTCTTTGTGAAACTCAACTCTCAAAGTGCTAGACAATATATTTGAGGAAGGCACTTATGAGAAAACTCGGGGCACTGTTGGTAGTTTGGCGGAAAAATTGGAGAAATATGGTTTTGTTTATATAACTCACTTGATGAATAAAGTGTTGGCGGTGACAAGTATGTTGTCACAATGCTTGCAACAAAAGGAGCGAAATATCATTGCCGCTATTGGTCTCGTTCAAAGCTGTAAACTGAAATTTCAAGATCCGAGGGGCAATGGTTGGGATCAGTTGATTGGAGAAGTCAATGATTTTTGTATAAACACAATGTTGTGATTCTCGACATGGACCATCTTGCTACAAATCTTCGCTCTAGGCGTTGTCAGTTAATTTGTTATTTCTCAATTAACTATTAAATTGGTATTTTATCAAATTAATGTTATGCTACATTTGTAGGTTATTGACCAAATTGATACAGAGATAGATAATCGTTTCAGTAAGTCAACAACATAATTACTCACTTGTATAGGATGTCTTGATCCTAAGAATACATTTTCCAATTTCAGTGTGGAGAAACTACTTCAACTTGCAAAGTTATATCCACAAGATTCCTCAATTTGTGACCAAAGGGAGCTTAGAGAACAACTTGAGTTATGGATTGTTAAAATGAGGAGATATGAAGATTATTATAAGTTGCAAAGTATTGGAGATATTTCTAAGAAGATGGTTGAGAAGGGAATGCACAAAGTGTTTTATTTGGTATACCGTCTTATAGAGTTGATTTTAGTGCTACTAGTTGCTACAATTATGGTGGAAAGAGCATTATCCGCAATTAGTATAATAACGACAAATTTGCGCAATAAGGAAGATGAATTTCTCAATGACAGTTTGGTTTGTTATATCGAGAAAGAAGTTTTCAAAAGCAATGACAATGAAGTTATTATTCAACATTTTCAGATGGTGAGATCCCGAAAGAGGGATTTCCCCTTTCTTATTAGTAAATCTCACAAAAAAAAATTCTTATTAGTGATGAACATTTTGTCGTTATTTCTTTAAGTTGTTCAGTCCCCCCTTCAAATATTTCCCGGCTCCGCCACTGACCGTTGGATTCCTTTACAATATTATGTTTTACAATTTCTCATCATCTTCTCCCGAGAAGATATTTTTTATTAAGGACTTATTCCTATTTTTTCTATTTCTTTTTTATTTTTATCTACATTACTTTCTAACCCTGGACCTTATTTAGATAGTGCCAATCCAACACAAGTTCTTTCTTTTTTTAACATAAGAAACCTGTTCTGGCACTTGCGCTGAATCTTCTACTCTTGATGGGCATGAATCCGAGTAAGCAGCGTCTTCTATCAAAGATCCAAAGAGGGAATTCGATGAATCTGAAGCAGTTGGCCGCTAGAAAGGGCGGTAGATGATAATGAGAAAGGGCGCCGCGTCTGGACGAGCAGGCAGAATGGATGAGCGAAAGGTGCCATACTATAGATTTTATATAATATGTTCCCAACTTAATATTTAAAAGTTAAAGTATGACATTTTTACACCGAAGGTAAATATAACTACGATATTAAATATATATTATATAATTTATATCTTCAAAATATCTTCGAATTTTTTTTTGTAGTAAGATATTTAGATAAAATTTCCCATTATATTATTAGTATAGAACTTCATATTATAATGTTGTGATATTTTTCATTCATTTAGCGACCCTCATATATAGTGTTCACTCCTTTCAAAATAAATGAATAATATATATAGTGTTCACTACTCACTAGGGTTTGGGTGATTGCCTCTTTAACCCTAGCACGCTCTCTGTTAGTCGCTTCTATCGCTCTCGGCAGCTCAGTGGCACGGCATCGATTTGGATCGATTTCTTCCATTTTAAGGTACGATTACTTAGATCCTTGCAACAGTTTTCCATTTGAATTCCATGTATATTACATTTGTCTGCTGTATGTTAGAATGCGAATTGCAACGGTTTTGGATTCTAATCTCTGTTCTTCCTTTTGAACATCATTGATCTATGTCATTCGTCTATTAACTTTACAGCTCTCATTCAGTTTCAACCAAAGTCGCTATCAATTTGGATCATAATCCATTATTCTCGATTCACGTTTGTATGATGAAGACGAGATCTTTATCATATTACTGCAAATTTGTGCATACTTATCTTCAAATAGTGTTCAAGTTTTTGATTGCAAGTACTAACTTGAGATTAAATCTGATTTCCAATGTGAAAGTTCTCTCAAATTGGACTTGATTTGTGGCAATTCCCTCTTTGAGGGAGAGCAATGAGCTGCAATGAATGTCACGGGTTGATTATCATATTTATCTTTGATATCTATATTTATATTGTTTTGTTGTTTGATAGGTTGAGGAAATATGGTGAGAGTTAGTGTTCTCAATGATGCTCTGAAAAGCATGTACAATGCTGAGAAGAGAGGGAAGCGTCAGGTGTTGATAAGACCCTCATCCAAGGTCATCATCAAGTTTCTCATTGTGATGCAGAAGCACGGTATGATTGAAATTGCTGCTTGTTGTTAAGTACTAATAATTATTGTGCTATATATATGTTTTGTAAACTCTTGATGTTTGGCCTCTAGGTTACATTGGAGAATTCGAGTATGTTGATGACCACAGATCTGGAAAGATTGTGGTTGAATTGAACGGAAGGTTGAACAAATGTGGAGTGATCAGTCCCCGTTTTGATGTTGGTGTGAAAGAAATTGAGTCATGGACTGCAAGGTTGCTTCCTTCTAGACAGGTAAGCACTAGATTTATAAATCGAGTCATGGACTGTTCTTAAATTTGTACCGGTGATAATTGATCTTATTTGAAAATGTACAGTTTGGCTACATTGTCTTGACAACCTCTGCTGGAATCATGGACCATGAAGAGGCCAGGAGAAAGAATGTAGGTGGTAAAGTGCTCGGTTTCTTCTATTAGATCGAGATTTTGGTCATTACAAATGTGGTTTTGTTGGATGTAGTTGAGACTTGAGAAGAGAATCATCAGAGATTCATAGTTACTGTTCTAAGAAATTGTTATTGCATTCTATGTTTAAGTTTATGCCTGATGATTATACAAGTTTTGTTATTTGCAAGTTTATGACACCTGGTGATTAGTCTGATCTAACTTCTTTCATTAACCTGCACCTTTTGAAGGCTTTTCATTCCTAAAACCAAAATGCAATGGCCTGGGAGCTATTTGAAATTGATGCCTTCATCTCTTGTGACTTGAAGTCGGTTTTTGGTAGGAGATTAATGTAATTTATTTTATATTAAATCTGGGAGATTGCTTTAGTGGATGTGTTTGTTTGAAGATGTGGATGTGTTTGTTTGAAGATGGAGATTAGTGGGGAGATTATAAAAGAGATTAAATGGACTTAAAAATGGTTAAAAATGAGAGCAGGTCGAATATTCGGCTGTTTTTTCACCACCACGACATTGACGAATGAAACAAGAGCAAGAGAAGAACGCATTGAGATGTTGAAGACGAGAAGGAAGGCTGAGTATTGTTGAACATTATTCTCAGTTTGTAGCAAGCAGCGACGTGGTTCGCAGAAGGCCAAACATGGATTGTTGCTCGGTTTGCAATAACGTTGTTCGTAGAAGGTTGGGATGGATGAGCGCCGTGACTTGGGAGTACAGTCGAAGAAACGTGCGAAATATTTAAGGTTATAAGTTTGTAAATTTGTATTAATTAAACAATATTTAAGGTTATAAGTTTCTAAATTTGTATTAACTAAACCCTTAAAAATGCTTTTACGAAATGGTCCAATGTAGATTATCTTGAATCAAATAATCCCATGTAAAATTTAATCCCTTTTAAACTTATCTAGATTAATATTCAAAATAATCTCCATTTTCTTTCTATCACTGTATATCTAGTACGACGCTACCGAGCTTGGGAATCCGACCGGACAGTGTAGACTGGTCAGGGACCGATAATTCGTAAACCACACCGGTCCGCATATTAATGGCCACAGGAAATTCACTAGAACTCCAATGCAAGCAAACCTGAAACCTCCATCCACTAGAACTCCAAATCCTCCAATGCAGACGGATTTTGGCTGACTAGGTTAAACTTCATCTAAACGTAAAATTATAATTTAATAAAGCAAACCTCTGTCCACTAAAATATGTGAGATTGTATTTTAGCGAGATTTTATAAGCTATTATATCGTAAAAACTTAACAACATATGTTTTTAAATTTTTTAGTAAAAGAATAAAATGTGTACCTGAACTAGGTTGTTATACTAGACGAACTACTTTGACTCGACTTGTTAAAAGCTCGGTTTGAGTTTGTTCATTTTCAGAATGAGTTGAATATGAACATAATTTAAAGCTTGGATAAAATTTGGGTTCAACTCGTTCATAAACGAGTTAGACTTAAGCATGTCAATGTTCGGCTTGTTCGGATAAAATTCATATTGTTCAGCTAAAAGCCTAAAATAAAACTATGGAAGCATTATATTGGCCGAACTTTTTTTTAATAAAACCTCTAATAGCATGTAATATTGAATAAATAAACACCATTAGGTGAAATTGTTGAATTCACATCGATTATCTAAGTATTTTTCTTACAAATATGTTTGTAGAATAAAACAATTTCAAATGACAAAAAAAATAACATAACACCATTGATAATGGGTTCTGAAGATAATTTTCTTACGATGAACACAATTTTCATCCGAACAAAAGTGACATTTTCAGTCTGATTTATGGCTAGAAGATGTATAAATTTCACTACACTAAAGTGAACAAGAACATGAAGAGGATGAAGTATATACCTCCACAATAATCATGATAAGTCCATAGAATAAACTATTGAGGAAGGATAACACTATCTAGTCCCACAAGAACAAACATGAACATGATAACCCCAAGGAAGCAAGGTGAATGTCCCCAAAATTCACAATTTAGGGTTCATTCATAAACCTCAATAAGCCGGACTTGAACCGAATAAGAGGATTTGATGTAATACAAAATTCTTAGTATGTTTTCAAATATATTAAGTTTTATTTTACCTACTATTTATTTTAACAAATCAGATCAAATTCTTAAAAAATTTCACGTTAAATTGTTACAAAATATATATAGCAATTCTTTTAATTCATGTATTTGTTTCAAAATATATCGAATTTTATTTTAATTTCTATCATATCGATTAAATGTTTTAATTCATAAAACTAAACTTCACTTATGTAAATATCATAAATTTTAAATACATTAAAAAATAAGTACAATCTATAACTTTCAAAGTTACAAACCAATTGATTAATGTTCAAGAACTTGGATCTTTCAAGATAATAGAAATTTACCTTGCGCATCTACTGTTGAACTCGACCTTCTCCCAAATATTAAAGAGGAATCTACATGGAACTTTTTCATTTTCATGGATAGTGATCAAATTTCGAATACTTTGTTCTTGTGAAAAATAAAATTGAAAGGAAAATATCTCGATCAAATATATTTAACCTTTTCATTAATTATTTTCATGACCACTTAAACTCATATGTTATATATAACATCATTACTTTTAATAATTTGTATTATTATTATATATTTAATCATATAGGCATATTAAACTTTATACATATTAATGGATAAGTAATATTTGACACAAATTATCAACATACTCAAAATAGTATATATTTTTATAAATTTTTGTGCACGACACGGGTCCTAAACTATCGATAAATTTATAAAATTATCTATCTATTTATATATTTATAGGAAGTATAAGGGTCCCAAAAAATTAATTTAATTGTTACATATTTTTACAGAAAAAAAAAAGAAATTAGAGTGTGTTATAACTCAAATTTGAATGAGATTATTAAGATATTAATTAATTAAATATTAGCGTAACTTAGATTAATGAATAAACTATACATGAAAATTAACAAGATAACTGTACGAAACTGCGTCAAATATTAGTTCATGTATTAGTTCATGCTTTAATATAGTACTACGTAATAGATTTGTACCTTTGTTAAGCTATGTGATCCC
Organism: Fagopyrum tataricum; assembly: GCA_002319775.1. Taxonomy (NCBI): domain Eukaryota; kingdom Viridiplantae; phylum Streptophyta; class Magnoliopsida; order Caryophyllales; family Polygonaceae; genus Fagopyrum; species Fagopyrum tataricum. The sequence continues at coordinate 52,239,088 of CM008283.1, forward strand.
CTTTCTGTTTCATTTTCGACACTTGTTTTCCAGTCGTAGTCTATAATTGATTAATTAAGGGAAAAATAAGCATATTATTGTTAGCCTAAATTTTAATTTATAAATCTAGGTGGCAACATATGAATGATTTCAATGATTGTAGTAGCTTGGGTTATTCAACACGAAATATTCTATAGTTTGTGGTTATTTTTTTTACGCAGTATACATATTTGACGTATTATTTAAAATAATATACCGGTTTCCCCCTAAAAATTATATAAATATAAATAATTCCGAATCTAAGAAAGAAGTAAAAATATTTACAAGTATAAGAAGGCTTGGAGGTTCGAAAAAACCCGTAATTTGGAACGTCATTTTATATATAAAACTCGCTGCTTGATACGACGATTTTCTTATAAATATATTTTTTAATACATAAATCATTGTTAACAATCATTTTTTTTTTCTTTCTCTTTCTACATAAACCTTATTATAAAATTGTGGATTTCTTGTATTTTTTCTCCTCGTGAACAAAAAAACCCGCAATTTTTATAAACACACAAAATAAAAAATAAAAAACAAGAAATTCACAATTTCAAACCGCAGTTTATGCACACATTTTTTTTGAAATAAATTGTTGTTTCAAACAATTCATATAAATCGAGGTTCCAAATTGAAGGTTTTCCGAACCTCAAAATTTCCTATTCTTGTAAATACTTTTACTTCTTTTCTATTTTTATCATTTTTCCTTTTTTTTTATTATTTAGAAAAAAAATCCAAACATATCATTACACTTATATCTATTGTTTTTTTAATAGTATCAAAAAGTATAACTGATTATAAAGGTAAAGTATCAAATAAAAATACTATAATAATTTTTTTAAAATCTAAAATGGTAACGAAAATTATTATAAAATGAAGGTAATATTACATCGTATACTTTAACTTATAAAATAGAAAATAAAAATGTTTCCCTGAAAAGAAATATTCTTGGAATTATCCTGGGATCGGAACAAAAATGAAAAAACTAAAAAACAAGGCAAATTAATGGTTGCGTTAGATGTGATTATGATGAGAAAGTATGGGCCTCATAAAATTATTGAAGGATCGAACCCTAAACTAAAAAAGGAATAATGCTTAACTTATCCGAATATTATCCCTTCAATTTGTGATCCGAATAAAACGGGCATGGGCGTCCATGTAAATGTTTTACAAATCAAAAGAGATAATTTGTTGTATATAATATGCGGTCCCTTTTCTTAAACAATTTATAATAAAATGGAAAATTTTTAAAAAATAAATGTGAAATAATCACATAATGAGTAAATAAAAAAAATAATTCAAACAAAATTTGAGATTTTTTTAATGTTTATTTTTGCCCAAACGTATAAATTAAAAGGTTTTAAGAAATTTGTTCTAATAGCATGTTTAAAACACTTTTTTATTCTTTTATTTTCCGTGTGGCAAATTTGATAAACTAAATATTTGTCATTAAATAACTAGATTATAATATTTTAATTGAATAATAAAATATTATTTCTCCAATGTTCTACGTGAAACATAGGGTACGAGGCATCGAAATGTCTCAGTACCAAACATCATGGAATGTTTGCATTTTTATTTAGTTGATGACGAAACGTTTGCATTTAAATAAATCTTTTGGAATATTCGTTGTCCTCTAGGCCCTGTTTGGACCCTTTTATGATCGTAGATTAGTTGATTTTTTGGTAAAAACATTACAAAAAATAAAAATAAAAAATAAAAAGAAGAATGTTAAATTGATAATTAATTTGTTTACGACATTATTATGAGTTTGACATTCTGAAATAACGCCCAATATAAGATAAACTACTTCATTTTCGGTATATGTAATAGATTCACATCTTTATTATGCATGTTTGGTAACTATAATTCAAATGATATTTAAGAATTGTTAGGGACGAAATTTTTGCTCAAAGTTTTCATTAATTCATGTTTGAGTAAACTATCAAGATACCTCTTTCAGGTACTTCTTTCTTTCATTTTTCGTTAGATTTTCGCTGAATTAAAGACCCGTTATTTAACTTTGTATCTATTATGGAAAATAATGTCACATGAGTAGCGATCCAACGGTTTGTCAATTGTTAGGCTCGTATTTCAGTTTTCAATATACGACGACGTCGACGAGGCTATAGCCTATAGTCTCTCCGTCCCTTCTATCAAAAAAATAAAAATAAAGATGCTTGAAATGAAACTTTGAAATTAGCAGAAATATTAAATTTATATGTATTTTTGGTGTAAAAGTCGCCTATTTACTTTATTTCAATTTGAAGGACTTTACTCCAGTAGGTATTACAACAAAACACAATGACAATTTGATGTATAATTTGTTGTTTCTAATATTATCATTAGATAAATTATGTGATTTGATATTTATTTTTTTGTTGAGGTAATATTTATTAATGGGAGCACTATAGAGCTTATTGTTAATTTTGAAGTGTGGCACCCATTTAATATATATATATATATATATATATATATATATATATATATATATTCGAAATAATATTAAAATTTAAATTAAACTATTTTGCTATGTTGAAAATATATTATTGCCTTAACATATCAATAAAAAAATATCATTTTTAATACTCATCAAATAGATCACACCAAAAACATACAAGCATTTAGGAATTTGTTTTGAGAAATATTAATTTTATATATTTTAACAAGTGACATTATGTAATTATTAAATTTGAAGAATCATAATAAAATCAAACACATAATCCTAACAAAAATAATAGGTAAAAATATCATAGATATTAAATTATCAATCATATATAAAGGAGTTTTATAGGATGACATTGGTTTCACGGACACGGAATTACTAATACATGGCGACGTGCGATTATAGTGTGAATGATTATACAGAGTTCACATGGTGTAAGCATTCTCTCGTGCGTATATATATATATATATATATATATATATATATATATATATATATATATATATATATATATATATATATATATATATATATATGAACGTGAGTTACTCACCTTGCAAAACAAAACTATGGTATACTGAGAAGAAGAATTGCAGGAGCCAAACAATCCCTTGCAGAGTTGAAAACAAAACGAGGGAAAAATATGAACACAGTTTCGAATTGGCGTCATACTCAAGCCAAAATTCATGGCCCATGTAAATTCCCAGTGAATCAGATTCCTCCATAGCTTTCCTGGTGTTTATAAAGCGAGGGAGAAATCTGATACGAAAACCACCGCTCTTCTTTCTCCCTGATCACCCTCTTCCTCCTTCATTTGAGAGCTAAAAATGGCGGGAAACGACTGGATAAACAGTTACTTAGAAGCGATCCTTGACGTCGGGCCAGGTTTAGGGCTTGACGACGCCAAATCATCTTTGCTATTGAGAGAAAGGGGGAGATTTAGTCCCACTCGTTACTTTGTAGAAGAGGTCATCACTAGGTTCGATGAAACCGATTTGCATCGCTCTTGGGTTAAGGTAAGAAGTACGTTACGAGCTGGATGTAAAAGCTAGTTAGGGATGACTTTCTGGAATCTTGGAACAAATGATTTGTCTCTAATTTTGTGTTTTGTTCGATTGGATATAGCTAGGGTTTGATTTTGAATATTGTGTGAATGTGTGCTTTGATTGGGATTGTGAAGGCTCAGGCGACTAAGAGACCTAAGGAGAGGAATACTCGATTGGAAAATATGTGTTGGCGGATTTGGAATTTGGCTCGCCATAAGAAACAGGTACTTCTTTTTTTTTTTTTGAATTTTGGATCATTTATCTATTGCTGAACATTTTGTTGCTTATTTCATCACTTACCCTCGAGTTTATTCAGTCAACTTAAAGCATATTCGCGAAAATGGCTGTTATTTTGCTCTGTGTTTGAAATCGATGGCATGTGTTTTGTGTCTATTTCTTGACTGGGTCGCTCATGATGTGTTGACCATTAGTAAATCATCGGTGAAATTAATCTCAAGAAAGTAGGTTGACCGGATAAAGGAAGGAGTTTACTTCAGTGCTTACTGCAAGACATTTTGAATGCTGAACATTTTGTTGCTCATGTCATCACTTATGAATGGATATGACATACTTGAATTTGTTGTTCAGCTTGAGAGTGAAGAGGCTCAGAGAATAGCCAAGCGTAGACTTGAGCACGAGAGAGGCCGAAGGGAAGCAACTGCTGATATGTCTGAGGAATTGTCAGAGGGGGAGAAAGGCGATTCTGTCAGTGACGTCTCAGCTCACGGTGACAGCAACAAGGGTAGGTTAGCTCGTATAAACTCTGTTGATGCAATGGAGACTTGGATTAATCAGCAAAAAGGGAAGAAGCTATACCTTGTATTGATAAGGTATTGAATATTAAAAATGTGCAATATAGTAAACAATTTCGCTTGCTAGTTAATTTATCAGTTTGATCATCCAATGCAGCCTTCATGGCTTGATTCGCGGTGAAAATATGGAGCTTGGCCGTGACTCCGACACTGGTGGTCAGGTCAAGTATGTGGTTGAATTGGCTCGGGCTCTAGGCTCAACGCCAGGGGTATACCGAGTTGATCTACTGACAAGACAAGTCTCATCACCTGAAGTGGACTGGAGCTATGGTGAACCCACTGAAATGTTAAACCCAAGAGGCTCTAATGGTTTCATAGATGATTCAGGCGAGAGCAGTGGTGCTTATATTGTTCGGATACCATTTGGCCCGAAAGATAAATATGTTCAAAAGGAAAATCTCTGGCCCTACATACCCGAGTTTGTTGATGGAGCTCTTAACCACATAGTACAGATGTCCAAGGTTCTTGGGGAACATATTGGTGAAGGGGAACCAGTCTGGCCTGTTGCCATTCATGGACACTATGCAGATGCAGGTGATTCCGCTGCGCTGCTCTCTGGTGCTTTGAATGTTCCCATGCTCTTTACTGGTCATTCCCTTGGTAGAGACAAGTTGGAGCAGCTTCTTAAGCAGGGTCGGATGTCAAAAGATGAGATAAATGACACGTATAGGATAATGCGAAGGATTGAGGCTGAGGAGTTATCACTCGATGCTTCTGAGAGTGTCATAACGAGTACTAGGCAGGAGATTGAAGAACAATGGAGGTTGTATGATGGATTTGATCCTGTTCTGGAGAGGAAGTTACGTGCACGGATTAGACGTAATGTCAGCTGTTATGGAAGGTTCATGCCTCGCATGGCTGTAAGTATTATCAATAAACTGTTTTTTTAATAAAAAAGCAGGTTATTAATATAAGGGCATGTTTAAGATATGGGTATCAAGAGATTGATATATGATATCTTTATTTTGGAGAGGAAGAAAAGAAGAGGAGGAACAATTTTAGATATTTCATACTACTATTTTTTGGTGTATATCAAAAAAGGAGAAAATGTGTATTAGAAATATATCAAGATATCAGAGATGGATACCAAACAGTCCCTAAGAGAGAGTTGTCCCAATACAGGTTATTCCTCCTGGGATGGAATTTAATCACATTATTCCACATGATGGTGATACAGACGGTGAGATGGACCGCAAAGATGAACACTCTAAGTCACCTGACCCCCCAATTTGGTCTGAGGTATTGTATGATTTGTTGTTATGTTGGTACTGAATGTAGCTGTTGGTTGAAGTTTTTCTTGTTTTTGTGCAGATAATGCGTTTCTTCACTAATCCGCGGAAGCCTATGATACTTGCACTTGCAAGGCCAGATCCAAAGAAGAATATAATGACGTTGGTAAAGGCGTTTGGAGAATGTCGTCCATTGAGAGAGCTAGCTAACCTTGTAGGTCATTATAACTATTGAACCTTGTCATATTATGAATATTAACTAGCTTTGAGATCAATACTTCGTATCAACTTTCACAGACGTTGATAATGGGTAACCGAGATGGTATTGATGAAATGTCAGCAACAAGTGCTTCTGTCCTTCTCTCAGTTCTTAAGCTGATTGACAAATATGATCTTTATGGTCAAGTAGCTTACCCAAAACATCACAAACAAGCTGATGTTCCTGAAATTTATCGTCTGGCAGCTAAGACTAAGGTATCCTTTGTAACTGCATAACTGTATTTATAAATGAACTGCTCAGTAGCTTATTCCTAGTGTTTGGTTGTAGGGTGTGTTTATAAATCCAGCTTTCATTGAGCCATTTGGCCTGACCTTAATAGAGGTACTGCTTTGATTTAAACTGCACTTTTTATATTTTTTTATATTCAGCTTCCATCGAGTTTGAGACATTACTAATGCAGGCAGCAGCTCATGGTTTACCAATGGTTGCAACAAAAAACGGCGGTCCTGTTGATATTCTTCGGGTAATTCAACTTGTTTTTAGTATCTTCACTAAAAAGATACTAATCCAATTCAATCTATTAACTTGAAGTCATTCTAGGTTCTGGATAACGGCCTACTTGTAGATCCCCATGATCAAGAGTCTATTGCTTCTGCGCTACTAAATCTTGTAGCTAACAAGCAATTATGGGCAAAATGCCAACAAAATGGACTGAAAAACATTCATCTTTTCTCATGGCCTGAACATTGCAAGACTTACCTCACTCGGCTAGCTAGCTGCAAACAGCGGCAGCCACAGTGGCAAAGAAGTGACGAAGGAGTCGGTCAGTCAGGGAACGAATCACCTAGTGATTCCCTAAGAGATATAATGGACATTTCCTTGAATTTGAAGTTCTCAATGGATGTTGACAACATGGATAATGATAAAGGTGAAAATGCCAAGAACAAACTGGAAGACGCTGTTTATTCATGGTCAAAGAGGATGCAAAAGGACTCAAAGAAGAGTAATTTTGTAGATAAAGTAGAAAATGTTACTGGAGCTAGCAAGTTCCCAGCTTTCAGGAGGAGGAAACATGTGTATGTTATATCCTTGGACTGTGAACAGCTAAGTGATCTATTTAAGGTTGCTCAGAAGATTTTTAAGGTGGCGGCGAAAGGGAGAGCTGAAGGGTCAATAGGATTTATATTGTCAACCTCATTCTCCATGTCAGAAATTCAGTCTTTCATGCTCTCAAATGATTTGAACCTTCATGATTTTGATGCATATATCTGCAACAGTGGCAGTGATATGTACTACTCATCTTTTAACTCAGAAGATTCCTCATCCTCCCCCTTTATCGCAGATTCAGACTATCACTCGCATATTGAATACCGATGGGGAGGAGATGGTCTTAGAAAGACTCTTCTTCGTTGGGCTGCTTCTGTCATGGATAAGAGTGGTGAGGAAGAAGAGCAACTTATTAATGTAGATGAAGATATCTCTAGTGAATATTGCTATTCTTTTAAAGTACAGAATCCTGATAAGGTATGCTCATCAACTCCTCTTTTCTTGATCTTGTTTGGATAGTTATGGATTAGTACACTTACTAAGTGTTATTAGTAGTAGTATGTCTTTAAGTTTTCTTATGAATACTACTTCTGCACTTGCCTTGTAATTGCAGATTCCTTCTTATAAAGAAGTGCGGAAACTAATGAGGATTCAGGCTCTGCGTTGTCACGTTATTTTCTGTCAAAATGGAACCAGATTAAATGTGATTCCAGTCTTGGCTTCTCGTTCCCAGGCCCTAAGGTAATGTAATGATCTCATGTTTAATGTTGGGTGTAAGACCAACAGTTTAGTATCCCTCAAGCAAAAATTTTTATTTTTTATTTTTAATTTTCTTCAGGTATCTTTATGTTCGATGGGGGATTGATCTCACAAAGACAGTGGTCTTTGTGGGCGAATGTGGTGACACAGATTATGAAGGCTTACTCGGTGGACTTCACAAAACCGTTATACTTAAGGGTGTATGCGAAGAAGCGCTAACGTTAATCCATGCAAACAGAAGCTATCCTCTCTCACACGTCGTGCCATTTGACAGCCCCAACATTATAGAGGCAGCTGAAGACGACATTGAAATTCAGTGTGCATTGGAGAAGGCAGGGTGGCTCTAGACATTCATTGATTCTTGATGTCATATTCTTTGCCTTTGTAAATATTTTGAAGTCTATAAATCTATAGCTGAAGACTTCAAATGATGCCTTAAATGAAGCAGAGGGTGTACTATATAGCTAGCATTTGCTAGCCACAGTATGTGGAAATTAGTGTCTATTACTATACTTTCTCTTTATCGTATTCTGCACAACACCTGACAGATAGCTGCTAAGTTAAATTCTCTTTTTAGAAGAAAGGGCTGCAAGATGATTTAGAGGCCCTGAATAGAAAGATTTCAGAGCTTGCTTCTCAGTCGGCGGGTACATCAGCAATCAACTGCAAGAGTACAAGGAAATTCTCAAGTGCAGTTTATGTCATGACAAGAGCTAAAGAGGTCAGGAAGTCTAATTTGTGCTGGAATCCTCAGGTTTGAGTGTTAAATGGTTATTCTACAGATTATTACATTCTTACTGATATTTATTATCAATCAAGCCTCTTATCAGTATCAATGTATTTTATTTGGTTGTTTCTTGATCTGTGTTAATTGTTTTGTTACTGATGAATATTTTTCTTGTTCAGGTTGTCATTACAAAATGCTATCATTTGTTCTGTAACGCAAGTGTCCAGTATGTGCTACAACCTTCAGCCCAACAACTTTATGCCTGCTTACATCTGATAAAAGGAAATGGAAAGAATGTTGAACTCTAGTGTGATGATTTTTAATCTTCTTCACTTCATGCATAGTGTTGTACTGTGCTTAGTAGATTGAACATTTAGAAATAGCAATAAAGATCAACATTTTAAGGGTTGTCATATTTTGTAGCCAATGCTATAGTCAAGAATCATACAACCATATTACCCTACAGCAGAGAAATGAAGTTAAAGGGGAACCTTAAACTGAAGTCGAAGAAGGAGTCTGTACAAATGAGAAGAGAAACACACCATCTTCATATTGTACACTCAATTGTTAGAACATCTACAATAAAAACCCACAAGACTACAATCCCTACATTGTTATCTCATTTTTGTGTAATGAATAGAAAATACACAACAGAAGCATAACAAAGACTACGATTCATGAGGTATTGATTTCTCTTGTTGCCTGTCCTTCTCGGCATTCTTACATCCATATAACTCATCCCACAGCTTTGGAGCAGTTGGATGAATCGAATTAAGCCGTGCTATAAAGTTTTTCTCACTTGTTGCAATAATACTTCCCAAGCTGTACTTTGTGGTGCACAACCCTTGCTCTTCAAGCCATGAATGAAACTTCAATCTCGGTTTAACCCTCTTTTCTAAATTGAAACACAAATATCCAGGGAATGTAACCAGATAATCCAAAGTTACACCAATTTCTTGGTGAAGGAAATCCACCTTCTCTTTAAGGGATCCTACTTCTTGGTTCAAGATTTTTGGTGACTGGCTTAGCATCTTACACACCTTAGAAAAATCAATACCTGCAGCTAGTAAGCAATCAAATCGTGCTTGTAACTCACTCGAACCACCATGGATATGAGGCAACATCTTCACAATATAATCACTCTCTGCAAATCCAATACTGTGCAAAAAATTCAATTTTTCCATCCTATAAGCTTGTGTCCTTGAGCAACTTAATTTATTCAAGAACTTCACATGCTTCTCATCAATACGATCATCAACACAGTTCAAAGTGTAACTACTTAGCAAATGATGATGTCCATGTTTGATCTTATTAAAGAACCATTCATGAAGATCCATGGCCCTCAAAGCATGAGGTAAGTGAGCTATTTTATTTTTTCCTAGTACATATGGATATTTCTTCTTAACCGAATTCAAAACCTCCTCTTCAGCACCAAAATGCTTCAAGATCTTTAAAACTGAAATAGTCCGTGTCTCAAGATCAATGTTCAAAAGCTCAGGCCTTTCAAGAAGCAACAAACCGATCTCGGCCTTTGAGATGCCCAATCTGCAGAAAAATCCTACCTTTTTAACCAAAACATCCTCTGGGTAATCAATAAAAATGCTCTTAGACTTATTCATTAATTCTCCAGCTTTTCCCTTTGCAATACCTAGATCATAGAAAACCCTAATATTCCTACAAACTCCATACCAGGAATCCAGATTGTTGTCTACAAAGCTCTCAAAATCAAGATCAATGAACAACCTTTTCAGGTCATCAAGAAGTCCACCTCCAAACTCATCTTCCCCACTCAGCACACCAGGAAAAGTCAAACAAATGCCAATCGCAGGGAAAGTACCAAATCCACAAGCCTTTAAACCCTCAAGTCTAGAACCCAAAAACCCAGAAGACATGCCAAAAATAAAAGCAGCTTTTCTGTACAAAATTCCCAATTTATTCCAGGGAATTCCAAACTCACAAAGCAAACAAGCAACATCAAACACACCAGGATCATGTGCTATAAATAACATATTGGGATTCAAAAGCCCATTGGTAACCTCACTGTAATGGATCCCAATACTCTCGTAGAAAAACTCGAATTCGTTGATTGGGTGGTACCTGAGAAACTTCCGGATGGTTTGTGGGAAAGTGTGTTTGGAGAATTCCACTTGGGAGATGACTTGAGTTACTGAAAAATGAGAGTTCTTGATGATCTGATCGGCGTAGATGAATGGCAAGGTTCGAGTTTCGTGGAGGTAGTCTGTAAGGGCACGTCTAGCTTGCTCATCTGCTAGACGACGGCACTTGGAAGGGACTTTGGAAAGAGATGGAAGCGTGGGTTTGGAGCTGAAGTAGCGGCGGAGAACAACAGTGGAGATCGAGATGACAATTGAACGGAAGAGATGGGACATTGTCCGGATAGGTGAAGAATGAAAATTGGTTTCCTGGATTGAGCATCCAGTTGAGCCTCTTAATATTGATGAACCAGTCCACTGCCCTCAACCTGAGCCATCCATTCTCAATGTATGGCCTATTGATAGGAACTAAAATTTATCAGCAATTATGACAAGAAGCGCATTGCAACATTTGAAATTGATAAATTTTCAGGTATTTCATCGAACACTTGGGGTGCAACACCAAAACACAGGCGTGCACCTCATACATAAACAGTTTTCAATCCGCCAATATTCAAATGTCATCACATTTACATCAGATGACCACACAATACCATAAAATTACGAATTTATCAACAAAACTTAAATGTATTCCAACCACAAATACTAAAAATACACAAACTTACAGCAATTGATCTTCACAAGTTGTACAAGTGTTTGCACAGTTGAGTTGGAATCGAGGAATGAAGAATAAGGAACTGCACACGAAGATAACAAATTGTATTAGTATTCGCGTCTAAGGTAAAGACACAAAGCAAATTTAGCAGGACTCTGAAATACTAACTCGCACTTGCTGCTTCAGTTGCAGAACAAGAACGAATTCCAGTGCTCAAACGTAGGAGACGAATCCAGGGAGACGAAACAAAATTCGAGAAGGAGACCACAATGGACCTAGAAAGAAATCTATGGAGGTGGAATCAAATTTTCCAACGTAGGAGGAAGAAGAGAAATCTGTCTACTGTGGATGTTAAAGTAAATTTAGGAATACAATGATAATTAAGGGTAAATTGCAGAAATAAACTAACCTTTTGGAATGATGCGCAGCCAAACCTCTTAAAATTGCAAATAAAAGCCCAACTTATGTTATATATTGCGGATATAGGCCTCTACTCGCCAGCAACAGTTGTTTCAGGTGAACCCCTCGACATAACCGGACTTACCGATTACAAGGTATAAACCCCCACCACTCGCCCTTTGCGACGGGTTCATCGCAGGGGAGGAGATGGTCTAGGAAACACTCTTCTTTTTTGAGTTGTTTATCACGGATAAGAGTGTAAGGAAGAAGAGCAAAATTTACTAAGAAACACCAACGTTTATCCACGTTAACAGAAGTTATCCCATCTCCTACCGTGTCACTCGATAACCCCAACATTATAGAGACGCGCGGCCGAAGACGACACCGAAATTCAGTGTTCATTGGAGAAGGTAGGGTGGCTGTAGACATTCAATGATTCTTGATGCCATATTCTTTGCCTACTGTAAATATTTTGAGTCTCATGTTATACACTTATTACTGTTGAAGACCTTTGAATGATGCCTTAAGTGAAGCAAGGTGTGTACTATATATATAACTACTGAGTACTAACTAGCAATATCTTGGCAGACCCAAACCAATATAATATACTTTTGCTCAGGTTGGCCACAAATCCCGTCAATTTCGGTCTCGTTTCGATTACGTTCATATTTCGGTTGGATTTCATTTAAAGTTAGAAATTTCGTCTCGAATCCGTCCCGTCAAAAACTTTCCGGGATGAGATACATGTCTTAACATTTTTTCATTCCGCTAGGTCCATCCTATTCTGTATATAATATTTTTTTAAGTCAAAATAATGAATATAAATAAAATTTCTTTAGTGTTATACTTTTATTATATAGTTATTCATATATATTTCAAATATAAATTATATTGGTCAAACCGTTAAAATTGACAAATGATCTAAATTTATTTAGACGTGTTTTATTATGGATATTTCGAAATTTTAATGTAAGATGTAATATGTTATTATGAATATTTGGAAACTCTAATATTTTTACATTTTAAGTATGATATGTACGGATTTTTATGGATAAAGCGTAAAATTTAAACATAATAAATAAATTAATAGACAAGCAAGATTAAGCCCGTCCCGATCTCAACCATGATAGGACCCACTGCAATTCAATCTAAAATACCCAAGGTCCGTCCCGATCCCATAATATAGAAAATAGTCGGGACGAAACTAGGATGACCTCAATCCCGTCTTATGCCCATCACTACTTTTACGGTTTTAAACTGATTTCGGTCTGTACCGGTTCCGGTTCTAAGCCGGCCCGGGTCAACTTCATGTTGGACGAAGTGATTTTGAACCGAATTAGGACATTATTGAAATCAAACTGACACAATTTTATCCCAAACTACTACTATGATTATTAGTGTATTTGAAATGTTTCATGTAATTAAAAATTAGTGTATAAATATTTGGTTGTGTAAAATGTAAATACGTTTGTGTAACGTATAAAATATTATTTAAGTGATTAAAAACCATACATGAAAACTTATTACTAGTTTTTCAATTAGTTATATTAGATTGATTATCTTACCAAAATTCCTAGTTATATATTATATAAGTATATCAGTGAATAAATTAAAAAAGGTAATTTTAGAATTACTTAAATAAATCATACTTTTTTTAATACAATTTTTTTTAAACCTACGAAAACAACATTATTATATTTAAACATACTTTGTAAATTCAAGCAAAAAATAAATCAAGGTCTAAACTTACCTAAATGACTCCCTCTATGTATTTTGAGTGAGGGTTGACCATCTAAAAACTGTAATTCAACACTATTTGATGTAAGAGGATTGTTAAATACCCAACACGAAATTTACTAATTATCACTAACTCGCAGTGTGAATGTGTGTCAGTAAAAAAAATATTTAAAGAAAAACTTACGCTGACACGCACTACGACTGTACGTTAGTATTAGAATTTTTTTTATAGAAAATCTGAAAAAATTACAAATAAAACTCAATTTTGCGGTATTGCGACCGAGTGTCAGAATGCATTAGAGCGAGTGCAGTCACAATACGCACTACGACTGTACAATTGATGTCCGTTGTGATATAAAGAATTAGGGCTCGTTTGGTATCGTTAGGAATTATTTTCGGTAATAAAATAATTTTAAATTAAATTTTTTTTATATATTTTTAGAGATATTTTTACACATAAAAGCAATCTGATCAATTCCATTTTTATTCCTTTATCCTAACCGATTTCATTCCGTTTTCATTCCACAACTTAAACCGAACATACACTTAATCTTTTGAATATATTATTTACACGTTGAAGTTGAAATGAATCAACTATGATGTCGTGGATTCTTCGAATTGGGGTAGTTGAGCGTTGAAGTTCCACGTACTAAGCAAACCTATAAAGTTATACATAGTAAGAGAAAAATTAATGGAAAATGAAACGAAATATTATCAAAGTATTTTGTCCCCATTATTGTTTAATGACTTTGTTCCCTTGTCTTAAAACATCGAAATGCGTCAGTTTTACATAAGAGATTAATTTGGAGGGATTTTGGTCCTAAATAAGTTTTAAATAATCGATATTTTAAGTATAATTCAATTAAAAAAAATATTTATTAAATAATTTAGTTCTAAATTATATCTCTACTAACCCCAAATAACGATGATGTTAGATGGATCCACTATCTTTTTACGTTACAATTTATTAAAATTAATTGAAATATGGTGGGTTCATCGACATAATAATATCTTCAAATTAGATAGTGAAAAATATATTCAGAGGCAAATATTTTTCATTTCAAATTACGGGTTTTATACATCAACAATTCAAAACAGATTTAAGAAACATCAATTATAAGAATTACTAGATACGAATAAGAATAATTCAATTATAAATATAATACATTCCATCAAATAGCTTAACGATCTCTATTAAATTCGAAGTACATAGATAGATGGTCGAGATTGAAAGAAATTGCGGATGTGTAATCATGTACTTTAAACTTTGTTAGATTTTTTTTCAATAGTTTTTCAATTTCCGGATTATAACCGTGAACTTTATAATAGTTCGAAATTTACCTCCTACTATCCATAATTTAACATTTTGAAGAGAAAAAATAATTATTGTTCACTAATTATTGTAAATAGTTATTTTAAATAGTTATTGTTTTCTAATTATTGTTAATTTATGAATGATATATTTAAGGGTGTAATTCAAAAAAGCGTAATATTTATAAATATCATTTGGATTTCAAAAACTCTTGAATATAATCCGAAAATGTCAAAATTACAGGTAGTTCATCTAAATTTTTCAAAATTTTAACAATAGAAGTTTTTATAGAAAGAAAATAAACTATATATTATAAAAGGGTTGTATTATGGCCTCTTAATTTTTTCATTTTACCAATCAATAAACAATTCTACCTTAATATCTTATAGACTTAGTGTCCGTTTGGTTAGAGTGGTGAAATGGAAACGGAATGAATCGGTTAAGGGGAAGGAATGGAAATGGAATTGGAATTGATTAGATTACTTTCATGTGTAAAAAGACCTTTAAACAAACATAGTTTTTGATTAATTCGGAATCATTCCGTTACCGGGAATGATTTCTAGCGATGCCAAACGAGCCCTTAAACTACTTATTTATTACATATGTTGGTAAGACGGTGAATCAATCGCGTAAATTAGAGTGTGGTAAAGCAATTGGCAAAATTTAAGCAAAAGAAATATATTATTTGAAGTTAAAAGTCAAGTTATTTTGGAGTTGCTTGAGGACAACCTAATTGTTAGCTATCCATTCGTGTAATTTTGACGGGACTTAGGGGCGTAGTTGGCCAACCACCTCACTTACTACATATGAGTTACCAATTCACAAATTTAGGAAATTTCCGATGACATTCCACTAATTTAGACTTTTTTTAAAAAATATATTTAATATTTTATATATATATATTATTCTATCGGCCATAAAAGTTAACAATTTATCGAAAATTTAAAAACAAATAAAAATGTAAAAATACCATAAAAAGTGAAAAATAATATGATATAATGTATAAAAGAAATTTAAAAATACACAAATATTATTTGAAAATTTGTGGCCAAATCACAATCATAATTTATTACATATGCAACACGTTTCATACCAATATTAATTCTCCATTATGTAGCATGCAATATATAGGTTACCCATTCTCTTATTAATTTATTTTTGCCGACCATATGAACAAGATTTGACTTGGATGAAAAATGAATGTTTATGTGAGAATTAAGATATGATCTTGCACTCTTTCACAATTATAGGGATACAATCGTCCATCCTTAATCGTGTATCTTAGTTATTCATTTTATTATTTTAAATGAACAATGTAACGTGAACATTGTAACGTGAGAATTTCTAATATCTTAGTTGTTCATTTAATTTAAATGAACAATGTAACGTGTAAATTCGTAATAAATTAATTTAATTTAATTTAATTTCAAATTAAGTTTTTATAATTAATTATCATTTATTATCATAAATTATTATAAATGAAAAAAAATTGTATTCAATTATGTTAAATGATATTTTATTAGATATATTTTCACAAAATTATAATAACTGATTTTACTTAATTAAAAAACGTTATAATAGTTAACATTAATTAAAGTACATTTAATTAGTTAAATAAAATATTAAATTGATATTATTCTAAAAGTAATTAGTAATTATTTACATTAACTAAATTCAATTAAGTGTAGATATTAGAGGTGATGGAGCGTCTGTGTCTTACGGTCTCGGCTCATAAAGCCCGGGAAAAGGTTCGAGTTACTGCGACACAGGCCGTGCAAACACCGTACAGGTGCCTCGACCACACCGACCTTCATCTTCGAGATGAAGGGTTACCTGCCCCTTCGTATGACACTGAGGATGAGGGCGAGGACGAGGAGGTTGTTGGACCGTCATCTACCTCCTACTATACAGGCAGTGGAGGAGGATGTTACTCGTTTGCACGAGCATACAAACGTACCGGTTGATGCACATGTACAAGTAGAGGAGGAAGTTACTCGTTTGCACGAGCATACAGACGTACCGGTCGATGAGGACATACGAGATATTCCATATGACGACCATGTGGAGGATGCTTTCATCCCGGCCGATAGAGATCGGGTTATTGCTGACACGGGAGCACCGTTGACACAAGAGGTGCTGACATGTTATGCTACTCACAGGGCACGCGGTGTATGGCTCGGAGAGGTAGATAAATAGATCACAATTGTAACAAATTGCCTTAAATTATAAAGTAATGGAATGCTTAATTAAATATAAACTTGTTTAAGAAGGAGGATTACAAGAAGCCCGTTACGGCACTGAGGTGATTGGCATACATGCATTGACCATTTGAGGGGGTGAATATCATATGCTGATAGAGTGGACCCCGCTTCTTAGTTTGGTCTAGCATCTTAGAGTGGTCTCACTAAACTACTCGACATTTCCTTCACTAGTGTGGATCATTCCCTCATCCATGTATTTCTAGAGAGATGGCATCCAAAGACTAGTAGTTTTCACCTACCATGGGTGAGATGACCATTACTCTACACGATGTTGTTATTATTATGGGGCTTAGGAATGATGGAGAGGCCATGTTGATGCCGCTCAGCTGACGGGAGCGTACTGTGTGGTTGGCTAGGGCATTCCGTATGACTGAGGGTGAGGCTGATGATCATCATTCTACGGTGTCTATCGATCTTATGAGGGCATACGAGATTATACGTCGCTCACCAGACACCCCAACCAGCGAGATTGCTTCGGTCTTCCTCCTATTTTTCTTGGGGTCCACCTTGTTCATTGATAAGTCAACGAACAAGATCCGGCCGTGGTTGTTTGGCTTTGTTCGAGACCACGAGCACACTGGAGGATATGCATGGGGCACCAGAGTCTTGGCATATCTATATTGGTACTTACTACTACAAATTTAACTATTTTAATACGGTTTCTCGTAATGATATTAATCATCCTTTTTGAAATTTATCCTATAGAATGATGGGTGATGTATCACGACTTAGGGTGAGGTCCATCGGTGGTTGCACATCTCTTTTAAAGGTATATATTATTTTATGAAATGAATAAATACGATTATGTTATAATAATTGTGTTAATTTTTGGATAATAACAAATTAATTGTGTTCAGTTTTGGATATATGCACATTTTCCCTCTCTGGGGTGTTCTGCGGCCGATAATCCAGCATTACATGGACAGCTCGATGGACTTCGAGATTATTTGTCTCGAGGACACCAACACAGTCACTAGAGAGACTAGGATCTCTACGTACCCAGTTAGAACAGATGAGAGCAGAGGACATCGAGTTTATGCCTTATGGGGATAGAGTTCTAGATTTTGAGAGCGAGTTCGCGTTATCTACTTACAGAGGCACGATCCGGATAGACGACATTACAGAGCCATACATGCCAGACAAGGTACTACGACCTTTAGATTTGTGCAGACCATCCCACGAGAGAGGATCACACCATACCTAGAGGTTCGTCCAGAGACCGGCAAAGGTTACAAAGTCCGATTTAACTCCATAGAGGACATATGGGATACTAGACACGAGGCCACGAGTAGAGTATCACTTGTTGGTCGGATTCCGAAACTTGGTTCATGGACTGTATCGGCGGACTACATGGATTGGTTCAGTTCCTAGTGTCACCCGTTTGTTTTACCCTCTACGGCGGTACATATTCCTCCACCGGAGCGCCCTCCTTCAGTTCTAGTTTCAGATACTAGGGTACGTCTTCATTAAATGTAGTCTTTAGATTTGTTATTTAGTGAAATAAGTTTTAACAAATGTTTGTACCATTGCAACGTCTACACATAGTACAGGCGCGTCTCAAAGATCTTCTTACACGTGGAGGGCCTTTTACTGAGGAGGATATTCGGAGGATCTATGACGAGTCTTTTGCACGTCAGATTCCTATTGCACAGTCTTAGGTTAGGGAGTCGCAACCCAAACGTGATTAGTTGGATTAGGTTTTGGACGGACAAAATTTCGGGTTTCCTCTTGTTCTTGATTAGGTTGACTTTACTATGAGATTTTCTTTTGTTTGAAAGAAGTCAATTCTTTATATGAGTTCGAATTATCAAATCGGTACTTTGAGTTTTGATGAATCAACAAGACTACTATTTGGACGGACAAAATTTTACAACTGCACGACAATGCGGAATCAGCATCCGCCCAAACCCGATGCGAAGTCGGACTCCGCTTCGCACTAGGCTGAAGCACGGAATGCGATTTTTATTTATTTATCGGGCGTATGCACCTCATGATCGAAGCACATACCCTGAATGGGCCGTGCGCATGCGTCCCAACTTGATCTTTGCGCATGCACAACCCGATTCGACCGTACCCTTTGTAAATTTGAACCGTCCAAATAACATTACAATAATAAGAGTGAGTGGGACTAAGCATATCCATAATAATATACCCCGTAGGACATGTATAGGAATAATTAGTAACTAGTTTATTACTCGTGTCTTGCACAGGATTCGATAAATTTATCTTTTTAATATATTTCATTGAGTTTTTATGCATAAAATATTATATTGTCTTAACATAAAATAGTTAGATATTATTTTATAATAATTATATATACATTTGAATATATATATATATATATATATATATGAATTAATATTGTAACCAAATTAAATAGTGTATATAGGAAATTTATTTTGTAATATGATTTATTAATTTCTAAATAATTTTTCGGGTCTATATACATATAGTAATATTTAGAAATCAATTAAGTTCTTATTGTGATTAACTTTATTAGTTATATAATTGGTCCAATTGGTTGACTCAATTCTAAGACAACAAAATAATAAAATATTCAAGTAAATAATACTCATTTAGTAACCCTGATGAAATAGTGTGACTATAAGAGTAGAAAATAATTTCTTTATAAACAAAAAAAGTATTTGTTAAATATTCAGATATTGTTTAAATTAATTAGGTAAGAATGATTTATGGATAAGGAATTATAAATTAGAAATTCAACATTGTCGTTATACTTTTCTTAAAGTAAAAAAGAAATCAAATGCAAATAAATTTATGCAATTGGTTGACTCAATTTTTTATTTTTTTTATCAAAATCAAATATATAAGATTTTAAAATTTAAGATTTGTATACCGATAATCTAGTTGCTCAAAATCTTCATTGTTTGTTAGCATTAATTTTTTTTAATAATCAACAAAATATATAAGATAAAATAAACTTAATTAAAAATTTTAGAGACAGGTTAAATGCTAAAATGACACGTGACAATTAGCAATTTTCTACGTGATACGTGACAAAGAGTGCTACCCCTATAATATATATAAGATAATAATTGTGGTAGCTAGCTAGTTGGAGGTTGGAAGGTTCCACCCAACGTTGGGATTTATAATTTGCTTTAGCTATAGACCCTATACTTTGTTGTTACAAGAAATTAAAGGTCATACTTATGACTCGACGGACTTTATAAGAGTACATTTAATTATTCGATACAACTTCCAATCGAGTATATAAGATATGCTTTTGAATTCATCAAATAAAGAATGTTCTATATTTTTGGATAGTGAGTTGTGATATTTTTTTTATTGCTTTATATTTTTATCAAAAAACATGTACAAATTTATGTAATTTTTATTTATAACCTAAGACTCTTTTTCTTACCTTTTTCATTTATGAATGAATTTATTTATAACAATGTAATAGAGCGAATATAGTTTTAGAATATCTAATTCAATTTTTTGTAAAATCGAGGAGAAAAATAGTTACATGTCGATATAAATTAATAGCAAGTTTAGCATATAAGTTTGGGACTACTGCATACTCCCTCCGTTTTTCAATAGATGTTGTTAGGGTAAACATACCCATATTAAAAAATTTAAAAGTAAAAATTATAATATTTAATTATGCATAATAATTTTAAAAAGTATATAAAAACGATGGTAGAATGTAGAGAGTTGTATGAGAAAAGATAAAATATTGCGTTAAAAATACAAATAGTAAATAAAAAAGTAGTTATAATTATATTTATAGAAAGTTTCAGCATTAAAAACACCTATAAGGCCAAATATTATGAAACAAAATTTTAGAGTTCAAATGACAAGTATTGAAAAACAAATGGAGTATTACATTGACCCGTCAGAATTTCACATGTTGTCTAAGCCATTTGATATGGGTCTTGGATAATTGGGTTTGTCGGCCTTAGACATCTATCGCAATATGTTGTCCTATTCGATTGGATTAGTGGACATTAAGACAATGAGTCAAGTCAAACAAATCCATACGACTAATTGAGGAGCATAAGTAGAATGAAATGATCCCATTATTTTCTCTATGAAATTTCGCTCATAATATGTGTTTAATGCAAATCTAATACGCTCGAAGAATTAGCATCGTTAATACTCTTATTTATGACGATATTCAACATTAGGTGCCGTCATTAGTAGAGTAGTCATAGAGACTCTAAATAGACGAGTTCTACGGATTCAATTATGATATATCTATTACGATGATGTTCATTGCATTTCCTATACCTTCCTTCTTGATATACAAGCTACTTCATTCCTTGCTTTAAAATGATGAAGAGAGAAGTGTGAAAGCAATGTTACCTTCCCTTTATTCTTTCAGTTGTTCGCTGCTTCTTTATCTGGTATTGAGTTCATAGACCACAATCTAAATGTGATTCCGACACCTGACGAAGACTTTCGACGTTAGTAGCCCGTTACGAAAAGCTAGTTGAACTCTATTTATTTAAAAAGCCTCAAACATAGTAATTAATTGCATGTCGAACATGCTAATCCCACGTTATAAAACGGAATTTTCAAGAAGGCGAATTCTTGTAAGGAGTCCCCAATACTTGAGACATGCATGTTACTTTGATCAATAACTCGTATATAAATTATCGTTTAATAAATTAATTTAGGATGTTATCATGTTATCAATAACTTACTAAAAAGTCAATGTCTCTAAAGACATGCATGTTACTTTGATCAATTATCAATAAATTATATAAAACTCCAAAATTTTGAGAGAAAAATTCGAAAATAAAATCTGGATCTTGTAAGGAATCTTTTTATTATTTTTATATCCGGATTTTTCATAATTTTTTAAAAATTATTTTACAATAAAAAATTATGAAAATATTCCATAGAAATTTTGTTGGGAATTTTACAAGACAATATATATTTTTTATACAAGAGAATAATTTTAAATTTAAATTATTTTTTATTACCATGTAATAGTTCGGATTATACTTGGCAAAAAGAATTCCCAAAAAAATCCAACTATAATAATTTATGAAAAACTTTTGCATGAAAAATACATGAATCCTTGTATTTTTCACAATTATTTTTTCGGAGATACAGCTTTAGATTTTTTAAAATTTAATAATTTATTGATGACGTAGCAACTAAAATAAGCGACACGTCATACAAACATTGATTATATCTGATTATATCAATATAAATGTTCTGTTATATGTATGTTTTATATTGTAAAATAAGTGACATAATAAAAAAAACATTTTTAGATTTTTCAAAAGTAAATAATTTATATATGACTAGTAATTTTTAAACTTTATATATATATATATATATATAATTCAATTATATCAATATAAATGTTTGGATTTATGCATGTTTTTTAAAATTCCACAATTTACACCCAATTTGATATTATCAAGATATTAACAAAAAATCTGAAATGAGTAAGCTGTAAATTAGCATAATGTACGATAGTGTGGAGTATGAAATATTGAAAGTCGAACAAAATATGATCATCTCAATACTTCTCATTGTGATCATTATTAAGAATACTATAACTATACATTTTCTATTAAGATCCAATTTTTTTTTGTAAGGATTATTCCCAAAACCTCAACATTAACTAAACGTTTAAATTCTCTTTTTAATCACATAATTTATACATCTTTGTAATCTGACAAAAAAAAACACAATCCATAATGAGGCTGCTTGAGCTGTTTGAGTATGGTGAGCCCACAAAGGACTAAGTACAGTTAATGGTGGGCCTTGTTTGCTTGTCTTTGTGAGAGCTGACCATATTTATTGCTCAACAAACTCTCCCTCCCAAATCTGAAATCTCCCACCAAAATCTGTTAATTGCATCTATAAATTTAAAAAAATATAATAAAAAAAAATAATCTTGAATTTTCCCATCAGATTGCTTATTCACATTGATTCATCTTCATTTTCACACTTCATTATCATATGTATCATATCTCTCTCTTTCTCTCTTAAATGCTTACAGTTGGCTCATCCACCTACACCAACCTTCAAATTAAAATTACCCACAGCCAAACAGACCCTTAAATCTGCACACCAACCCAACATTTTGGGGAAGAGTGTAAGGGATTTTTTTTTTAAAAAAATTCTTTTTTAACTCTCAATCTGTGGAATGACTTCTTCTGTCAAGAAAGGAGCTTTTGCTTTGAAGAGGTTAAAAGAGAGAAAAATGAATCATACACATCAGCACCACCACCACCATAGCCACCAGGACAACCACCAGGGAGAAACCAGAAAGGAGAAAAGAAAGTTTAGGCTTTTGAGATATGATGAGCTGCCTGAGTATATGAAGGATAATGAGTTCATAATCAAGTATTATAGATCTGAATGGCCTTTAAAACAGGCTTTTTTAAGCTTGTTTCAATGGCATAATGAGACTCTCAATACTTGGAGGTATGAACATAAAGTTTTAATCTTTTTTGTTTTTTTGCTACAGATTTAGGTTTTCTCACTTGGGTTTTGGTTTTTTTTTTTTACTGCAGTCATTTGCTTGGCTTTGTTCTCTTCGTCGGATTGACTGTTGTAATTTCTACTCGTCCTGTTAATCAAGTGGTTGATCTCTTTGGCATATTTAGGTATGTTTCTTTCTTTTACATTATAAATTGTAATTGGTGATTTGAGAAATCAGAATGCTTCAGTATTACATGATTAGGGTAATTGTGCTTATTTTATTTTAATCAAATGTAGATAATGTTCTTGATTGTATTATTTTTCATGTTTTTCCAGGCAAATCATGTCATTTGACAACTAATCTTGATTTTCTTTGATTAAATTATCTTTTCCTACCTTAGAAGAAGAAGGGCAGGTTGGGTAGCTTTTAGGGTTCAATCATTTACAGATTCCATTTTTGGGTTATGAGTAAACTATCTCTATTTCTATACATTTTTAGGTGATTTGATTTTCTTTACTTTAAATTGCATTGTTTTGGATCTTTATTATGTTTGGACCATTTCAGGCTTTCAGGTATATATTGTTCTGCAAGTTACTTTTCAAAACATAGTAATATAACCTTTTTCAATCAAGTCACTGAACATCATTCTTGAATCTTGATATAGAACATAGCTTATCAATATCATCATGCTAGATTACTCATGTCAAAACAAATTCTTTCAACTCGATTCCAGGTTTTTCCCAGGAGTCGAAGATGCAGCTTTACATCACGGATCAAAACAACTCTTCATGGTAAAGCCTCATTGTTAATACTTTTAACGCCCGTCTTCAAAAACGAAAACGAAATATAACGAATCTAGTCATATGTATAAAAAAAAAAAGTTCATAAAATATATATATATATATATATGGACTAAATTATTTTCTATTCCGTTTTCTTGTCCGAAGTTGTTTATAAACATCTAAACCACATCTTTTTCATAGTTACAGGACACAGCAAATGCACTTCTTGACACAAACCATACAAATGGCGGCTCTCCGGGACAGTTAACCGCCTTACATCCGCCACACGCAGCACCAAGGTGGCCATTCTACGTATTCCTAAGCGGGTCGATGTTCTGTCTTCTTTCAAGCAGCATTTGTCATCTCTTCTCATGTCATTCCTACCATGTCAACACATTTCTGCTAAGAATAGACTATACAGGAATAACAGTCATGATAATAACTTCATTTTTCCCACCAATCTACTACATTTTCCTCTGTGAACGTCTCTGGCAAATCGTCTATCTATCCGGTATCAGCCTATTCGGATTATTCACCATTGTTACTCTTCTGTCACCTGCACTGTCCTCAGGTAAATGCAGAGCTTTCAGGGCTTTACTTTTCTGCTCAATGGGGTTATTCGGGTTAGTTCCTGCAATTCATGCGTCTGTTGTTAATTGGGGAAATCCGGGAAGGTCTATAACTTTAGCATATGAGGCAGCCATGGCTTTGTCTTACTTGACCGGGACTGCTTTTTATGTGAGTCGGGTTCCGGAGCGGTTCAAGCCTGGTTGCTTTGATTTAGCCGGGCAAAGTCATCAGATTTTTCATGTATTTGTGGTTATGGGTGCTTTAGCTCATTTTGGAGCTGGTCTTGTGTTCTTGCAGTGGAGGGATTTGGTAGGATGTAATTCGAGTTCGTGACCGAAAGGGTTTGATTTTATATTGCTTAAGTGTATAGAAATAGAAATACTGCATTGAATTAAGGAATATTATGTGTTTGTGGAAGTGAATTCTTTATATGTAATACAGTGATTTGATCTGGACATTTTAAATCAGTGATTTGCCTTGGCCGTTGAGAATTTCTGGAAGGACTCCTTGTTTTGACTCGGTAAAGCCCTACAGTACTAGTTACAAGTTTGTTGACTCGGTAAAGCCCTACAGTACTAGTTACAAGTTTGTTTTGAAAAATATATGTTATTTTCTTGTTTGCTTTCTAAATAATTCCTTTCTTGGTTTGTTTTCTAAATAATTCTTTTTGAAAATTATCATCTCTTCTTGTTTGCTTTCTAAGTAATTTTTTTTTGTCAGTTTTGAAATTAAAGGTTTGAATAATTTCGGGCTTTGAAATGAAAGTCAATTTTGAAATTAAGGGTTTGGATATTTTCGGTCTTCTTGTTTGCTTTCTAAATAGAGAACAGGTACGTGAGTATAAAAAGAACTTTTACAGTGAGTTGATAACCGAAGCACACGTGGGTATAAAAAGAATATTACGGTGACTTAATAACAAATTAATAATCGTCAGTTGCTGGTTGAAAACTATTTTCAACCCCTTCTTCAGCCTTAGCTTGTACTTGGCCATCGAGAATTTCTTTGGTCTTTGCTTACCCTTGGCCATCTAGAATTTCTGGAAGGGCTCCTTGTTTTGTCTCGGTAAAGCCCTACCGTTAAAAGTTTGTTTTGAAAAATATTGACTCTACTTGTTTGCTTTCTAAATAATTATTTTTTTCGCAAGTGAGTTTCGAAAGTAAAGTTTGGATAATTTTAGGCTTTGAAATGAAAGTCAATTTGCATATGTTATTGCCGTAACAATTAAGGGTTTGGATAATTTCGGAAAATGAAAGTCAGTTTGCATCTGGTATTTCTGAAAATGGATAATTTAATTTCGTATCTTGTATTGAGGAGTCTCAGTTGTATCCCACATCGGTTAGGAATGAAATAGAGAAGAGACATGTGAGTATAACAAGAATTTGATGGTGAGTTAGAACGTATCTTTGCGGTTGGGGTAATGACACATCTAGGTTGGTAATAACCGAGGCGCGTCAATTGCTGGTTGAAAACTATTTCCAAACCCTCTTTTTGGCCTTGACTATTGAGAATTTCTAGAGGGGCAAGGTACCCTTTGTTTCGACATAGTTAAAACTTACAAGTTTCTAAATGGATGGACATTCTGTTTTCTAAACGGAATGGCTCATTGTTTCAACTTATACATGTTTCGAAATTAAAGGTTCAGACAATCTTGTATGAGGCTCTTATGCGAGTTTTGAAATTTAAATTTTGGACAATTCATTGCCGAAAACGTTTCAGAAAAGTGGCACGTGTTTCAAAAAAATAAAACTAATGTTTCATTGCTTAACCTCGCATTAGTGTGGCCAAAAACGAAAACATGGAATGTATTAGATAAATATGTTGTTTCACTTAATTTCACATTTACTTCCCGTTTGGTTGTAACTCCGGAAACGGAAACGGATTGGAAATGAATCTAGTCCACATGTGTACCTTGTTTATGGAATCATTATGGGTGGTTTCATGCAACATGCACTTGTTTCTCCCAATTTTGTTAACATATATGGTATTAAAACCAATCAAATTCTACTACAATTAGTTCAAACCACAATATATGATTCTCAAAAACTTCATGAGAAAGGGTGTACGTATGGACTAGATTCAATTCCATTTCGTTTCCGTTTCCGTTTTCGGAGTTAAAACCAAACGGGCCCTTAGTGTTGTCAAAAACGTTTTACAAAATTAAAAATAATGACTTTTACGACCAAATCCGGAAATGTTTATAGGAAAATTTTCATTTCGCATTGGGTCCAAATGCGTAATTAGTTTTGGTTTTTCTGAGGGGAAAAAACTCATCTCACATTTGGCCCCAAACACGGAATTGGTTTCAGTTTTGGGGCCCAACCGTGGAACAATTCTAGTTTCGGAGTCCATGTGCGGAATTAAATGGCTCATTTGGATCCAAACGGCTTCTACTTCGGGATCATACACGAAATTGAACCAAAAAAAGTTCACTCCCGAAATGGAGAATTAGGTCATTTTAAAAATATTTTATATGAATTAGTCTAATAGTCCCCTTTAAAATTTAGGCTCAAAAAAAACTTACTTGGACTCTTTTAGTTTTTAAACTAGTTGAACATTAATACATTTCAAAGCTTTGTTAAAATTTAGGTCGACTTCGTCTTGACTCATTTATAAATGATAACTCTACAATTTAGGTCGACTTCGTAATTCTAAGCTTAAGCCACGAGGTGATGGGAATTTTATGGTGTTGGAGCGTGTCAATGACAATGCTTATAAAATTGAGTTGTCACCGGACTTTGGTGTGTAGGATGTATTTAACGTTTCTGATCTTTCTTCTTTCTTCCTTAACGATGATGATGAGATACATGATCATGGTTCGTGGTAAAACCCTTTTCAAGAGAGGGAGGATGATGTGACTACATTGCATCAAACGCAAGACAATATCGGGGCCGATGCTACCGATGCCAAGGATATGGAGCCTTTTCGATCGAGCGCTTCTCAAGTTTCTTCAGACTACCTTGTGGGAGAGGCTTCCACTGATCAAATGAGGACCATGGATGCTAAGTATGCCAAGCAAAGTGAAAAGGATCCATGTGAGTGCCGAGAGGGCCTTTTGGACGACACCGCCGCGATGCCAAGGAAGAACGCCGATGCTCAACCTTACTTACTTGGGACGAATTACTCGGACAAGAGTTTGTGCTTTACACGAGGACATCAAACCCAGCTTATTGGCTTTTAGAGTGTCTAGGACAATTGCTTTGGAAGCATGGAGTCTCTTGTTGGTCCATGACAGTGTTGTTATGACTCGTGACGGCTTGTGTCTTGTTCATCTTTGAAGACCACGTGTGTGGTGAGAGATACATTTTGTAAGGGTATTTAATAAATTTAGGAAACCTTTGAATATTTGGGGAATATTCCTTGTTTTTCTTCTTTTTTTAGACGGGTTTGCCCTTGAGTTGTGTTTAAAAGAGATGGGCATCTCTCTTTGTTGGTAGACAAGTTAAAATCTCAAAAGAAAACTCTTTGTTTTGTTTTTCTCTTAGAACACTCCTACTTCTAGTAGATAATAAAATCTCTTTGGTTTTATTGATCTTGATCGTGAGTAACATCGATCTCCAATCGATGATTCAACCTAGGTGCGTCACATCCTAGATTGATTCTTCTAGTTCGTGTTCTTCAAAGGTGAGTCATATCCTTCCTCCAACACATCCCTATCCCTCCTTTATATTCATCCACTCCATCACGGAATCTCTTCTCTTCCATCTGTTCAACACTATCTTGGTTCGAGTCTAAGAAGGATAGATTGTGCCGGATCTTGCCGTGGACATCTTTGCACCGACTCGCCTATAACAATCCTCATCATTTATTTGGAAGATTACAAAAAATGGTATCCCGGTGAAAGCTAAACTAGAACAACAATAGACCTGTTCATATCTGGGCTCGGGCCGGGCATTTTCCAAAAAAAAAATCCCGTTTTGGCGGACCCGGGACGGGCCAGGCCCGGTTCGCGGGCCTGTAAGGGGTGCCGTACCCGCCCGGCGGGTACCCGTTTTTTTTTTTTTAAAAAAAAAACCTTCTACTTCTTCATTCTTCAATTAGGGTTTCGAGAATTAGAGTTTATTTTTGTTATTGTTTATGTGTACAAATGCCAAACTATAATACATATATAATTATATATATATATATATATATATATATATATTTTATTTTTAAAAAAATTTTGCCGGGCTGCGGGACGGGCCTGGCTTAGTGTTCATACCCGCCCGTTTTTGCGGGCGGGCTGCCCGGATCTGAACAAGTCTAAACAACAACATGTGGCAGTTCTGATGGAGTGAGTCTTATATAAGCACCACGGGAGGATCTATGTCACTTTCTTATGGATTGTCCATTCAATGAAAAAGCCTACTTGGATTTGGTTTCAAGAACTATACTATCATTTACTCAAGATAAATGGATCACATATAGGCTTATAAAACACCCAATTGCATACGAGATAAAATGGACCAAGAAAATCTCAAGATTGTACTCATTTTGTGGTGAGCTATTCTAGTATTTCTAGAACTAAGCTATCTTTAAGCAACCTAATTAATGCATAACAAATCAAATAAATAAATTTGTCATTAAACTTATCAATTCTTGGGAATAAGCTTAGAAGAATGATGTACCAAATGTAACACTTTTAAATAGAACAAAAACAAGATGTCAAAGAAAAATATCCATCGAGAAAGATTTGAGAGTGAATTTATTAAGTTAAACTCCGGTGGCTTCAAGTTGAAAATGAAAGTTCGTTCTTTGGCTATAACATTAAAAATGATAATCATGGAGACCAGGAAGATTCAAAATACTACGATCTTTGAATCTGAATCATATAACCTCTAAAAAACTTGGTTATTAGAAAATTGAAATTGAAGGAAATGGTCTTTTTATCATTAATTGTATTTCAGGATGTTGGAAACCTCCGTAAATTAACATAGATCTTAATTAGTGCTATTTTTCTACTCTTATGCACTTTCAACATTTTTTGCATCTCACATGTTTTTCAAGGAAGTCAATAATGTGACTATTCAATTGCACCACTTTTCCAATTCTCACCGTACCACTGTTAATGCTCTTCAGGTTGTATGAAGTCTCATCAAGGACGATTCCCTTCGGTGTCCGGTTCAAAGGACTACCCCTTTGTGACGGGTCCTTCGTTTGCTTCCCTCAAGCGACCTGATCTTCAGCCAAGGGATCACACCCGATGCTTCGAGTCACTTTCTTTGTGCAACAAAATTATAATGACTCAAGTTTTAACATGTTCAAGTTCGACTCGTATAACAAGCCCTACTAAGGAACAAATGGAATTGAATGAAACTCATGGGAAAGGAACGAGACAATAGCCCGAGCATGGACGACACATACACATTTACGGGATTATATATAAACAAATCTAAATAAAAATAACAACACAAAATTGTTGTTACCCAAGTTTTAGATTTGAAAAAAAATATCTTAAAGGTATTGATTTTGATAAAATTTAAATTAAATGAAAAATTATATTGAGATCATATACGAATGCTTTCTCGTTAAGCAAAAACCACATATACTATTTGTTCTTAAGCGAATCAGAATTATTTTCTATGTGTTTTTTGGTATGATATTTTTGTACTTTTACTTTTCTTTGAGTTATGATTTGGTCGTTGTAAGATTATAATTTATACAATAATTTATTTCGACCTCTTAATAATATTAGATGATATACTATCTAATATATTGAATTTCTTACCCTTCTAAAAAGAATTTTTTTATTGAAATGATTAAATATCAATGTTATACTCTAATTTTGTTGTTATAGAAGTTAAATAGTAAATTATTAATCTTCTAATAACAAAAGGTCTCGCAAGTCACAACCAAGTATTTTTTGTTGGTAGATTAACAAATTGATACACACCTACCTTATTTTATTTTTTTGAGTTGTCAAGAATTTATTTGTAAATGCCTACTTCTCAATTCTCATCCTTTTTCTATGAGTTCAACTTAATTGTTTATGTTTTATTACGATATCGATTTAATATTTTATTACGGTTCAATATTCACTTGTTTCTCCCAATTTTGTTAACATATATGGTATTAAAACCAATCAAATTCTACTACAATTAGTTCAAACCACAATATATGATTCTCAAAAACTTTATTACGATATCGATTTAATATTTTATTACGGTTCAATGGAATTATATCTTTAAGGGTTACAATGTGCTCGAATATGACCTAAAAGGTAATTGTTCATGAAAATGGAAATAGACTGATAATTAGACCATGCTTGAACCGCTAAAATAACTAGTAGAAGCACAAGTAATATGTAACCTAAATTCTCAAGGCATGTGGTTTTTTCATGTTAGAAAGTCATGTAATTTCGATAAACTAAAAAGTACCCTAAACAACTTAATCACATTTAAGAAGCTCAACTCAACTAAAATCTTAATGTATCATATCACATATAAATTATATTGAGCGCAACACAAACATTGTTGATTCACGACTAGCTCGCTGGTGAAAATGACATATGATAATAAAAGGTCTCGATGACTATAATTTCGGTTGGATCCGGAAGATAGACATAACCCCAAAGTTAAAAGCTTTATTGATGTGACTACATTGCATCAAGCTCAAGACAAGATCAGGGCCGATGCTACCGATGCAAAGGATATGGAGCATTTTCCATCGAGCACTTCTCAAGTTTCTTCGGGCTACCTTGTGGAGAGATTCCACTCATCAAATGAGAACCATGGATGCTAAATTCGCCGAGAAAAGTGGAAATGATCCATGTGAGCACCGTGAGGGCCTTTTGGACGAGACTGTCGCGATGCCAAGGAAGGACGCCGACGCTCAACCTTACTTGGGCGAATTACTCGGGAAAGAGATCATGTTTTACATGAGGACATCAAATCTGGCTTATTGACTTTTGGAGTTCCGAGGACAATTTCTTTGGAAGCATGTAGTCTCTTGTTGGTCCATGATAGTGCAGTTATGACTCGTGACGGCTTGTGTCTTGTTCATCTTTGAAGACCACGTGTGTGTGTGTGTTCGGTGATACATTTTGTAAGGGCATTTTATAAGTTGAGAAACCTTGAATAATCTTGTTTTTTCTTCTTTCAGACGGTTTTCCCTTGGTTTGTGTTTAAAAGGGAGGGGGCATCTCTTTTGTTG
The DNA here is from genome assembly GCA_002319775.1 of Fagopyrum tataricum. Classification (NCBI taxonomy): domain Eukaryota; kingdom Viridiplantae; phylum Streptophyta; class Magnoliopsida; order Caryophyllales; family Polygonaceae; genus Fagopyrum; species Fagopyrum tataricum. The sequence continues at coordinate 52,270,762 of CM008283.1, forward strand.
GTAGAAAAGTTAAAATCTCAAGAGAAAACTCTTTGTTTTGTTTTTCTCTTAGAGCACTCTATTGCTAGTAGATAATAAAATCTCTTTGGTTTTGTTGATCTTGACCATGAGTTACACCGATCTCCAATCGAAGATTCAATTTAGGTGCGTCACATCTTAGATTGGTTCTTCAAGTTTGTGTTCTTCAAAGGTGAGTCATATACTTCCTCCAACACTTCCATATCCCTACTCTATGTTCATCCACTCCATCACGAAATCCCTTCTCTTCCATCCATTCATAATTATCTCGGTTAGAGTCTAAGAAGGAGATATTGCACCGGATCTTTCCGTGGACATCCTTGCACCGACTCGCCTACAGCGATCCTCATCATGTGGTATCAGAACCACACAATATATTCACTTAATTCTTGATCTTAGACTTGAAATTAATCGTGTTGCAAGTGCTTTAGAACATGAAGCAAGCAGGGAACAAGACTTATGGACGCCTACTAGTGGCGTTGATAAGTCTCCCTACATGTCTGAATGGGTTGGTAACCCTCCTGTATCTCAAGGGGCATATCGGGAGCATGACATCATTCCTTTATACGTGCCAACTAGTGGGGTAAGAATTGGAAGCGCTCCTCCTTTTACTACTTGCCCTAACAATATTTCTTTGTATGCTCTGACTAACCATGTAGGGAACGAGAATTATGGATGCTACCCGACAATATCTCATCCGGGAGAGAATAACCTCCTATCACATCGCATGACCGGTTGAGGGCAAACTCCTCAATTGCCTCCCTAACACCAACAAGCCTATCAAGAAGCACACCACCAAGGGAGTAAGCAATATCATGGTGTCAAGCTTTAAGTTCAGCTCTTTCTCGGAACTTTAGGGGGCAACGCGTACCATGATTGGATAGACAAAGAACAAGTTGATATTCGACTATTATGACTATGAAGAAGAGAGAAAAGTCTCCATCACCACCATTCACTTCTCCGACTTTGCCTACAATTGGTGGTTGCAAGATAAAGCTATGAGACAATGTGAGGGTTACCAAACCATTCGAACATGGCAAGAGCTTAAGCAAGCTCTTGAAGGGAGGTTTGTACCCCTTGACTATGTTGAACGGACTCATGCCAAATCGTAGCAACTACGCCAAGGAAATCGGACTCCCGGTGAGTACTACCACGAGCTATGCACACTCATCTTTCGATTCGGGATTCAATTCCCCAACGGGTATGTGATTTCTAAATTTATTCATGGATTGAATCCTGAGCTAAAATCATATGTGAGTATGAAACATTTCTCTAGGGGAACTGAATTTGAGGAAGTATTGTACTATACTAACAACATTCACAAGAATCTTCCTCAAAGACATCTACCGAGATCCAATCCAAAACCATGGTCTTCTACTTCAACCACCCATACTTCAAATCAGCCTCGGAGGCCCGACTTTAGGCGAGAAGCGCTTAACCCACAACTCAATAGGGATGTGATTCCTCGGCCTAACCAAGATGGAGAAACCCGAGCGGGAGACTTCAAGTGTTTCAAGTGTCTCGGGCAAGGTCATTACGCTTGAAATTGTCCCAACCAAAGGAAGGTCCTCCTCAACGCTCAATGATATTATGAGTTTGAAGAAGGACTGATTGAACAAGATGAAGAAGTCCCGAGGATCAAGAGGAAGCCGAGTTACATGCAACGGTGGAGGAAGGTGAGTGTTTTGTTTTACAACACACTCTTCTCATGACCGAGAGCTCTACTACTCCTAGCCAACGTGAGATCATCTTTCACACCCGTTGTAAGATCAACGACAAGGTATGTAGCATGATCATTGATTCTGGATCTTGTTGTAACATTATAAATGAAGAGGTAGTTGAATGTTTTTCTATTCCTACTACTCCTCATCCCATGTCACATCCTTTTATGTTGGTTGAACTCTAACTTGCCTATCCAAGTCCAAAAGAGGGCTTTGATTTCTTTTTCGATAGGCCCTTACTCGGATGTGGTGGAGTGTGATGTGGTCTCCATGTCCGTTTGCATCTTTTGGCCGCCCGTGGAAATTTGATCGAAGTGTTATACATGACAACATTTCTAATGAGTACTCCTTCCACCGGGATGGTAAGAAAGTGGCATTACATTATGACTCCCCATGCGATTATGCTAGATTATGTAGCCAAGGAGTAAAGACGAACGTACAAGGTCCGAGAAGGGAAGAAGCTAGCTGTTGGAGGTAGTGTGGAAGCTTCCAAATAGATTCTCTTAGCCAAGCCTAAGGAAGTTGCCCACGCCATCAAAGGGTGTAACATTTGTTTCTTACTTTTCTTTCACCAGTCTTTGATTTCTACTCAAGATCTGAATGATGTACCCTCACCTATTTTGCGACTTTTGCATGAATACAATGACCTTTTTCAAGAAGAGGTGTCAAGCGGTTGCCACCAATCCGAGGGATAGAACATAAAAATGACTTCATACCGGGGGCATCACTTCCAAACCGGCCAACCTACAGAGCCAACCCGAGGAGACTAAGGAGTTGTATTGTCAAGTGTAAGAGATCCTCAACAAGGGTTATGTCCGTGAGAGCCTAACCCCATGCACCGTTCTGATAATTTTAGTCCCTAAGAAAGACGGTACTTGGAGAATGTGTGTTGATTGCCGTGTCATCAACAACATAACTATCAAGTATCGTCATCCTATCCCGCAACTTGATGACATGCTTGATGAGCTTAATGGAGCATAATATTCTCCAAAATTGATTTGAAAAGAGGATATCATCAAATCCGGATGAAAGAGGGTGACGAACGGAATACCGCTTTTTAAAACCAAATATGGTCTCTATGAGTGGTTGGTTAAGCATTTCGGTTTAACCAACACTCCTAGTACTTTGATGAGATTGATGAATCATGTTTTACGAGCATTCCTTGGTAGGTTCGTTTTTGTATACTTTGATGCCATCTTTGTGTATAGTCATGACCTATGTGAGCACGTGGAACACCTTACGCTAGTTTTGGATGTCCTTAGATGTGAGAGCCTTTTTGCTAATTTTCAATAAATGATATTTTTGTTCGGATCATGTGGTTTTCCTTAGTTTTGTTGTGTCTAGGAATAGCTTACAGGTTGATGAAGAAAATGTGAAGGCAATTCGAGAATGACCTACATCTAGCACAATGACCCAAGTGTGGAGCTTCCTTGGGTTAGCCGGGTTCTACTTCCGGTTTGTGAGAGACTTTAACACGTTAGTTGCGCCCCTCACCGCTCTTACCAAGAAGAACATGCTATTTAGGTGGGAGGAAGAACAAGAGGAGGCCTTTGCAACTCTTAAGGCCAAGCTCACTCAAGCGCCCCTATTATCCCTTCCCGATTTCAACAAGATGTTCGAGACTGAGCGTGATGCGTCGGGAATTGGTCTTGGAGGTGTGCTTATGCAAGAAGGGAAACCAATAACTTATTATAGTGAGAAGTTGGGTGGAGCCGCGCTCAATTACCCAACTTACAATAAAGAGTGTCTTGCCCTAGTTCGAGTTCTAAAAGTTTTAGAACACTATCTTTTGTCCCGGGAGTTTGTAATTCATTTCGATCATGAGGCCTTGAAGTTTATAAAGGGGAAAAGAAAATTGAACAAGCGTTATGCTAAGTGGGTGGAATTCATAGAAGCATTTCTGATGCAGGAGCATCTCTCAACTCGACTTCACTCCCTTGCACCTATGGGCCTATGAGCAAGAAGAGACGAGTTACCCATGAAGAAGATCTCGACCGAGATGTGGAGAGAGACCTCGACCGAGATGTGGAGAGAGACCTCAACCGAGATGTGGAGAGAGACAACCAAGATCATGGCCGAGACTTGGAAGAGAGAATGGGCCGTGATCCACTTGATCCGTATGAAGAAGAAGCACGTCAGGTTGCATTTGAAGGAAGAAGATTCCGGGCTAATTTAAGTGGCTAGATTAGGCCCAACTTGCTTATTGTTTTTAAAGCCCATTCTTGGACATCTTTTAAATAAAAGATGGGCTTGCTTTAAATTATTTGTTTTGGTTTTTTATAAGACTTGTTAGTTTAGCCCATTAGTTTATTTTATTTCTTTTTTTATTTTTGATCTTATCTCTTGGAGATTTGATCTTATCTCTTTAGCTAGATTGGGCTCGATCTTGGATCAAGCCCGCAGCCCGTAGAAACCCTAGGGAGGACGTCCAACATGCCTATATAAGGCTTAGGGTAGACGTCCAACCTCCTCACCTTTGAATGAATTAAACACAAGTACTTTCGAGTATTGTTTCTCTTCTATCCCATATTCTTCTTGTGGAAACGAGACACCTTACTGCGTGAGCGGAATCCGTTTGCCCAGCAACTTTGGCGCTGTTTTGAGTTGTGTCACTTGGATTGGCAAGTTGGTGCTCTCAATCATCTCCGGGTGACTTCTCGTGCTTTGGGAACAATCGTTTTCCCCTCTGTGTGAGATTATAGCGGAAGGGCTTCTTCAAGTCATTCCAAGTTGTGTGTTAGGGCCTTTGTTTCCCTATCGTGCTCTTGGTTGCCTTAAGGGTTCGACCAGATCTATCTATCTATCGATCCTTCACAATCATTGGATCATTCCTCCATCTTTTTATTTCAAGTTTTCATCTTTTTATTCATTTTCTTCATTTCGAGTCTTGGTGTTTAAAGATCGGGCCAACTGACGGCTAACCCCGTATACCCTCTCTTGAAAAGGATTCGACCACGAATCCATGGAGTGTAGTCTTGAGGGAACTCCGTAAGAATCTTTGGTTGGAGGGCTGAAATAGGACATTTTAGTTGGATCTTTTTTTACTCTTCGTCCTTCATCTCCACATCCTCAGCTTGCGTCTCTTGTGCTTCCTCTCCAGCTATTTCTTCCAACTCCTGCTGGGACGTGCTATCCTCCTGCTCCGACTGTTCTTCGTCGTCAGTACCTACATAAATGGCCAAAGTACAACATTTATTAGTGCTAGGTATGAACTTAACATCAATAAGTCTCAAACTCTTATCTCGAAGAGGATAGAAATACTCCCTGAGTGTAGCATTACACAGATGTCGTATGGGCTCCCATGTAGGTAAATCGACTTCCACCGTCACCTTTAACTTGAAAATTTTCAGCTTGAATCCCTCAAAGTTAATGACAATGTCCAAGTGAGGGTATTCATTAGCCAGATAAGCTCAGTGATATATAACCAAAGGTTTGCGAAGGTCGTTGATGATGTCGTCAAAACTCTGTAATAGACCGATGTTTTGTATGGACAGCCAAATTTCCTTGTATGCATAATTATAGGTAGCACATGTGTAAGGGTCAGTGTCTGAATTTCTAGGAGGTCCGTCATTGATGATGATCAACGTCTTCTTTTTTGCGTCCTCCTCCTTACTCTTCTTCTTCTCGTAATACTCAGTAACCTCAGTGGGAGTCATGGGATTCAGTATGAATTCCTTGCCCTGAAAAGTAAAACAATAGCGATTTGTTTTTCCTTTATGTGTTACATCTCGGTCATACTCCCATGGTCTTCCGAGTAAGATGTGACATGAATGCATGGGTGCAATGTCACATAGAACTGAATCCTCGTATGCTCCAATCTTGAATGCGATATTGACCTGCTGATTGATTTTGACTTCTCCACAATCGTTCATCCATCCGAGCTTATAAGGCCGTGGGTGTTGAATAGAAGTCAACTACAGCTTGCTAACAACTTCCGTACTTACTAGATTACTACAACTTCCACTGTCAATGATCATGTTACATACCTTTCCTTGAACCAGACAGCGCGTGTGGAACAAGTTTTCTCTTTGATTATCTTCATCGAGGGAAGGTATGATACTCAAAGCTCTCCTAATCAAAAAGCAGTCAATAAAATCAACGTTAACAACAGGGTGAGGGGCACATATGTAACATGTCAATTCCTTGCCCCGTGAGCCGTGGGGAGCGGCCTCCTGTTCAAACTCATTCGGGTCCTTCCCTGTATCATACTCAGTTGGATGCTCAATAAGATCAGTCATGGGATCAATCGCATCAACAGGGGGTATCATACGTAAAGGTGTGACCAACTCAGCAATGGTCTCATCATCTAAGCATTTAGACATCTCCTCGACATAACTAGTATTTTCAGCAATTGTATCTAGTCCATGTTCCACAATATTCTCAGGAGAAACAAGGTCTATAATACTCAAGGTAAGACAATGATCAGGAACGATCTTACTTGAATGAAGGCATAATCCAGTTTCAAATTCTTCTTCCAGTTTACTCTTTTCTGCTTCATCCCTTTCAGCTAGTAAGACCGGTCTCTCTTCTTCCTCTTCCTCAACATCCGAATCCGACTCATAATACTCTTTGTCATTGATGAATAACGTCCTTTTGTTGGGACATTTCCGCGCTAGCTGACCTCGTCCTTGACACTTGAAACAAGTGATGTCTATAGCTCTTGTAGAGGAGCTAGAACCGTTCCCCTGTGGTGTCGAGGTAGTAGTGTTGCCCAATGCAGAAGCATTTGTGGGCTGAACCGGGGTCTTGATGTCTCGGATGGGTGTATCTCGGCCGGAATCTCGGCCGGCATTTCCTCTCCACGTGGTATTCGGAGATCTCCTGTCCTGACTTCATAATTTCAGCTTCTTTTCAACTCTTACAGCAAGGTGCAGCAAATCTGTCAGATTAGAATAAGCATACAGTTCTATTTCATGAGCCAAGTAAAGGTGTAATATCCTAAGGTAACGAGCCATAGTAGCTTCCTCCTCTTCCTGCACATCGGCTCGAACTATAGCCATTTCCATGGTTGCATACACTTCTTCTGCGCTCATAGATCCTTGCTTAAGGTTCTCAGTCGTTGGCGCAGATCTCGTCCGTGTTAAGGTGGCACAAATCGGGCTCTCATGATAGCCTTCATCTGTTCCCACGTGGTGATGTCTTCATCTAACATTCTTCTTCTCTCCTTCAACAAGTTATTCCACCACATTAAGGCATAACCAGTGAATTCAAGGGCAGCGTATTGTACCTTCTTAGTGTCTGAAACATTATGACAGCTCCAGATCTGTTCTACCTTCGCCTCCCAGATAAGGTACACATCAGCATCACACTTCCCTTCAAATGGGGGTATCTTCACCTTAGCCGTAGAATATACTTCAGTCTCTAGTACTGGATGTTCATCGTCGAAGTCCAACTCTCTCCGTAAGACTTGTCTCGATTGCATGAGTCCCGGATTGGCCCAAAATATGGGCTGACGAGGTGGTGGTGGCTCCATCCGTGGGGGTGCCCTTGCGTTTTGTGCCTCGATAGCATCTAATCTTTCAATGACGCGGGCCATCATAGTCTCGAAATCCGTACCCGTGGGACTTCGGGTATCTGGTTCTCGTTTTCCCTTCCTGCAGACATGACTCAAAACAAGCAAACACGTCAAGGTTAGTTAAAGATAAATTCTTAGACAACCCTCTTCAAGTGTCTCGCTCAGATCCTATCTCGTAAGCTTCGCAACTTCCTCTTAGCTGGTTTGTGAGGATCACTGTGAATCTACAAGAAAAATGTCTCAAGCAATCAACATGTTAATGCGTTCAGGCAAGAAAACAAGGTGAACGAACCAGATCTCAAAAGGAAAAAGGCCTTTTTGTGTGGTGCTAGCAAGAAAAGCAAAACTAAACTCGCCTACAATATTCTCAACCAACAAATCAATAATCTCAAAATAGAAAAGATAATTTGCGGCTTTTTGAAAATTAAAATACAAAAAGGAAAAGGGAAATAAAAGAGAAAAAGGCAATAAAGGAAAAAAAAAACAAGTAAGAAGGAAAGGGAAGGCAAAAGGAAACAAGGGAAAAAATAAAAGGAAAAAGGGAAAGGGAAAAAAGGAAGGAGTGCAATTTATGGTTGCCATACAGCGATGTATGGAGATTCCAAAGAAGCAAATATATATCAATCACGCTCAAAAGGGACGTCTGCCAAAACAAAACTCGCACAAGATACACAACCGCGGAAAGTGAAAGACTTAGCTCGCAACTAACGTCTTCTTTTTTTTTTTTTTGTATGGCCTTTGGCCTTTTTTTTTTTTTAACTAAGCACTTGCGAGACTAACCACGGGCGGAGGGCTGCGGTGGAGCGGTGGGGCTGCGGCGGCGGAGCAGCGGGGCTGCGGGCCGGCAACTGAACTTCTTCGGCTCGGTTCAGAAACTTCTTTTTTTGATCTCGGTTAATGGACCGAGATAGGTCGGGTTGGGCCGGTTTGACAAGGTCCGACGGCTAAGGTTAGGGTTAGGGTTTAGCGACGCCGGAGGTGACGACTAGGGTTTCGGGTTAGGGTTTCGAGGGTGTGACGGCTGCGGCGCAGAGATAGAAATCTCGGCCGGGATAGGTTCGGGTTTCGGCTGAGGCTGAAAGGGCTGGACGGCGGCTGAGGCCTCGGGCGGCGGCGCAAAGGATGACGCCTATGGGAGCGGCGGGATAGGGTGGCGGCTGAGGGTGGCGGGCAAGGGCTGAGGCCATGGCCTCAGGTGAAGGCTGCACAAGGACGGAGCCTTGGATGGGCGGCGCCGGTGGTGCCAAGCGGCGGGACGTTTTTTTGTGGTGTTGACGGGTGAGATTCCGATCAAAATGAGAAAAGATCGAATCTTAGGCAAAAATATGTATTAAAATCAACAATAGGCCACAAAAATCCTTCTTTTCAAGAAATTGAATGCGGAATTGAAAATTGCAGAAAAATAACGAGAATAGTAGAAACTAACCGTTACGGATTTTGCTCCGGTGACTCTTTTTGTGTAGAACTTCCTTGACGGATCTTGAAAGCTCGAATCTTTTTGTGTTTTATATGGGACGTGAGAAGGTGTTGATGAACCTGAAGCTCTGGTACCAATTTGATACGGGGTTAGCCGTCAGTTGGCCCGATCTTTCAACACCAAGACTCGAAATGAAGAAAATGAATAAAAAGATGAAAACTTGAAATAAAAAGATGGAGGAATGATCCAATGATTGTGAATGATCGGTAGATGGATAGATTTGGTCGAACCCTTAAGGCAACCAAGAGCACGATAGGGAAACAAAGACCCTAACACACAACTTGGAATGACTTGAAGAAGCCCTTCCGCTATAATCTCACACAGAGGGGAAAACGATTGTCCCCAAAGCACGAGAAGTCACCCGAAGATGATTGAGAGCACCAACTTGCCAATCCAAGTGACACAACTCAAAACAGCGCCAAAGTTACTGGGCAAACGGATTCCGCTCACACAGTAAGGTGTCTCGATTCCACGAGAAGAATATGGGATAGAAGAGAAACAATACTCGAAAGTACTTGTGTTTAATTCATTCAAAGGTGAGGAGGTTGGACGTCTACCCTAAGCCTTATATAGGCATGCTGGACGTCCTCCCTAGGGTTTCTACGGGCTACGGGCTTGATCCAAGATCGAGCCCAATCTAGGTAAAGAGATAAGATCAAAAATAAAAGAGAAATAAAATAAACTAATGGGCTAAACTAACAAGTCCTAAAAAGCCCAAAACAAATAATTTAAAGCAAGCCCATCTTTTATTTAAAAGATGTCCAAGAATGGGCTTTAAAAACAATAAGCAAGTTGGGCCTAATTTAGCCACTTAAATTAGCCCGGAATCTTCTTCCTTCAAATGCAGCCTGACGTGCTTCTTCTTCATATGGATCAAGTGGATCACGGCCCATTCTCTCTTCCAAGTCTCGGCCATGATCTCGGTTGTCTCTCTCCACATCTCGGTCGAGGTCTCTCTCCACATCTCGGTCGAGGTCTCTCTCCACATCTCGGTCGAGATCTTCTTCATGGGTAACTCGTCTCTTCTTGCTCATAGGCCCATAGGTGCAAGGGAGTGAAGTCGAGCTGAGAGATGCTCCTGCATCATTTCCTTATATTATCAAACATAATAAGGGAAAATATAATGTTGTGGATGACGCCCTTTCTCGGCGGTATGCACTTCTTTTCTTAATTGATGCTCGTTTATTAGGATTTTCTTTCATGAAGGAATTATATGTTAATGATGTTGAATTTGGTGATGTGTTTCGTGCTTGCATGCATCGGGGAAGTCGGGACCAATTCTATTTGCATGAAGGGTTTTTGTTTAAGGGTCCTAGATTGTGAGTTCCTAAGGGGTCGGTTAGATTGTTGTTGGTTGAAGAGGCCCATGGAGGTGGCCTCATGGGACACTTTGGTGTCATGAAAATGTTGTACATGCTTAAGAAACATTTCTATTGGCCTCGCATGCTTAAGTTGGTTGAAAAATGTTGTGCTTCATGTGTGACTTGTTTGCGAGCCAAATCTAAGGTGCAACCGCAAGGCTTGTACACCCCTTTACCTATTCCTAGAGTTCCTTGGGAAGACATTTCTATGAACTTTGTGTTGTGGTTACCTAGATCTAAGAGATGGAGGGATTATATTTTTGTAATATTGAACCGATTTTCTAAGATGACCCATTTTGTTGCATGCCATAAAACCGATGATGCATCACATGTTGCTAGTTTGTTCTTTGAGCATATTGTTCGGTTGCATAGAGTTCCTAAATCTATCGTGTTTGATCGTGATGTAAAATTCTTGAGTTATTTTTGGAAGACACTTTGGTCTAAGCTTGGACAAAATTGCTCTTTTCTACCACTTGTCCTCCTCAAACGGATGAACACACCGAGGTTGTTAACCGCACCTTGGTTCTTTGTTGCATTTGATTTTGTGTACTAACTTGCACAAGTGGGAAGAGTTCTTGCCATTAATTAAGTTTGCTTATAACCGTTCGGCCATTCGGCTACGAAGAAACTCCATTTGAGGTAGTATATGAGTGAAATCCCATTACGCCTCTTGATTTGATATCATTTGCTACTAAGGACCGGGAAAGCCGTGAAGGGCTTGATCATGCTGCTAAGATCAAGATAATGCAATAGGATACTCGTCTCCAATTGGAGAAGTAAACCATGCAATATGTGTGTCAAGCTAACAAAGGACTCAAGGAGGTAATATTTGAGCCCGATGATCTAGTTTGGGTCCATTTAAGGAAGGAACGATTTTCTATCCTTCGTAATTCTAAGCTTAAGCCACGAGGTGATGGGACTTTTATGGTGTTGGAGCGTGTCAATGACAATGCTTATAAAATTGAGTTGCCACCGGGCTTTGGTGTGTAGGATGTATTTAACGTTTCTGATCTTTCTTCTTTCTTCCTTAACGATGATGATGAGATACATGATCATGGTTCGTGGTAAAACCCTTTTCAAGAGAGGGAGGATGATGTGACTACATTGCATCAAACGCAAGACAATATCGGGGCCGATGCTACCGATGCCAAGGATATGGAGCCTTTTCGATCGAGCGCTTCTCAAGTTTCTTCAGAATACCTTGTGGGAGAGGCTTCCACTGATCAAATGAGGACCATGGATGCTAAGTATGCCAAGCAAAGTGAAAAGGATCCATGTGAGTGCCGAGAGGGCCTTTTGGACGACACCGTCGCGATGCCAAGGAAGAACGCCGATGCTCAACCTTACTTACTTGGGACGAATTACTCGGACAAGAGTTTGTGAGCTATTCTAGTATTTCTAGAACTAGGCTATCTTTAAGCAACCTAATTAATGCATAACAAATCAAATAAATAAATTTGTCATTAAACTTATCAATTCTTGGGAATAAGCTTAGAAGAATGATGTACCAAATGTAACACTTTTAAATAGAACAAAAACAAGATGTCAAAGAAAAATATCCATCGAGAAAGATTTGAGAGTGAATTCATTAAGTTAAACTCCGGTGGCTTCAAGTTGAAAATGAAAGTTCGTTCTTTGGCTATAACATTAAAAATGATAATCATGGAGACCAGGAAGATTCAAAATACTACGATCTTTGAATCTGAATCATATAACCTCTAAAAAACTTGGTTATTAGAAAATTGAAATTGAAGGAAATGGTCTTTTTATCATTAATTGTATTTCAGGATGTTGGAAACCTCCGTAAATTAACATAGATCTTAATTAGTGCTATTTTTCTACTCTTATGCACTTTCAACATTTTTTTGCATCTCACATGTTTTTCAAGGAAGTCAATAATGTGACTATTCAATTGCACCACTTTTCCAATTCTCACCGTACCACTGTTAATGCTCTTCAGGTTGTATGAAGTCTCATCAAGGACGATTCCCTTCGGTGTCCGGTTCAAAGGACTACCCCTTTGTGACGGGTCCTTCGTTTGCTTCCCTCAAGCGACCTGATCTTCAGCCAAGGGATCACACCCGATGCTTCGAGTCACTTTTTTGTGCAACAAAATTATAATGACTCAAGTTTTAACATGTTCAAGTTCGACTCGTATAACAAGCCCTACTAAGGAACAAATGGAATTGAATGAAACTCATGGGAAAGGAACGAGACAATAGCCCGAGCATGGACGACACATACACATTTACGGGATTATATATAAACAAATCTAAATAAAAATAACAACACAAAATTGTTGTTACCCAAGTTTTAGATTTGAAAAAAAATATCTTAAAGGTATTGATTTTGATAAAATTTAAATTAAATGAAAAATTATATTGAGATCATATACGAATGCTTTCTCGTTAAGCAAAAACCACATATACTATTTGTTCTTAAGCGAATCAGAATTATTTTCTATGTGTTTTTTGGTATGATATTTTTGTACTTTTACTTTTCTTTGAGTTATGATTTGGTCGTTGTAAGATTATAATTTATACAATAATTTATTTCGACCTCTTAATAATATTAGATGATATACTATCTAATATATTGAATTTCTTACCCTTCTAAAAAGAATTTTTTTATTGAAATGATTAAATATCAATGTCATACTCTAATTTTGTTGTTATAGAAGTTAAATAGTAAATTATTAATCTTCTAATAACAAAAGGTCTCGCAAGTCACAACCAAGTATTTTTTGTTGGTAGATTAACAAATTGATACACACCTACCTTATTTTATTTTTTTGAGTTGTCAAGAATTTATTTGTAAATGCCAACTTCTCAATTCTCATCCTTTTTCTATGAGTTCAACTTAATTATTTATGTTTTATTACGATATCGATTTAATATTTTATTACGGTTCAATATTCTTTCATTTGAAAAATTATTCTCGATTAAAGTTGACTCTCTAAGATATTTGTAATAGTTTTTTTAAAAAATGTAATTTTAATGTTTCATTTCCTAAAAAGCCAAAATTTTGTTTGTAATTTAGTAAAATAAAATTTCAATTCCGGTTCACCCTCATTTAGTCCGGTTTGTTTCAGAGTATTTTAGTATTTTACCTTGAGTTTGGGAAGAAACGACGTCGTTTGTTCACAGTCATTGCGCAAGACCTTCCTTCTTTGTGCGAGAAGTGTAAGGTGACGACTCCCACGCCCAATTCTTTAAAGTTCGCCCTTGGTTTCCCTTCATTTCTCTGATCTCTCCATCAAATCATCCAACCGCTTCCTTACTCGCGATTATCCTCTTCACGTTTCCGATCACTGGTGGATTTTCGGCGTACCCGCAGCATCTGGTAACGCTCGATGTCTTTCTACAGTCCGATCTGCGTCTTTCATACTTGTTCTAGGTTTTCCATTTTTGTTCCTTTCTTTGCGTGTTGATCAACTCGACTTTCATGTTTTTTTTGGAATTTTCTTTCAATTTGGGATGAATTGTGGCTTTTCATACGTAATATGGCCAGGAATTGTGGCTGTTATCGTACTTCCTACCATTGATTATAGATCTGAATGTCATCACATGTTTGAACTCAGATCTGATGAGTTACAGTAAGTTTAGGTCAGTAGTTTGCGAATTGGTAGCCTGATAGTGCACTGGTTATGCGTCTTTGTAATAGGTTATTGTTCAAATTAGGTTTAATTGTTGAACTGTTGCATTGTTGATTTACAATCTTGCTTATTATCATTGTAACGAGGTGTTTGGAATTGGAGTCTTTTGGCGTATCGTGATTCAGATGAATGTTGATTTGAGATTCAAATTTGCAATTTTTTGCAGGCCTTGAGAGAGGTTGATAGTGTTGGGGGTTGAGGGGGAAAGAGGAAGATGCCTGCTCAAAAGATCGAAACGGGCCACAGTGATGTTGTCCATGATGTTCAGATGGATTATTACGGAAAGAGAATGGCAACAGCTTCATCAGACACCACCATTAAGATTCTTGGCGTTGGCAACAGCTCTGCTCCACAACTTCTGTCCACTTTGACAGGCCACCAAGGACCTGTTTGGCAGGTTGCATGGGCCCATCCAAAATACGGGTCTCTGCTTGCTTCATGTTCTTATGACGGAAGGGTGATTATATGGAAGGAAGGGAATCAGAACGAGTGGACTCAATCCCATGTCTTCCATGAGCACAAATCATCAGTCAACTCAATTTGTTGGGCACCCCATGAACTTGGGCTTAGCTTGGCTTGCGGATCATCTGATGGGAATATCTCAGTCTTCACTGCTAGGTCTGATGGTGGTTGGGACACTGTAAAGATTGACCAAGCTCATCCTGTGGGTGTAACCTCGGTTTCATGGGCTCCAGCAATGGCTCCTGGAGCTTTAGTTGGATCAGGTCTGCTTGACCCTGTTTACAAGCTGGCTTCTGGTGGGTGTGACAATACAGTTAAAGTGTGGAAACTATATAACGGTACCTGGAAGATGGATTGCTTCCCTGCACTTCAGAAACATACAGATTGGGTTAGGGATGTTGCCTGGGCTCCAAATTTGGGTCTTCCAAAATCCACCATTGCCAGCGCATCACAAGATGGAACTGCTGTTATATGGACTGTAGCTAAAGAAGGTGAGCAATGGGAGGGAAAAGTTCTTAAGGATTTCAACACTCCAGTTTGGAGGGTTTCATGGTCCCTCACCGGAAATCTCCTGGCCGTTGCAGACGGAAACAATGTTGTTACATTATGGAAAGAAGCCGTGGATGGGGAGTGGCAGCAAGTTACAACAGTTGAACCATAGGGTATTTGTGCATTTTTTTTCTTCTTCTCTTTGTACTCATAATCATGTTATCCCCTTCGGTTAGTTTGCTAATCCCTTTTAACTGTTCATGGTTTTGTGATGCATATTAGGGATTCTCTCTATTTTTTTTACCTCAGCGAACACTTGCATTTTGTTTTCCATTAGTATGGTTACCCACCATCTTTTCTGTTGAAAAAAAGGAGTTAAAAGTAAGAAGTATTCGGTACTGTTGCTGCATCCTTTTGGTCCTTGGATTATATACTTGCGTTTTTTATATTGCTGTTACCTATTTGTTCATTTCGTCCGTCATTAACGCAGTGACTTTATAATTCGTGTATCTCGACGTTGTGTTTGCTGTTTCTGTTTTATATCATTTGCCTTCTATCCTGTTAGACCAGGAGCGATTCTTTGTACGAGAAAAGGAGTAGCAGGATGCCATGATTTATGAAGGATGGTTGATTATATTTGACACACATGTGAGGAGTTATATAGTAGTGTACTGAAAAGCTCTCTTTTCTTCTGCTTTGCTATCAGTTTTGTAGGAATGGTTTGTTCTTGTGGTTATGTATATGGTATTGAGCAGCTGAACTTGTTGTTTCAACAACGTATCCATTTAGAAAGGTATCTGTAGGAATATCATCCGAAGTAGATGTACCAAACAGTTTATAAATGATGCTTTGTTGGAAGTAGATGTCCCAAACACTTTGTAAATGCTGCTAAAACATGTAACGATAATATCGTTGATAGATGAATCCTGATGTTTGCCTAAAACTATTACTGATTGAAGGTGGTGATGCATGCCATGATTCGAGGAAGGGAGTTTGTTGCTTGATGAATGTTAGTTCTTCAATATCCTCCCTTCATCGAGTCAAACCAGTGATATTAGCTAGTTTACCTGGTCCATGAGTCTAGTCAGCTGGTTCATGGATAATGATGCCCTCGTATTCAATAAAAAGTAAAATTTAGAATTCTTGTATACATTTGGCAAGTTTCTCTGCTAGTAACTGCTAAATAGCCAAAAATTATCCTTATAATTACAGTATTTGTTTCGTTTCAGCATCTGTAAAGAACTATTAGAGATAGATGCAAATTTATTATAAGGGAAATATGTTTGTTCATGTGCAATGGTGTGCATAGTTACAACAAGTGGAGATTCAACTACTTTTACTAGGAAAGCATGTTCAGGAGTTAGATGGTGAAGATGATGAGGCTGCGAAGTTCAAGGAGAGTGGCAATTTCATTTTTTTGGCAATTGGTGAAATTTAATGTTTAAAATTAGAAAATTTTCTCTCGGTGTCTTCAAGACTTTTACTTTTGATATTCACTAAGTTTCAAAATTGCTCTTATCATGGTTTTATTTGTATTTTTTTTATACTCATTCTTAATATATTACATTAAAAATTTATTATAAATGTTAAAAAATAAAAAAAATAAAATGTAAATCTAAAGATAATTTTTATTTTTTGAATTAAAATAAAATGAAAAAAAGAAGAAGGAAGATGGACATAACCCAAGGTCTCAATGACTCTAATTGCAGTTGGATCCGGAAGATGGACATAACCCAAGGTTAAAAGCTTTATTTAGAAGATTACGAGAAATGGTGTACCGGCGAAAGCTAAACTAGAACATGTGGCCGTTCTAATAAAGTGAGTCATGTATAACTATATAAGCACCGTGAGAGTATTTATGCCACCTTCTTATGGATTACCCATTCAATGAAAAAGCCTACTTGGGTTTGGTCCCAAGATCTATAATATTATTTACCAAGATAATTGGAACAGATATAGGCCTTATAAAATGCTCAATTTCATACGAGTTAAAATGGACCAAAAAAATCTCAAGATTGTACTTATTTTGTGGTGAGCAATTTGGTATTTCTAGAACTAAGCTACCTTTAAGCAACCTAATTACTGCATAACAAATCAAACAAATGAATTTGTCATTAACCTTATCGATTCCTAGAAATAAGCTAAAAGAATGATGAACCAAAAAATAGAACAGAAACAAGGTGTCAAAGGAAAAATATCCATTGGGAAAGATTGGAGAGTGAATTCATTAAGTTAAATTTTGGAGGCTTGAAGTTGAAAATGAAAGCTCGTCCTTTGGCTATATCATCAAAAACAATAATGTTCAAATGATAACTATGGAGACCGACAAGATTCCAAATACTACGATATTTGAATTTGAATGATATAACCTCTAAAAAACTTGGTTACTAGAAAATTGATATTGAAAGAAAATGTCTTTTTATCATTAGTTGTATTTCAGGATGTTGAGAACCTTTGTCGAAAGCATATATGTTAATTGGTGATATTTTGTTACACTTTCAACCTTTTTCTCATCAAATATGTTTTCCAAAGAAGTCAGTAAGGTGTCTATTCAGTTGCTGCACTTTGTCAACTTGCCCCCGTACCATTGTTAATGCTCTTCAGGTTGTATGAAGCCTCATCAAGGACGATTTCCTTCGGTGGCTGGCTCAAAGAACTACCCTTTCGCGACGGGTCATCCGTTTTCTTCTTTCAAGCGACCTCTTTGAGAAGGGATCACACTCGATGCTTTGAGTCACTTTCTTTGAGCAAAAGAATTATAATGAGTCAAGCTTTGACATGCTCAAGTTCGACTCGTATAACAAGCCCTACTAACGAATATATGGAACCGAATGCCACTCATGGGGAAAGGAACGAGACGATAATCCGAGCATGGATGACACATACACTTTTGCGGGATTATATATAAATATAAATAAAATGAATAATACAAAATTATTGTTACCCAAGTTTTAGATTTGAAAAAATATTTTAAATGATAAAATTTAAATTTAATAAAAAATTTTGTATTGAGATCATATACAAATGCTTTCTCATTAGACAAAAACAAAGTATATTATTTGTTCTCAAACGAAACAATATACTTTTCTAAGTGTTTTATCTTACGATGTTTTTTATACTTTTACTTTTCTTTGAGTATGATTTGGTCGCTATCTAATTTTAATTTATACAATAAACTATTTCGACCTCTTAATAATATTAGATGATATACTATCTATTATATTGAATTTCTTACCCTTCTAAAAAGAAAAAAAAATTAATTTGATTAAATATCAATGTCAATGTCAATGTCATACCCTGGTTTGTTTTTATAGAAGTTAAATAGTAAATTATTTTTCTTCTAAAAACAGAAGGTCTCACAACCAAGTATTTTTTGTTGGTAGATTGACAAATTGATACATACCTACTCTATTATATTTTTATGAGTTGTCAAGAATTTATTTGTAGATGCCTACTTCTCAATTTTCATCCTTTTTCTATGAGTTGTCAAAATACGATTCATGCCTACTTCTCATCCTTCATTTGACATCCATTATACAATATAATATGATTTTTGAGTTGGGTATATTTTCCAAAATAAATTATTTATCCTTCAAGGTGGCAATAGAATATTGGGATAGGAATGTGATGCATCTAAACCTAGTAGTCTCGACTCTTGACCTGACATTCATTTTGCTTCCCATTGGCACATGAAATAAAATAAAATAAATATCTTATAGAAAAATAAAATATTAAACATAATCATATAACAACTTAATTGTTTATGTTTTATTAAGATATGGATTTAATATTTTATTACGGTTCATTATTCTCTCATTTGGAATATTACTCTCGATTAAAGTTGATTCTCTAAGATATTTGTAATAATATTTGAAAATAATGTTATTTTAATGTTTCATTTCCTAAAAGCTAAAAATTTGGTAATTTTAGTAAAATAAATTTTCAATTTCGGTTCACCCTCATTTAGTCCGGTTTGTTTCAGAGCATTTTACTTTGAGTTTAAGAAGAAACGACGTCGTTTGTTCACAGTCATAGCGCAAGACCTTCCTTCTTCCTGCGAGAGGTGTAAGGTGACGACTCCCACACCCAATTCTTCAAAGTTCGCCCTCGGTTTCCCTTCATTTCTCTGATCTCTCCATCAAATCATCAAACCGCTTCCTTTCTCCCGATTATCCTCTTCCCGTTTACGATCTCCGGCGGATTTCCGGCGTACCCGCAGCATCTGGTAACGTTCGTTGTCTTTCTACAGTCCGATCTGCGTCATTCATACTTGTTCTAGGTTTTCCATTTTTGTTCCTTTCTTTGCGTTCGTGTTGATCAACTCGACTTTCATGTTTATTTCGGAATTTCCTTTCAATTTGGGATGAATTGTGGCTTTTCATGCGTAATATGGCCAGGAATTGTGGTTGTTATCGTACATCCTACGATTGATTATAGATCTGAATGCCATCACATGTTTGAACTCAGATCTGATGAGTTATCGTAAGTATAGGTCAGTAGTTTGCAAATTGGTAGCCTGATAGTGCACTGGTTATGCGGCTTTGTAATAGGTTATTGTTCAAATTAGGTTTAATTGTTGAACTGTTACATTGTTGATTTACAATCTTGCTTATTATCATTGTAACGAGGTGTTTGGAATTGGAGTCTTTTGGCGTATCGTGATTCAGATGAATGTTGATTTGAGATTCAAATTCGCAATTTTTTGCAGGCCTTGAGAGAGGTTGATAGTGTTTGGGGGTTGAGGGGGAAAGAGGAAGATGCCTGCTCAAAAGATCGAAACGGGCCACAGTGATGTTGTCCATGATGTTCAGATGGATTACTACGGAAAGAGAATGGCAACAGCTTCATCAGACACCACCATTAAGATTCTTGGCGTCGGCAACAGCTCTGCTCCACAACTTCTGTCCACTTTGACAGGCCACCAAGGACCTGTTTGGCAGGTTGCATGGGCCCATCCAAAATACGGGTCTCTGCTTGCTTCATGTTCTTATGACGGAAGGGTGATTATATGGAAGGAAGGGAATCAGAACGAGTGGACTCAATCCCATGTCTTCCATGAGCACAAATCATCAGTCAACTCAATTTGTTGGGCACCCCATGAACTCGGGCTCAGCTTGGCTTGCGGATCATCTGATGGGAATATCTCAGTCTTCACTGCTAGGTCTGATGGTGGTTGGGACACTGTAAAGATTGACCAAGCTCATCCTGTGGGTGTAACCTCGGTTTCATGGGCTCCAGCAATGGCTCCTGGAGCTTTAGTTGGGTCAGGTCTGCTCGACCCTGTTTACAAGCTGGCTTCTGGTGGATGTGACAATACAGTTAAAGTGTGGAAACTATATAACGGTACCTGGAAGATGGATTGCTTCCCTGCACTTCAGAAACATACAGATTGGGTTAGGGATGTTGCCTGGGCTCCAAATTTGGGTCTTCCAAAATCCACCATTGCCAGCGCATCACAAGATGGAACTGTTGTTATATGGACTGTAGCTAAAGAAGGTGAGCAATGGGAGGGAAAAGTTCTCAAGGATTTCAACACTCCGGTTTGGAGGGTTTCATGGTCCCTCACCGGAAATCTCCTGGCCGTTGCAGACGGAAACAATGTTGTTACATTGTGGAAAGAAGCCGTGGATGGGGAGTGGCAGCAAGTTACAACAGTTGAACCATAGGGTATTTGTGCATTTTTTTCTTCTTCTCTTTGTACTCATAATCATGTTATCCCCTTCGGTTAGTTTGCTAATCCCTTTTAACTGTTCATGGTTTTGTGATGCATATTAGGGATTCTCTCTATTTTTTTTACCTCAGCGAACACTTGCATTTTGTTTTCCATTAGTATGGTTACCCACCATCTTTTCTGTTGAAAAAAAGGAGTTAAAGTAAGAAGTATTCGGTACTGTTGCTGCATCCTTTTGGTCCTTGGATTATATACTTGCGTTTTTTATATTGCTGTTACCTATTTGTTCATTTCGTCCGTCATTAACGCAGTGACTTTATAATTCGTGTATCTCGACGTTGTGTTTGCTGTTTCTGTTTTATATCATTTGCCTTCTATCCTGTTAGACCAGGAGCGATTCTTTGTACGAGAAAAGGAGTAGCGGGATGCCAGGATCAATGTAGGATGGTTGGTTAGATTTGATACACATGTGAGGAGTTATATAGTAGTGTACTGAAAAGCTCTCTTTTCTTCTGCTTTGCTTTCAGTTTTGTAGGAATGGGTTGTTCTTGTTGTTATCTATTTGGTATTGAGCAGCTGAACTTGTTTCAACAACGTGTCCTTTTAGAAAGTATCTGTAGCAATATCATCCGAAGTAGATGTACCAAACAGTTTATAAATGCTGCTATGCGACCCGTAAAACATGTAACGATATGTTGTTGATAGATGAATGCTGATGTTTGCCTAAAACTATTATTGTTTGAAGGTGGTGATGCATGCAATGATGCAAGGAAGGGAGTTTGTTGCTTGATGAATGTTAGTTCTTCTCTATCCTCCCTTCATCGAGTCGGGTGATATTAGCTAGTTTACCTGGTCCATGAGTCTTTTCAGCTGGTTCATGGTCAATGGAGCCCCCGTATTCAATAAAAAGAAAATTAAGAATCCTTATATTCATTTGGCAAGTTTCTCTGCTAGTAACAAGCCAAATAATATCCTTATAATTACAGTATTATTTTCGTTTCACCATCTGTGAAGAATTATTAGAGATAAATTCAAATTTATTATAAGGGAAATATGTGTTGTTCATGTGCAATGGTGCACATAATTACAACATTTGTTTAAGCAGGTCATACGTAAACAGAGATTCAACTACTTTTGCTATATGAAAGCATGTTCAGGAGTTAGATAGTGAATATGAGGCTGCGAAGGTCAACGAGAGTGGCAATTTCATTTTTTGGCAATTGGTTATATTTGGGGCTCGTTTGGTATCGCTAGGAATTATTTTCGGTAACGAAATGATTCCAAATCAATAAAAAACTATGTTTGTTTAGAAGTCTTATTATACAAAAAAGTAATCTAATCATTTCCATTTCCATTTCATCCCCTTAACCGATTCCATTCCGTTTTCATTCTATCACCCAATCAATCAAACGAACATTTGATGTTTAAAATTATGTCAGCTTGTTGAAAATGAAAAGTAAGACCTGAGGGTGCTTTTCCTTGGACAACTGAAGCAGCGGGAGACGGTTTTGTCATAACTAATGAGCAGGGTATTATAATTGTATAATAATCATCATCAAATAATATTATAATTCAAGTTGAGGTCGATGAAGAAAATGATCTCACAATAACCTAAGCTTTATCGAACGATCCAATATATGGGTGGTTCCTACTTTTGTCAAGTGTGGCAATGCAACTAAACAATTCTAATTGCAACATCATCATTGTCCCAACCCATTCTTCTACGCAATTCTCGACATCTAAATGTGGGGGCGGTGGCTTCTAACAAATATGTATGCTTATCCATATCGAGGACATGTTCTTCAACTCAAAGATCAACCGAAGCTCTCTCTAAAGGCTCTTCAACTAGTGTGTGGAATTTATGTACAACATAACCCTATAAGGGTAAGGGCTGATTTTCTGTTAAAGCCAAAATAAAGGCGTTTTCTTGCAAATTCACCAAGGTAAGGGTGGTCTTGTGCAATTCACCCAAACTAAAACTAAAAAGTCTAACCCTAGGCCCAATCACTCGTCCGCCTCTCCCTGAACTCGCAATCTCATCACAGGTCGACCCTTCATGCTCGATTTCTAGTCTCTCCACTGCACTCTCCATTCTCTTCTCTCCAATATCCATTTTCGCGTAGATAGTATCTCCAATTATCGGTCGTCTCCCTCCTGCTTGTCCGCGTTTGTCTCCAGTTCTCGCCCGTGGAATCAGGTATGTTCTTTTTAATTACCATTTCTCACTCGCCTTCCTCTCCAGCTCTTGCCTGTCTCTTATACTAGTATATAACAAATCTGATGCTAGTTTAAAGTTTATATGTTTGGCTTTACCTGATTATTGTGGTGGATGTAATAACTGGTATATGATTGATTGATTGATAGAGTATTTGCAAGTTTAACCTTATGACGGTTCAACGAAATTACACCGCATTAGCAAGGATTTTGGATTAATGTGCGTTGGATTTGCTTGATCGAAACTGTTATGGATTGTGTAGAAGAAATTGATTTTTGCATGCCTTCTAGGATATTTGCAATGCTCTGTGAAATTATGATGGACATAGGCGGCTCTGTCATTAGAGATCTTATGGTGTAAATTATTAGGTGGTTGAAACTTAAATAAACATATACGGATCGATAAATTATTATTGTTAATAAAAATCAAATTGATCCCATACATAATTTGCAGTTCAAAGATTAAAACGTGTGCTTTTGGTTTTAGAACACGCCATTATGTGTTATAGAGTTGCCAATTCTTACATATCTTTGTATTTAGTTTTTAATAATTTTGACGAGAGACTGTAATTTGAGCTGAATATACCTGAAAATCGCACAAACCGGTTTAATAAGTACTACTGATTCTGATGGAAAATTGCCACATCTGACTTCCAAAATATCTCATTGCAGCCCCTCGACCAGGGCTAATGGTACTTAGTCTAACGCGATCCAAAAGATGATAATCTGAAACAAGAAAAAAAATGGTGGCTGTTCGTGGTCTAAGTGCAATTTTTGTGCTAAGAGCTCTCTACTTTTTATGTTTGATTAATCCCAAAAAAAAGTTTGCTTCCGACATAATGTTTATCAGTTTATGTGTTGCGAATTGTGATGCTCATAACTCAAGTAAGAGCTCATTAAGTTTAAGATTAAATTGCAAAACAGTTGAACTATTTTAAAGGTGTATTAAATAAAAGTACAGATTAGCTATATGCACAATATATGGCTCACCTGCTAAATAATCCTATTCCATTTCCATGCCTAGTAGATGCAAATACTGCTTTTAGGGTATAAGAAACTGGCACGTGGAATCATGAATCAGGTGATGACAAACTTCTGCCTGTCCATTAGACTAATTGACATCCCTTGTATTTATCAGGTCGTATCTTATAAATACTTTGTGATATTCATTAAAAAGATGTGTTTGGACTTATTTATATATAATGCTGCAGCAAAATGATGCTGTGCAGAGTTCTTAGGAGAACATTGTTGGCACCAGCTAAGTCGGAAGTTGCTGCTGCTGCATTCTCAACCAATGTTAGTCCAAACAATCCGCTTGAGCAGTTCTTTGAGATTGACAGAAACCCAGATGATGAAAAACCAGTATATGGTACAAGCACTTTTTACGTTTCACTTTTCTTCAAACACATGCTTGTAAAATAACAAAAAATGCTATAAGACGTGCCTAAGAAAGTACATAAGGTGCTCAAGGGGTGAAGAAGTAATGAGATGTTATAGGTCGTGTATGAGGAATTTTGCCAGGAAGACTTCGCTTGTTGGGAAGTCCTTTTTGCTTTTTTTCTTTACCAATTTTTTTGGAGGTCAGGACAAGAGATACTTTAGACTAACTTTGATTACAGTTCAAGAATAGTGTTTGAGATATTAATACAACATTCGCTCAGGGGTCACTTGGAATTTTGATTTTTATGTTTCCCTAATAGTTTTACTCACCCATTTATAGCTTAAATGTCCTCACTGACAAATTTTACCATTAATTTGATCAATCTTTGTTGCTTTACATAACTCATACGTCATAATAGATGATATCACATTTTGGAGGCTTTTAGCATAAAAAAATTGATTAATTTCAAAAATTTTGTTTCATATATGAAGGAATTTATGTTATGATCTTGACAAGATCTACCTAGTTAAATGTCCTGGGGTGAGTTTAGAATTAAAGAACTTATTTGCTCACTATCCTCAAAGATCAGTACTGGGATTTTGAATTACATATGTCCGATGTTTTATTGTGACAATCATCTATATCTCCCCCCTCTTTTCAGGTAGAAGTTGGAAGGCTCCTGAACTCCGACTCAAATCTTGGGATGACCTTAACAAGCTTTGGTATGTTCTCCTGAAGGAGAAGAACATGCTAATGACTCAAAAACAGATGCTTAATGCTCAAAATCTACGTTTTCCTAATCCGGAGCGCATCTCCAAGGTTTGTGTCCTGCTTCTTTTTCTTCCTTTTTTTAACTCCAGTGGTAATGCTAAGTCACAGTTAATGGGATCTAGGTCTATAATTGTTAAATAAGTTTGCATTAAGGAATCTCCTGAGAATCATATGCGAATGGTATTTGTCATTTTATTTTAAAACTTTAGTCCTCGTCGAGCACAAATCCTGACCGAACCGGAGCCTGGAGACCTTTAAACTTTAGATGCTTCCCTGTATACTTCATATCTCAAGACTTTTCTTCTTCATATTGAGCCTTGACAACAGCTTGTAAGTAGCAGGCCTTATCTTTTACTCTTTACTTGCCAGCTTCTTTCTTATAAGGTAAATTGTTATAAACAGGGTAAACCTCATATACTAAAACATGTTATCAGAGCATAAAGTCCGTTGTACTAAGCAAAACCTAGCAAAAGAGGATGATAACAATCAAGGGATATGTATATCCAATAACACTGTCTCTTAGTCACCTAACAGTGGTTATACCATTCCACCACTTTCCTGATTTTCCTAATTAAGTACCTAAAATTATCATTGGCTGTTCGAGTTTCATTGGTAAAACACGTATCATGAATATGAGTTAGAGATATCAATTGGTTTGGTTTTGTTTAAGTTCAAGTGAAGTAATTTATTTGAGTTTGGGTAGTGTTATTTTTTTGTTAGGTCATTTTGGGTTTGCATGAACTCTTCCTCTTGCTTTCAGCTTGGTGTTTCATGTCAATTTGACTGCAGGTAAGGAAATCAATGTGCCGAATCAAGCATGTATTGACCGAAAGGGCAATTGAAGAGGTTGATCCTCGGAGGTCCGCAGAGATGAAGAGGATGGTAAATTCTCTGTGATGAGTAGATTCGATTATTTGAAGCAAACTGGTTTTTCTACAAAACTTGAAGTGAAGTTTTGGCATGTATTTTTGTGCTAGAACACGGTGACATGTAGTAGATTCCTAAGTAACTCTTCTATGGGCTTACCCTAACATATTTGCTACAATAAGGCTTGGGATTCTAGTTTTATGAATTTGGTCAGATAGTTTCCAAATCTCATTACAAATAACGTTTTTAAAATATTTATTATAAGGCCCTTTTCGTTAGAGCTTTTTGGTTAGATTATTGGAGAGCTTTGAGAATTTTAAAAACTAAGAGGGATTTAGTGGGAGAAATTTTTGTAGAGATTAGAGTTTTAGTAAGCTTTTTGTATAGATTTTTCAATAAAATTTTGAAATCTTTGTAAAAAAGCCTTTTTATTAGCTTTTCATAATGTTGGTCTAATTTATCTTTAAATATATTTACATGTTTTTACTATTATTTTATTAATATTTATTCTTTTTGGTAATTTCACCACAAAAATCTACCTATAAATCTTAACTTTTAGCTTTTTCGTTAGATTTTCATATTTTACAAAGCTACTTAATATTTGACCCAAAAATCTACCGAAAAAGCTTAAACTACTAAAAAAAGCTTAAAGTACTGAAAAATCTCGCTTCACCAAACAAACTCTAAATCTTCACTTCCTTGTAGCTGTGACACCAACAAGCCCTAAAGCTTCACTTCCTTGTAGTTGTGACACCCTACTCACTTTGAGTTAGGCTGTTTTAGGAAAGACTTGTTTTCAAGTTTTTTTTTAATAAATATTTTATAAATTACGGTTTTAAATCTGGACCGTGAATAGTATTATTTTTTTTCAAAAAAATTGTATGGAAAGTGTAAAAACGGTACACAACCGGATAGAATAGAAAATATTCCGTGCAAGACTGGATCAAATTATTCTGATCACCGGACAAGAACCGATGACAACGGTCCAAGACCGGACCAACACGACACCACTTTGAGTCTTCATATCGTTTACGTTTAGGGCTGAGCAAAACTCGGTCGGTTCAAGAGAACCGAACCGAAAACCTATATATTAGGTTCGGTTTTCGGTTTAATATATTTATTAAATCGGTTTTTGGTTCGGTTTAGGTTCCGAACCGAAAAACCGCGGTTTGAACTGGTTTTTAAATAAAAAACAACCGAGCAGGTCATTTACTCATTTAGGGTTACGGGCCGGGAGTTTCTTTTGTTCTCCCCACGCTTTTTTGAGGGCAGGCGGCTACTTCTACTCTCCATTCTTCAATCGCCAATCATTCCAGATCTCTCCTCTGCCCTCGACTCCCCAATTCCCTCCCTGACTCCCAACGCCGGCGAACTGGCTTCCCCTGACGCAGTGACGACGACTCCAACGACGACGACACCATCGACTCCAGTTCCAGTTCTCTCCTTATCCCCCGACTCCCTAGTTCCCTCACTGGCTCCCAGAGACGGCGAACTTGCTTCCTCCGACGCAGTGATGATGACTCCAGCGCCGGCGACACCATCGAATACAGTTCCCTCACACAAGTTTGTTTCTTTCTTCTTCATTTACTTCGTTGAACTTGTACTGGTGTTTGAGTCTCCACCTCCACGCAGGGATGCCAATGACTGAACCGAATGGTGAGGCTGATACCAGCGACAGGCGAGGGTTGAGATGCGAGGTGACGAGATCTTATCTTGATATCCCACGAGGGTTGTGACAGCGAGACAAGTCAGACAATGGGATTTGGATCTCAATTCTTCATTTTTCTTCACTTGCTCTTTTTTTTTTGTTATTTGTTGCGATTTTGTTCAAATCTCGGAATCTGGATTTGTGATTGAACATGTCACTCAGTCACTGAATATCGATTCTTGATTGTTCTTTGTTGAATATGTCTTTGTTGTGATTTTGTTTGCCCTAAATTGAATCTAGATCTACCATAGTACCATCTACATCTTGTTCTGTTTCTTCAATTTTTGTTACAACCGAAACCGAAACCGAAAATTTTCGGTTCAAACCGAAACCGAACCGAGCTTTTCGGTTGCGGTTTTCGGTTCAGGTTTTACAGGTTTTCGTTTTCGGTTCGGTTCGGTTCGGTTCGGTTTTTGTCGGTTCGGTTCGGTTTTGAACCGATGCTCAGCCCTATTTACGTTATAAGTTTCAAAATAATATCGGTTTATGCTCGGGCAATTAGGGTTGAGCATGTTAGGTCAAGTTTACCGAACGAAACTGATTCATTTTCGACATTTTAGGTTTTTTTTTCGCCTTTTGGTCTACATATTTAAAATATCGGTTTCGGTTTTAGGTTGATAACCCATTAAATTGGTCTAAATCGATTTATACTTATAAAAAAAAGCCAGGATGGTTCACTGGTTGTTTACTAAGTTATTAGATTGCTTATAGGTTATGCCTTTATGATACGGGGTTAGCCGTCAGTTGGCCCGATCTTTCAACACCAAGACTCGCAATGAAGAAAATGGATAAAAGGTGAAAACTTGAAAATAAAAAGATGGAGGAATGATCCAATGATTGTGAAGGATTGGTAGATGGATAGATCTGGTCGAACCCTTAAGGCAACCAAGAGCACGATAGGAAAACTAAGGCCCTAACACACAACTTGGAATGACTTGAAGAAGCCCTTCCGCTATAATCTCACACAGAGGGGAAAGCGATTGTCCCCAAAGCACAAGAAGTCACCCGGAGATGATTGAGAGCACGAACTTGCCAATCCAAGTGACACAACTCAAAACAGCACCAAAGTTGCTGGGCAAACGGATTCCGCTCACACAGTAAGTTGTCTCGATTCCACGAGAAGAATATGAGATAGAAGAGAAACAATACTCGAAAGTACTTGTGTTTAATTCATTCAAAGGTTAGAGAGAATGTCGTCCTAGAAGGCCTTATATAGGCATGTTGGACGTCCTCTAGGGTTTTCAACGGGCTATGGGCTTGATCCAAGATCGAGCCCAATCTAGCTTAAAGAGATAAGATCAAATCTTTAAGAGATAAGATCAAACTAAAAGGAAAATAAAATAAAATAAACTAATTAAAAGCTAGCCCATCTTTTATTTAAAAGATGTCCAAGAATGGGCTTTAAAATAATAGATCTAATTAAGGCCTTATTTAATACTAAAATAAGCCCAATTAGCTCTTAAATAAACGTCAAACTCCTTAGACATGCAACTCCATGCTTCTTGACATCGAATCCTCCTCCTTGCCCATGCATACGTGATCATGCATGTCATCTCCCATCTCCAATCAAAGGTCTTCAATGTATCTCCGGAAATGGTCTTCTCATCACTTTCATGAATAATCTCCTTAACATGTTGAGGAATGTCCTTAATTCTTCCTCTCCTTCTCCTTAGAGTGATCAACACTCCGTGCTTCCTAGCTTCCATGTTCATGATCTCCATTCGGGCTAGGTCCTAAGATGCTCCTGCATCACTTTAGGTTTCTGAAATTTTTGGGCAGCATCAAAATATATTTCCGTTGTGGAAGGGTATGAAATTTTGAACTTTCTAGAGTTATACTCGTTTTTTCATGTGCGAATTTTGCTTTATTGAATTTGAATATTTTACTTTTGTTATATATTATGTAGGGATGGATAAGTAATGTTTATATTTGTTCTTTGCATTGTAGTTTTTATTTATTTAGTGAATATTTATCGCGTATTTATTTTAGGTCGTTTAGAACCGAACCAAAATAGACCCTAACAGTTTCGGTTTTCGGTCCTACTATTTTTAATATTCGGTTTTAAATCCAAGCTGAGATCGAACCAATGTCTGTAGGCTCGGTTTTCGGTCCAAGGTTTCACAAAAAACGTTTTTAGGTTCGATTTGGTTTTAAACCTATGTTAAGCCCTACCGGGCCTACGTGCAATTGTATCAACTATGATCACCAAAAGGTCCACATGGTTGTAGTCTTGAAAAAAGAAATCAATAGTCTTCGGAAAAAAAACCGAATATAGTCTAGTTTTATGTCACTATTAATTTATAAAAATAATTCATTGATAGGAATATTTTTCATTTTAGGTAAAACTAATTTCCAATTTATTTTATATATGGTTTTAATACTTATTAATTACCTCACATTCACTTAAAATTGGAAAAAAAATATACAAATGTGTTTTTAAAGCATTGCATATAGATTCAATGAATAAAAATACATAATGAATAAATTTTGTATTTTTTCTAGATACAACCAAACCGGCCTCAAATGGACCAATTCATGCTTATATATATATATATATATATATATATATATATATATATATATATATATATATATATATATATATATTTTTGATACAAGGTAAGAGATATAGGTGGGTCAGTTTCTAAAAACCGACCGACCTAAAGCATCCTTGTGGATAAGGTCTTCAACATCAGCTGACAGGGCCTCACCTCCTATGTATGAGTTGTGTCCGTGACTTGCGAGTTTATCATCTACGGTGTTGATTTCCCTGTAAGTGTGATAGATGCTGAATTGTGCGAATCTTGAGATAAAGCACGAGATGTCCGAGATGATTATATCCGTCTCCCATGGAGGTTTCCATATCTGGTTGATTGAGTTAATGAACATCAAGTTATCTCCTTCAATCTCAATGGATGTAACAACTAATCTTATGGCCTTTTGAAGGCCCTCCCGAAGAGCAAAAACTTCTGCTTCTAGTACGGAGTCAACATTGCATCTCCCATTCCCTACAACCAAAGGAATAGCCAAGTTGTTTCGTAGAATGAATCCATATGCATATTGATTATGTGAATTCATGGAAGCATCAAAGTTGAGTTTGACAAAACCTTCCTTAGGTTTCTGCCATTTGATGTTTTTAGTCTTCCTTTTTGTTTTTGGTTGTTTAATTTTGTGACATGTTTCATTTGTGTTAGCCTTATTCTAGTCGTTTATTTGTTTTAGAGCATTATGTTTTGTAACACCCAAATCCGTAAGACTCGAGGTGCTACTGGGCTAGGATCTCACAATGAATCCTGACCCTAGCCTGACAACAAGTTTACTGAATCTTACAACAAGGCACACATAGATTGAAACAAAAGATAAAATTGATATATATATATATATATATATATATATATATATATATATATATATATATATATATATATATATATATATATATATATATATATACATATCAAAAGGTAATACAGAGTAACCGCTGAGTACAAAATCAAAGTATATAACCGTACAACATAAATAACCCATATCCCACGATATAGCCGCAGTGTACGGAGCCCTCAGCGGATCACCCCTCTAGATCACTCTACAGCTTTCCTAACCTGCAAAGGATCTACAACACGGTATAAAACCGTTAGCTAACCATACACATATATAAGAAGATGCTAGAGCACAAACACACATCAGAAATCATAACACATCAACATGCTTTCACACATTTACCCGGTTTATTATCTTTATAACGTCAATCACTCAAATAATATATAGATCTGCATATGAAAATATGTGACACGAGGAATGTATATAATCCTCGCCTCTACGTGCAATAGCTAGCTGGGGTGGTATCAGCGCACCTTCCCGTATACCATAAGGAGTGGTCAGTGCCCTTCACGTATACCAGATCTTATAGCTTACAGAGAACTTCCCAGACTCCACTACGGGATGAAAGGTAAGTTGTCACAGCCACTACAATGGGCAATCAATATAACATAGGTCAGTAATGAACCATATCGCATGCTATAAAGAATATAACAAACACCACTCATGCATACATCCAATATAAGGATGGTAGCTAAGTAAGTCCTATGGACTTACTTCAACCTCTGAAGTAGTCTCAACCACGATCAATCCTCAAACACGGTCCACTCCAAACTGGAGGACAACACTGCCTAATAACAAGGCATAACAATATATCACACTCATATTCATCAAAGGGGTCACATTTAGACCCAAGGGATCCATAAGGATCATATCCTAACTCATAAACCTCAAAGCCATAACCGGCATAAACGATATCATACTCATCATCATTCTAACCTCATACACGTACCTATCATGCTACTAACCCGCTTATACTAGGAAAGGAAAGGATCTACCTAACTCTAGGTAGACCCGGGACAAGACGCACCTGCGTAACAAGAGAGACGCAGGGGCGGAACAGGCAACCCGCAGACGCGGCAAGGCTCAGCCGCAGGCGCGGTGACAATGGCCGTAGACAACGCAGGCACGGCGCAGGCGCTGTGGCACGGCTTCCGCAGGGGAAGGCGGCTTCCAGGCGCGGGGGCTGCGACGGTGCAGAACGTAGCCCCGCGAGTCCTCTTTCACTCTTCACGTTATCAAATCACGTCTCTTCCATTCCAAAATCACACACATGCATATACATACACATACTAACATCAATCTATATCCAAATCATCTAATCCTAAGCTAAGGGAGATGGAATCAAGGAAGAAGAGAAGAAGAAGAAGCAAAGAACTTACCACACCTGTGGTCCTAGGCTGCACAGAGGATCAACACCCAACACAACTAGCTTCCAAGCTCATCAAAGCATCCAACATCATCAACATCATCATCCTCACAATCAAAACACTTCCAAACTCAAGAACACTCACACACAAGATCAAAGAGGAAGAAGGAGAAGCAAGAAGGACGTATGGTGGCTGGGAAAGGAGTGAAGAAGAAA
The DNA here is from genome assembly GCA_002319775.1 of Fagopyrum tataricum. NCBI lineage: Eukaryota > Viridiplantae > Streptophyta > Magnoliopsida > Caryophyllales > Polygonaceae > Fagopyrum > Fagopyrum tataricum. The sequence continues at coordinate 52,303,035 of CM008283.1, forward strand.
CCCTTGCTCAACAAGGAAGGAAAGAAGTAAGAAAGCGAGGGTAAAGCACGGTCAACCGGTCAATAAAACCGGCTGCAGCCGCAAGAAACCGCGGGGGCGGTTCTCTGGGCCGCGGGAGCTGAAACCCGCTGGGGTGGCACACAAGCCCGCGGGGGCGGCTAAGGTAAAATCTCGGCTAAGCTAAATCTCGGCTAAGGCAAACTCGGTCCAAAAGACTAAGGCTCTTACATGTTTCATATTCTGAGGGGCCTTTGTCTTATTAAAGATGATTTGGTTCTTGGCTAGCCAAATGTTCCACCATATCATTACTAGTTGTCTCATTTCTATTGGAGAAATATTCTCTTTTAACATTGATAAGGTCTCCATAATCCTCTGATTAGCAACGTCGTGGTTGTTCAAATTCAAAGATATTTTTGCATTGTCAATCGTTTAATGTGTGCATCGGCATGAAACGAAGAGATGTTTCACACTTTCAGTGTGGTGATTACAAAATTCACAATACATGACCACTGGAATTTTTTGTCCGTCGAGGTTTTCTTTTGTTGGTATGTCATCCATTGCCATTTTCCATGGAAAATTTTTAACTTTAGGCATGATGTTGATTTCCCATATCCACGATTTGTCTACAGATACTCCAACTTTCTGTTTTTGAATCATTTCCATCGCATATTTTGTGGAGTACCAGACCATTTCATTGGCAACCCAATATATCCTATCTCTTATACCATTGTTTGGGATGTTATAGTTTTTAATTTTTTCAATGATGTCGCTCGGTAGAAGAGTAGCTAGTTGATCTACCAAATGTTGATCTCATTTATTGTTAGAGATGTATGATTCTACTAATTATGTGGGGGTTTATTAGGGTTTTGTCCGATACTAGCTCCAGTAAAGGTTTATCAATAACCCAATTGTCTTTCCATAATTATATCGTCTTTCCATCCCCTACTCCCCATCTTAGTCCCTTATCAAACTTTTCTCGTAGTTTGACTAGTTTCTTCCATTGCCAAGAGATATTTTTTCTACATTTGTAATTCCAAAGGCCTTCCCCTCTTAGATATTTTTCTTCTATTATCTTGACCCATATATTGTTTGGTTCCACCATTAATTTCCACAAGAGCTTCATTTGCAGTGCTTTATTCATATCTTCAGCTTTCCTTATTCCTGTACCTCCCAAAGACCGTGATTTACAAACTTTGTCCCAACTGATAAGCGGGTGAAAATTAGGTCCTTGTTCAAGTAGAAGTTTCTATTAATCCCGTCCAATTCGTTGTGAATGCTTGTAGGGAGCATGAAGGCTTGCATAAGGTAGCTAGCTTTGACGTTCAGGTTTGCTTTTTATTTTTTTATTTTTTTATTTTTTTTTAACGTGGCTCTTCCCTCTTGTGAGAGTGATGACGCTTTCCACCTTGTAAGTTGTTGCTTTGACTTTTGGATAACCGAGTTAAAGATGTAACACCCCGAATCCATGGGAATCGAGGTGCTACCGGGCTAGGATCTCACAATGGATCCTGACCCTAGCCTGACAAAAATTTCACCGATCTTACAATAAGGCACAAACAGATTAAAATCAAAACATAAAACTAATATATAAACATGTCAAAAGGTTTATACAACTGCTGAGTACAACAAAACATATCATATATATATACATATCCAAAATACCCATCCACGAGTATAACCCCAGTGTACGGAGCCCTCAGCAGATCGCCCCGTCTGGATCACTCTGCAGTGTCCTAACCTGCAAAGTCTACAACACGGCATTACACCGTTAGCTAACCAAACACATACAAAGGAAGATGCTAGGGCACATGCACACGTCAGAACTTAAACATATAAACATGTTGTCACACATTTACCCATTTTATTATCTTATAATAATAGTACGGCGCATACAGCGTATAAATAATAACTCAATATGAACGTATGTGACACGAGGAATATAACCCTCGCCTCTCGGGAATAGTGCCAGCTGGAGTGGGGATCCGGTACCACCTCCCGTGTACCCTATGGGAGTGGACAGGTGTCCGGCCCACTGAGCCATACTGGCCTGCCCGTAGAGAACCTTTAGACTCCCAGCGGGATGAAAGGACAAGTTGTCACGGCCCTACAATGGGCAATCAATAGACCATAGGTCGGTAATACAATATATCATACGGGCTATAAAGCATAACATCCACCACTCAGGCACACATCCAATATATGGAGGGAAGCTAAGTAAGTCCTATGGACTTATCTCAACCTCGAGAGTCACAGACTCAAAATACTCGGCTCCGCTCTGGAGATCAACTCAACCTAAACAAGGTATAATGCATACATCATATACATATCCATACAAGGGGTCACACCTAGACCCAAGGGATCCATACGGATCATATTCCAACTCGTAATCCTCAAGGCCGTAACCGGCATAACAGTTCCGTACTCAACTCATTCTAACCTCAACTCGTACCTAGCATGCTACTAACACTCATACTAGGAAGGAAAAGGATCTACCTAGCCTTAGGTAGATCCGGGACCAAACGCACCTGCGGGTCACAAGGGACGCAGGGGCGAAAGCAGGTGGCCGCGAGCGCGGCGGGATGTGGCCGCGGGGGCGGTGACACGGAACGTGGGCGGCCGTTGGCACAACGCTGGCGCCTGGACAATGTCGCCGCGGGGCGGTGACTCACGGCCGCGGGGAGGCGACTGCGCATACCGTAATTCTGCGTTTCTCCTCGGTCCTTCACGTGATCAATTCCCGTCTTCTCTCATCCAAAGCCAATCCCAAACATATACATACACATACCAACATCAAAACGTGCCTAGACAATCATCTAATCCTAAGCTATGAAGGAAGACAAGAAAGAAAGAAGAGAGGAGAAGAAACCTTACCACACTTGTGGTCTAAGGCTGTAGGAGAGCTCAACATACACCAAGGTTGGCTTCCAAGCCCAGCATAACCTCAGCCAACACTCACACAAGGTACCACACACACAAAACTCTCACAAAACTCTTCCACAACCTAAGAACAAGATCCAAGGGAGCAAGGGAAGCAAAGAACGTGGAGAGAAGCTGGAGAAGAAGATGAAGAAACCCTTGATCAGCCAAAGGTAAGAATGGGTGAAGTAAAGGGTAAAGCAAGGTCAACAAAGGTCAACAAAAACGGCTGCAGCAGCCGGAAACCGCGAGCAGCCGAAGGGGCGGCGCCACTCACCGCGGGGGCGGCAAGACCGACCTCGGCCAAAGCTAATCTCGGCCAAGGTCTGGTCTCGGCTCAAAAGACTACGACTCTTACATCTCTCCCCCCTAAAAACAAGTTTCGTCCCGAAACTTGCATAAACCTCAAAAGCACATAACCTCAAAACCGGGATACACTCTCTATCATAGAGGTATCATAACACATACCTGGCCTCAACCATACGCTATAACCTCAACACGGGCGTGGAGAAACATCATCTCCCGCAAAAGATCACAATCCTATCCGGGGCATTGAGAGAAGCGTCTCTAGCCAAACCAACATCGGGGCATGGAGAAGATATCTCCATCCAATCCTACATATCTCGAGATAGCACGGAGGTAAAAACCATCTCCAGCTATACCTATCGGTCGTACTAGCACAACAGGATTTGTAACAGATCATATACACATCACAACTAGCACGAAATAAACACAGTATGACATATAAGCACATAAACACATAAGCATATAACACTCACCGAGGTAATACTAAGATCTACCCGGCGACCCCACTGGTACCCCTATCCCAACATAGAACTCTAGATAGTTCCTCTGGATACTATCCTCAGTCTCCCAAGTAGCCTCCTCAGGTCCACGTCTCGACCACTGTATCCTCAACATAGGAATGTCCTTCGAACGCAGGCGTCTCATACCTCGCTCTAGGACTGCAATAGGATGCTCAACAAACGTGTGGTCCGGCTCAACCACCAAATCATCGTAACTCACAATGTGTCTCGGGTCTGGTATATACTCCCTCAGCTGAGACACGTGGAACACAGGATGAACACCCTCTAATCTCGGAGGCAAAGCCAATCTGTAGGCTGCGCTCCCAACCCGATCCAGAATCTCGAATGGTCCGACATATCGGGGGCTCAACTTCCCCTTAATGCCGAATCTCCTCACACCTCGTGTCGGGGACACTCTCAGCCACACATGGGCTCCAACTCGGAACTCTAGAGGTCTGCGCCTCCTGTCTGCATACGACTTCTGACGGCTCTGAGCCGTCAACAATCGCTCTCTAATCAGGGCTACTCGGGCCATATCATCCTGAATCTGATCAGGGGCTATACCGCTGACACTGCTCTGCTTATCCCAACATAACGGAGTCCGACATCTCTGTCCATACAGTGCCTCATACGGGGCCATCCCAATAGATGCATGCCAGCTGTTGTTGTATGAGAACTCAACTAGTGGGAGGTGATCTGTCCACACTTGTCCCCAATCCAACACACAAGCTCGCAACATATCCTCCAGCGTCTGAATGGTCCTCTATGACTGACCATCGGTCTGAGGATGAAACACCGTCGTGAAATGCAAACTCGTCCCCAGGGCAGTCTGAATCTGCTGCCAAAACCTCGAGGTAAATCGCCCATCTCTGTCAGAGACGATCGTCCTCGGCACCCCATGGAGTCTCACTATCTGCCTAGTGTACTCCTCAGCCAGTCTGCTCACCGGCCACGTCTCCCTGATCGGAACAAAACGTGCCGTCTTTGTCAATCTGTCCACAATGACCCAGATAGGATCATAACCCCGGCTCAATCTCAATCCGGTCACAAAATCCATGGTGACGTCTTCCCACTTCCTCTGTGGAACAAGAAGTGGATGAAGCTCGCGCCCAGGTCTGAAATGCTCGATCTTGACCTGCTGGCAGGTCGCACATTGTGCCACAAATCTGGCCACATCGGGCTTCAGCCCACCCCACCAGTATATACGTCTCAAATCCTGATACATCTTACTCGTACCTGGATGTACCGAGTAAGGTGTACAGTGATCCTCCTGTAGAATCCTCTGACGTAAATCTGCGTCAACAGGTACACAAACGCGACCTCGGCGTCTCAACACTCCATCTGTCCCCAGAAGGAACTGTGGTGCCTCATCTCGAGACATCCTCTCCCGTATCCTCAACAACATCGGGCAGGTCTCCTGCTTCTGTTGGATCTCCCCCAACAGATCAGGTAGAACCTCTAAGATACTCAGTCGGGCATCCTCATCAGGAAACTGGATGTCCAACTCTAACCATCTTAGGTCTCTCTGCAGCTGAGACTGTATTGTCAATCTCGCGATCGCCTGCTCTCGAGGCGTCTTCCGGCTCAGGGCGTCGGCGACAACGTTCACCTTCCCCGGATGATACAGAATCTCCAAGTCAAAATCCTTAATCAGCTCGAGCCACCTACGCTGGCGGTTATTCAACTCCCGCTGCGTAAAAATATACTTCAAACTCTGATGGTCGGTGAAGATCTAGCATGTGGCACCATACAGGTAATGTCTCCAAATCTTCAGTGCATGAACTACCGCGGCCAACTCCAGATCATGAGTCGGGTAGTTCTCCTCATACGTCTTCAGCTGTCGAGACGCATAAGCAATCACTCTGCCCCACTGCATCAACACACATCCCAAGCCAAGCTTGGATGCATCACTGTAAACCACGAAGTCAGCTGTACCCTCTGGCTGTGCCAAAACAGGAGCAGACGTCAAACGTCTCTTCAACTCCTCAAAACTCCGCATACACTGATCAGACCTCACAAATCTGGTAGTCTTCCTCAGCAACTCGTTAGTGGACGGGTAATCACGGAAAATCCCTCCACAAAGCGGCTAGGCCAAGGAAGCTACGTACCTCCTTGACGTTCGTCGGTGTCATCCATGCCGCTACTGCCTCAATCTTCGCCGGATCAACCTTGATCCCCTCGGCGGAAATAATATGACCCATGAATGCTACCTCTGGCATCCAAAACTCGCACTTAGAGAACTTCGCATAAAGTTCTCTATCCCGTAAAACTTGTAGTACCGTCCTCAAATGTCCTGCATGCTCCTCTCTACTGCGAGAGTACACCAGGATGTCATCTATAAAGACCACCACAAACTGATCCAGGAAGTCGATGAAGATGCTGTTCATCAACTCCATGAAAACTGTCGGGGCATTCGTGAGCCCGAATGGCATCACTACAAACTCGTAGTGTCCATAACGGGTCCGAAATGCCGTCCTGTGCACATCCTGCTCTCTCACCCTTAGCTGGTGATATCCTGAGCGCAGGTCTATCCTAGAGAACACTGAAGCTCCCTATAACTGATCCAGCAAATCATCAATGCGCGGCAACGGATACTTGTTCTTGATGGTCACCCTATTCAGCTCTCGGTAATCTATGCATAGCCTCAACGATCCGTCCTTCTTCCGTACGAAGAGGACCGGTGCCCCCATGGGGATACGCTAGGGCGAATGAAGCCCTTCTCAGCCAACTCCTCGAGTTGCTTCTTCAGCTCTAACATCTCGACAGGCGCCATCTGGTATGGGGCCTTCGAGATCGGTCTCGTACCCGACTCTAAATCAATCCCAAAGTCCACACTCCTCTGAGGTGGCAAACTGGACGGCTCTGCAAACACATCCACAAACTCATCAACCACTAGGATATCCTCTAAGGCTGGACTCTCCCCCTCTTTCATGGCGTAACACCAGAAGGCCTCACAACCCTGGGCAATCAACCTAGCTGCCTGTATAGCACTGATAACCATGCCTACCTTCCCGAGGTCCCAACCTTGAAAAACCGCTAACTGACCAGACTCGGTAGAGAGGGTGACAGTCCTCCTACCCACATCTAAAACCCCCGAATGCCTATCCATCCAATCCATACCAAGGATGACTTCCTCATGCTCCAGCGGCATGACAAAGAAGTCAACTAAAAGCACACGGGTCCCTACAGAAATGGGACAGTCATGGATCTCACGGGTACCTCTGACCCTACCCCCATTGGGTATCCTATAATAAAGGGCATCCCCTCTACAGTGTCTAGACCCAGACGCTCAACACAAGCAACATATATGAATGAGTGCGTAGCACCCATGTCAAACAAAACACGAACAGGTAAGCCATAGATCAGAATGGTACCTGTAGCAGTAGGTGCAACCGGCTCCTCTGCACTCCTCAGCTCAAAAACTCGGCTTTGAGGGCCACGGGTGTTAGTGGTGCTCCCACCACGACCTACCTTTGCTCGGCCCAGGAGCAGATCCCTGAGCCGTTTGACGATTTGGGACCTTCTGTTGTCCCGGTGTCTGCTGCTGCTGAGGTGGCCTCTGTCCACCCCCAGCTCCACCAGCAGGTGAAGAACCCTGTTGTGAAGAAGCTCCGCCCTGACGGCAGAACACTGCTCTGTGACCTCGCCCACCACACGTGAAGCATGTCACCGGCCGTCTCGGACACTCTGGCCTAAAATGTCCCTGCTCTCCACAGTTATAACACTGTTGAGCTCTACCAGTAGCCGGTGTAGGCGAAGGCTGACTCTAGCGACTCTGACCTCGCCCTGACCCAGCAGCTCCAGCCGTACCGCTAGTCTGCCCGGTAAGCTGCCTCTTCTCAGACCCCTGGTCTGAGAAGCTCTCCTCTGACTGACCCGCTCACGCTCATAGTCAGCGGCTCGATCCTGGTAGTCCATCAGGGACTCACAATGAAATCCCGCTATATAAGCCCGGGTGGCATCCCTCAGCTGTCGGGAAAACAAATACACATGTTGATCAGCAGGAGGTGCAGCTGGTCCTAATAGTGCCAGCTCCTCCTGAAACCTCCGGATGGCCTCAGAAACTGGCACATCCTCGAACCCGGCCTCCACAAAATCCCTCAATCTCTCCTTCCTCAGCGAGGCAGGGCAGAAACGCTCTCGGATCATAGACCTCATCTGCTCATAACTGGTGACCTGACCTCGTACGGATCTCCACCAGTGCTGCGCTAACTCCCTGAACAAGCTCTGCACTAACCCGACCTGTCTATCAGCTGGACACCTAATAGACTCCGGAGCCGAGTCTACTTGTCCTATCCACAACTCTACCTCCAACCCCACCTTCCCAGAGAAAGGGGGTACTCCCATCTGATGGAAAGCCTTCAACCAACTGTCTGGTCGAGGCCCTCTATACTCCTCCTGTACTCGAACGACCTCAGCAACAGGTGCCGGTGCAGCTGGCACCTGTGTAACAGTGTGGGACCTCTCAGATGGCCCCTCTTGCACTGGCAGATCCGGGGCACGTCTACCTGCCCTGGCAGCCTCCTCAACCCGCCGGATGTAATCATGGAAGGTTGGTCCCTCCATGGAGACACGATCCGAGTCTGCTGACTGGACTCGCTGTGGACCCTGTCCCCCAACTGTGCCTTCCCCCATCTCAGGGGCGGCACTCTCAACAATCTCTGCCTGAACGTCCTCTGCTGCACGCAACTCAGCAGCAGGGATCCTACTCCGTCCTCTACCTAACGGAGGTCTGCCTCTACCCCGTCCTGCTGCAGGTAAGACTCTAGTCTGAACCATCTGCAGAGGACATAAACCCAACTCATATGGCAATATATATGTCGTATGTATAGGTATATAACACATCATCACAACAGATAGTATCTATCTATACATATATATACCTATACTGTCGAGATCTTCAGAGGGGCGATGGCTCACGTACACGATATCCCAAAACGTTTTGTACTCATTTCAAACCAAAATTTATTGAAAAGTCAGACCCCTTTCGGGTTCTGTTTATTTATCTATTCGACCTTTATCGCAGATTACAAGTGCCATTGTTGTCAACCTGGGCTCTGATACCACCTTTGTAACACCCCGAATCCGCGGGACTCGAGGTGCTACCGGGATAGGATCTCACAATGGATCCTGACCCTAGCCTGACAACAATTTCACCGATCTTACAACAAGGCACAAACAGATTAAAACCAAAACATAAAACTGATATATAAACATGTCAAAAGGTTTATACAACTGCTGAGTACAACAAAACATATCATATATATATACATATCCAAAATACCCATCCACGAGGATAACCCCAGTGTACGAAGCCCTCAACAGATCGCCCCGTCTGGATCACTCTGCAGTGTCCTAACTTGCAAAGTCTACAACACGACATTACACCGTTAGCTAACCAAACACATACAAAGGAAGATGCTAGGGCACATGCACACGTCAGAACTTAAACATATAAACATGTTGTCACACATTTACCCATTTTATTATCTTATAATAATAGTCCGGCGCATACAGCGTATAAATAATAACTCAATATGAACGTATGTGACACGAGGAATATAACCCTCGCCTCTCGGGAATAGTGCCAGCTGGAGTGGGGATCCGGTACCACCTCCCGTGTACCCTATGGGAGTGGACAGGTGTCCGGCCCACTGAGCCATACTGGCCTGCCCGTAGAGAACCTCCAGACTCCCAGCGGGATGAAAGGACAAGTTGTCACGGCCCTACAATGGGCAGTCAATAGACCATAGGTCGGTAATACAATATATCATACGGGCTATAAAGCATAACATCCACCACTCAGGCACACATCCAATATATGGAGGGCAGCTAAGTAAGTCCTATGGACTTACCTCAACCTCGGGAGTCACAGACTCAGAATACTCGGCTCCACTCTGGAGATCAACTCAACCTAAACAAGGTATAACGCATACATCATATACATATCCATACAAGGGGTCACACCTAGACCCAAGGGATCCATACGGATCATATTCCAACTCGTAATCCTCAAGGCCGTAACCGGCATAACAGTTCCATACTCAACTCATTCTAACCTCAACTCGTACCTAGCATGCTACTAACACTCATACTAGGAAGGAAAAGGATCTACCTAGCCTTAGGTAGTTCCGGGACCAAACGCACCTGCGGGTCACAAGGGACGCAGGGGCGAAAGCAGGTGGCCGTGGGCGCGGCGGGATGTGGCCGCGGGGGCGGTGACACGGAACGTGGGCGGCCACTGGCACAATGCTGGCACAACGCTGGCGCCTGGACAATGTCGCCGCGGGGGCGGTGACTCACGGCCGCGGGGGCGGCGACTGCGTAGAGCGTGATTCTGCGTTTCTCCTCGGTCCTTCACGTGATCAATTCCCGTCTTCTCTCATCCAAAGCCAATTCCAAACATATACATACACATACCAACATCAAAACGTGCCTAGGCAATCATCTAATCCTAAGCTATGAAGGAAGACAAGAAAGAAAGAAGAGAGGAGAAGAAACCTTACCACACTTGTGGTCTAAGGCTGCAGGAGAGCTCAACATACACCAAGGCTGGCTTCCAAGCCCAGCATAACCTCAGCCAACACTCACACAGGGTACCACACACACAAAACTCTCACAAAACTCTTCCACAACTCAAGAACAAGATCCAAGGGAGCAAGGGAAGCAAAGAACGTGGAGATAAGCTGGAGAAGAAGATGAAGAAACCCTTGATCAACCAAAGGTAAGAATGGGTGAAGTAAAGGGTAAAGCAAGGTCAACAAAAACGGCTGCAACCGCCGGAAACCGCGAGCAGCCGAAGGGGCGGCCAGCCGTAGGGGCGGCGCCACTCACCGCGGGGGCGGCAAGACCAACCTCGGCCAAAGCTAATCTCGGCCAAGGTCCGGTCTCGGCCCGAAAGACTACGGCTCTTACAAAAGATATCCTTGTTTACTCTCCCATTAGTAATAGGACATCCAAGGTATTGCTCTAGGTTAGTAGATGTTTTTTAATCCTTCTTTTGCTACTTGGTTCAACATTGTTAGTTGTTTGCAAGGCGGATTTGTGGTAGTGAATTACTTGGCCATAAATGGCACAATAGTCATTCAAAACTGATAGATTTTCTTGGTTGCTTCTGTTGTTGCTTTCGTAAATATTATGATGTCAACTGCGAAGGCGAGGGAAGGGATGTATGACCCATTTTTTGAGACAGGGAAGCCAATAGATTTGGGTTTTCTCTACTTAACTTTTGTATATTTCTAGCTAAGACTTTTGCTCCTAGATTGAAAAGAAGAGGTGACAATGGATCCCCTTGACGGAGAACTCTTTGTGGAGAGAATATAGATGTCGGTGAGTCATTAATTAATATAGAGTAGGATACAATTGTAACGCACTCTTTTATAGAATTTCTGAATTTCTCATGAAATCCAAATTTTTGTAGAACATACATGAGGAAGTTCCATTCAGTTTTGTCATATGCTTTTTCCATATCGAGTTTTACTGCCATAAAACCTTATTTTTCTTTTTTTGTTCTAAATCCATGAAAGATTTCATGCGCAATGAAGACATTATCGTGAATGGCTCTATGTTTGGTAAAGGCGCTTTGGAGAGGGTGTATTAATTTTGGTAGTATTGAGCTTAGTCTTTTTGCCAAAATTTTGGCAATTATTTTATAAACTGTCAAACATAAGCTTATTGGTTTGTAGTTAGATGTAGTTGACGGGTTGTCCACTTTTGGTAAGAGAGCAATGAAGGTGTGGTTTAGTTGTTTGAGGATTCTGCCGGTTATATAGAAACTTTTCACTGCTCTGATAACTGCGGGCCCAATAACGTGCCATTACTTCTGATAGAAACCAGCTGACATTCCATCGGGACCCGGTGATTTATCGCTCCCGATATCGAAAAGAGCATTTTTTTTGTGTGGTTGTATGATCTCTAGCAGTTTGTGGAGTTTATGTTGGTTTATGGATGAGGCTAGAAAGCGAGATTTATAGTCGTTCAGAAATTCCTCATTAATTCCATTGTCTTTAGACATGATAGTGTCATCATTTCTAGTTATAGTGGTTATTATTTTCTTGTTTCTTTCTCCCCGTGGCTTTTTTATGATGATATTTTTTGTTTTGGTCTCCCAAGCGTACGTTCGTCGTTTTGACTCTTTGCATCAAGTATTTTTTTTGGTAATCCAAAATGCATTCTCTTTTCTTGTTTAGTCCATTTATTTTGTCATTTAATTGTTGATTAAAAGCCGTATGTAGTTGTTTTTGTAGTGATTCTATTTGGGCGTCAACAATTTTAGTTGTTTATTAATGTACCCAAAATTTTCACGACTCCACTCTTTTAGTTTTTGTTTAAACAAATTCGTTTTTTTTTGTGAGGTTAAACATATGTGTTCCCGGAAATTGTGTCCTCCATGTTTGTTTTACAAGGTTTTCACAATCTTTTCGTTGTAGCCACATGGACTCAAATCCGAAAGGCTTATTCCTAAAGTTTGACAATGACTTTTGTAGGTTGATGGATATCATACAATGATCCGACGTGGTGAAGGCATGATTTTGGATATGAATTCCGGGATATTCGTGAATGATTTCTCAGTTTGCCATGATTCTATCCAGCTTTTCGTACGTGTTAACATTGTTGTCTTTTTTTTTTTTTTTTTTTTTTACCATGTGAATTTGTTTCCTTTGGTAGGGTGGTCAGTGAGATTGCATTGGTCGGAAAACCGATGAGGTCTGACGAATCTATTATTTGCGATTGGAGCCCCTCCTTTCTTATCGGATGGTTCCAGTAATTCATTATAGTCTCCTATAATTAGAGTGAGGTGATTTCATTTGTTAGTTGGATCTAGAATTCGTTTCTCTTTTGATCGTTAGGTGGTGCGTAGATACATAGATGTTCATTTCAAAGGACGTTAATAGATTTTTATGATTTATTATTATGTATCTATCTTGTGATTTGAGAATCTCAAGTTTTTCACCTTGCAATGGGTATTCTTTCCAGATGATGCATAACCCTCCAGAAAGACCAACAGCTGGAACAAACACCATTTTGTCAAATCCTGCATTTTTCCTAAAGGTCTCTTCAGGTTCGATGCTTGTCTTAGTTACATCCAACATGATCATTATGGATATGTTGTTTTTGAATGTTAGGTTGATATATGTCCAGAAGTTCTTCTGCATTTCTCTACAGTTTCAAAAAGCGATCCTCATTTATAACTTAGTTTTATGTTGGAGGGTATTTGACCCATTTTCCTTACCTTGTTAGGTTGGAATATGTTGGGTGATAATTGATCCACCTTTCCTATCCATTTTTCAGTTTTGCTTAGTTTGATCAGATATTTCATTTTAGTTGATGTTTGTCTTTTTCCAAACAGGCATTGTTTGGTTACTTTTGTTTTTTGAAGAATTCTTTCTAATGTTTCGGATATTGTATCATGTGCAGTTGTCTTGTCAATACTCATTTCGTATCGAGCGTGCTTACCCTTAATTATATCAAGATGGATTTCTTGTTTGAAGTCTTGGGATTCATTAGTTCGATTCATAGTCTTACCTATTTTAATCAGCCCATAATATGCATTATCGCACCTCTTTGTAGGTTTTCTTGCTTTTGCAATATGTTCACAACTCGTTAGTTGTACATTTTCTCGTTGTTCTTTCGTTCTCCAAACCACTCCACCTTCATGATGACATTTACTTATAAGACTTAGTCCCTAATATACAGGTACCTCATACATCACACAATACTCAAACTGCTCGACTTTGTGAACATCGTCATTGTTCTGGATACAAGGGCATACCTGAATTCCAAGCAGTACACTAGTACAAATATATACTCCCATGTAAACAATAAGTAGTAGGAGACAACACATGCAGTCATTTTCTTCTAGTTTAAAGGTTTGGCTTTTTATAAAGGACCATATTGGTCTGCACATCCATACCATTTGTTTGTTAATTATAGAGGTATAATAGACCAATTCCTTTTTTACATAGAGAAGCAAAATGCTGCCAAATTATGCATTCATTTTCTCGTGGTCTTCTATTGCGATTCGTTTGTTCCAAATATATTTTTTGTGTTTGTTTGGAACCGTTCCTCCTTTTTGTTGTTCTTTTTGGAATACTATTACTCGGTTGATTGTTCTTTTGGTAGTAGCTATTTGCTCCCTAATTTTCTTGATTATATCTTCATCAGTTCGGAACCACCAACTGACATGATATTGTTGAAGTGGTTATGTGTGTACCTGTGAAGATGTACACCAAAATAGAATCAGCAATAAGAAAAACATCACATAGACCATCTCAGGAGGCAATTTGTTATGTCTAAGAGATTTCATACCACTAGTTTTTTTGTTCGTTCTTAGATTTAGGGGGTATTTCGAGCAACAAAACAAGTTACAACGAACACTTAACATACAAATTCTCTCAAAGGAACAAAAGTTCCATCAACATTAAAGAGGCTTATTTCCCTCGTCTAAAAAAGCCAAGTGTTATAATATTTGGTGAAGATGAGATTTCAGGATTCATACAAGCAATTATAAAATCCCTAAACCATCTATGAGCGAATTTTATATCACTAAGTGTAGGAATTGGGTTCAAAGAAAGATATGACAATAAATTAAATAGAAAACATGGAGCATGCTTTTACTAAGCTCAAGACATACATAATAATATATATATATATATATATATATATATATATATATATATATATATATTCTAGCAAGTCAAAAAGAGCAGTTGAATCATAAGCATTACTAAGATGAAAGATGGATAGAAGGCACCTGATTTGGAATCAAGATCCTCTCCTTATATAAGGAGAGAATCTTGATTCCTTGATTTGGGCTTCTAGACATTTACTTTTTCTATTGTTTGTGCTATCGGTTCCTGGTGTGGGAGAGTTGCTAATAGCCATCTTTCTCTATTGAAAGCAGCAAAGGAATGAAGCTCTTCATTCTTGTAGATATTTATTTTTCTAAGTCTCCAATGGGGCTTGTTCGGTTTGTCTCGGGGAAGAGAACTTGGTCTTTGGATAGGCGGCAAATCCCATTTTTCATATTGAAACATACTTGGGGGTAAAGGTTAGGAAGGCAATCTCTTTTGGCTCGCCATTGTTCGTTGACACACAATCCATATGGACTCGATTTTGACTTTCGAAATGTAATCAGACATCCTTCTTTAGAGTGAATCGTGTCTGGAGGGTCTCCATCTTTCAAAGGAAGAAGAAACTTCAAATGAACCAGCAAGAGAACTACAGATCTCCGCTAAGTCGCTGAGAGAAAACTGTGACACCCCAACGGACCTAGGATGCCTTGGGGGATCTGGTGGCCGATTCCCTCTCACAATCGCCTCAGCAACCTGCTGAACGTAATCTTGAAACTCCGATGCCCATCGAAATACGACCTTCTCCGCCTACCCTCGCCTTGGAAGCTCCTCATCTCTCCACATGTCCAACACTCTCAGCCATCTCCTCCTCAATCTCAGCTGCAGACTCAACGACAGGTGGCTCGTAAACAGCATCACGACCCCTACCTCTAGCAACTGCCGGTCCGCCTCTACGACCGCGTCCTCTAACAACAGGAGTCCTACCAGCTCTACGACGTCCAGCAGGAGGTAGAGGTGGTCGACCCCGGCCTCGACCAGCCGTAGTAGCTACCCTATCACGTGTCATCTGTACGGAGTTACCGAAACTAAAATTAAAACAAGAATTAACATACCAACTAAATTCCATAAATAAATCTAAAGTACGCCGTTGAGATCCGCGGAGGGTGGTGGTGGTTTCCATACTGACAGTCCTAACCCGACTATGCAAAAATTGTTAAAACAAAAATTCAATTCAAAATTCCAAATCCCTTTTGGGTTTTGTTTATTTATTCGGCCTCTTAGTAGATTGTGAGTGCCATTGTTGTCAACCTAAGCTCTGATACCATGTTGTAACACACCGAATTCTGGAATCGGGATGCTACTTGTTAGGACCTCACAATGGGTACCGACCTTAGCTTAACAACAACTTAACTAGAATATTACAACAATGCACAAAATAAGAAACCGATAAAAATATAAAACATGAGAAAATACATGACTCAAAAGAGGAACAAAGTCAGCCGTTCAAAGGTGACAAACATCTAACGAAAAAGAAAAACGAGAATCCTCAACCAATATCCTAAAAGAATCTCAAAACAACAAAATATGAAGACCCCGGGTGACCACCCTCTCTGGATCCCTCAACAGCGGCTAACCTACAAGGTCTACAACATGGGTTTTCACCGTTAGCTAACAATCACTATATCAAGATATACTAAGTAGCACACACACATCAATGATATTAAAACACACAACATAGTTCACACACAATCATTTTAGATCTTTCATTAAGTGATTCACTTTTATTAATTCAACTTATTGTGTGGCACGAAGGTCCCATCGACCTTCGCCTCTGTCCCCGTCAACCAACCGGAATGGATCCAATGCAAATCATCGTATATTGTATGGACTGGTCGCAGAGAGCCTCCCAGTCACTCGATAGTGCTGAGTAGTGATGTCACGACCCGTTCTCATACACTTGGGTCTACTTAACTTATAAAGTTATCCGACTCAATTTCCACTTTAAACATCCAACACACACCACCACATAACATACACTCATATAGCATCATCAGCTAAGCAAGTTCATAAGACTTACTTGAACAAATCGTTATCCAGCCATCACTAACTAATGTCCGCTGGTGCAATCACTATCCACTGCTTGATCAAGAAAGATCGACTTAGAATCATCATTCTAAGTCTTACAATATTTTTAGAAGGCTACTATACTAGTCAGTAAGTTCTCCGATCAAAAGAATGAGAAAACCTAACTTTAGTGGAAATTACTAAAACGCCCTTAACTTTTTGGAAAATTCCGAAAAGTGCTCAAACTGGTTCCAAGTCTTCTCTATAACCCGACAACACTTTATAAACCTCACAACTCCATAACAAGTTTGAGGGTTTGCTCAAACTTACATTTTACGTCCAAACTCACTTTTCGAAACTACACCAAGTACTCTACTTTGGCCTATCGAAAATACCTCTTACTAAACTCCAAAAATTCCAAAGAAAATATCTACACACTCTAGGTTACACCTACTCTAGGCTAGAACAAACGAAATCTATAAATAACATTCCACAAGTTCTACAAAATCCCAAAGGTGCCTTCAAACACACTTAAGTTCCAAAACTAGGTTCCGAGTCAACTTTGGAAGCTTATAAAACTAAATCCGACCGTTGGGTCTTTTCCAATTTTTAATATCATAAACTAGGTATATCCATCTATAACATATTAAAAATTCAATGGTAGATTATTATTTTAAGTTATTGAAAATTTATTTTAAAGTCATCACTCCACCAAATTTTCTAATAGGCAAAACATGTACTCTAGGTCAAAAGTTCTGGAATTAATTCTGCAACCCACAGATCCGGGTTCAAATCCCCTATCTTACAAAATTCATCAAAGGTCCTGCACCTTGGAGACTTGAGTTCGAAACTAGATGAAGACAAGGTTAATGTACATCCCTAATAACTAAAGATCCCGAGTTCGAACCACATAACTAACACTGACCTCTAAGCCTATCATTTCTTGTACAAATCTGAGAAAGAGTCGTCTAGGAGAACTACGACATACCTCCTCCCGCCTCTGTTGAACACAACCAAGATCGATTGCTCGTCCCCCCTTGTTTCGTGCAGACCCCAAGGGCGTCTCGATCTCCCTACGGACCCGATGAGGTGGATGGTTCAACAACGTCTATGCACTACTTGAGTCGAAGGGGTAGCATGTGGAAATTTCCAATATTGGTAATCAGCCATGAAACAGAAAGAAGGAAGCTTGGAGGTAGGGAGAAAGTGTAACACCCCGAAGTCTGGGAACCCGGAGCGTTACTGGCTCGGACCTCACAGTGGGTCCCGACCTTAGTTTGACAACAATTTGACGGACCTTGCAACAAGACACAAATATTAAAACATTAAATCCTAAATAAAGTACTCAAAGACACGACTAAACAAACAACAACCAAACGAAGAAAGTAAACTGCATAATTAATAACCAAGTTAAATAACCACAACACCAGATCCTAGTACGGAAACCCATTTGATCACTTCACTCTCGATCTCTCGGTAGAGATCTAACCTGCATCATCTAACAACACGGTATAAACCGTTAGCTACAATTCTAATACTAAAGTGTCACTAGAGCACAAACACACACAAAGAAATATACAATAAATCACTCATCATGCACACACAAATCTCGTTTTATTACCTTTCATTACGTGAATTTTTCCATTATACTTTCCATCTTTTCTTGTAACACAAGAGTCTCTTGATTCTTGCCCCCGTCCCCGTAAACCAGTATGGCTCGTGTATGTAAATCTTCCCGTATATCTACTGGACTGGTCGCGGGGCAATCCTCCAACACCATCGGCCCGGACCGACGGTTACGACACGTTATCATACACTTGTGCCTTACTTAACAAAATACAGTTCAATGATCTAATTCGTTCGTTTTATTTCACAAGAATATAACACCCACCACTCTAACGCACACTCAGTCAAAACGGTAACTAAGTGAGTCCTACGAACTCACCTTAACGGTATTGGTCTCAAAGTCTCGCGATCTTGCCAACAAAAGATCCGATTATCCTATTCATTAAATTATTCACTCTTAGAATAGTTCCAATCTTAATTTTGTTCAACTTAACATTCTCACAATCACGGTATGACGTCTAGACTCAATTCCCTGAATTCTTTTAACATTTCGATTCGGGGATCTACACGTCCATCCGCGTTCTCTTAATCATAGCATACTCTTCCATTAGCCTAACTAGCTAAAAAGCGTTATTATTCTAATCTCAAGAATAACCCGTCGATTCTCCAATCCTATTCCAGTCTTGGGAACACACTCGCTCGATTCCACTAACTTAGGTTCCGGTCTTATTCCTCCACGTGTCCAACATCATCCGCTTTCTCACTATTTATAGTCTCTCAAGCCGGTTCACTAAAGTTAGGTTTCCCTACTTATGGCCTTCTAACTGTTCCGGTCATTCCGCACTAGTTCTGTTTTATGGTTTATTTCCTTTTTTCTCTATCCTGGACGTGTAATAAAATTCTCCCGATATTACTCTAATTATCCAAACGCCATTTCCATTTCGGTTCTACTACTAAATTCCGTATCACTAATATTTTCATACTCCCACTAATTAAATAACACTATTGTATCATGCGTTAACAATTAACTATAAAAATAATTTAATATTATTTCCCTTTAATTTAAATTAATCACAAGGTCGAATGCGGGTCTAACCGGAAATGGGTGGAGTGATGTTAACTGGTTCGAGTACGTCGGGTGGCACGGTTCACGTTGGGTCGGTTCAATTCATGTTAAACTAACACGTAAGATTAGTGTCTCGGTCGAGATTAAATCCCGTCTCGCTCGTAACCGATCCCTCGATATTGCAGTACAGAGTAGCAGATGCACCCTACCTCTCGGTGTTCGCTTGCCTCCCGTGCACCGCCTAGGGAGCGCCTATCCAGTGATATGTACGTCCTACCTGCGGCAGTGGTACTCGCGAGGTGATTAAACGTGGAGCTGAGGGAGGCGGCATCTCGATGTCGGATTGCAGCGGCGGAAGAGAGTATAGGTCAAACGAGGGAGGTCAACTCACTGCGGGGCTGTGACAGGCGTTAAACGTAAAGGAAGTTTCGGAGGTTTGAGTACATAGGGGAGAGAGGTGATCAGTATGCGTCTGTGGAGTAGTAGCTGCGAGGTATCCGGGCAGAGAGTGGTGTGGGAAGGCGGTCGGTTTACAGAGGGAAGAGAAAGTGCTCGAGGTTGACGAAGATGAGAGAATCGAAGCGTGAGACGGTATTGAGTCGAGGTGGGAACTGTAACGGCACTACTGGTCCAATCACATTCAAGGTCGGATTAATTGGTGCTATTACTGTCATTGACCGGTGTTAAAGCAGTAGCCGAGATCGAAATCGGGCGAGGCTGATGGCCGGTCTATTTCCTCCTTGTCAGACGCTCGTTGAAAAAGAAGATGAGAGGGCCCAACTACATACGTGGCCAACATGGACAACTAAGGCCATTTGGGCCGTGGAAAGCCCTGACTTTAGTTGGGCCGGGATCCAATTCTAAGACACCCATTGGCTGACAAGGTGAATCTAAGTAGTTTAGAGAACCAGTTTGAAGGGTGCGGTTAACTCCGTTTCGGTTAGGTTAGATCCGTTAACTTATTTCTTCGTTTCCGCTTTGGTTTCCACTTTAACTCAAAATAATTGAATTCAATTCTTAACATATCCAGGGACATTATAACAAATATTTCCGGTTATTACATCAGTTCCCCCAAAAAATAAGTTTCGTCCCGAAACTTATGGTGACGTACGGTTAGTCTGAGTCTCGGACTCCCGAGCCATAACTATTATTATTTAAATAAGTACTTATTTTTTCTTTAACCCGGTCGAACCGGTATCACACGCATCATGAGGGACAACATCAATATATAAATAATCACCCAAGATCCAAAAGGTAACATAATAAACACACAACACATAAATGTCTCAATCTAACTCAACGAAACGAAAGCCGACACTAGCTCATTATACTACTCCGGGTACGAGCTCCTAATGCTATCCTCTGTTTCCCAAGTAGCCTTATCTATTCCCCGACGGGACCACTGAATCTTAAGCATAAAAATCTCTTTCGACCGTAGTCGTCTAACACTCCTCTCCAAAATAGCTACCGGATACTCCACAAAAGTATGGTCCGGCTCAACCGTCAAGTCCTCATGACTGACCTCGTGCCGTGGGTCCGGTATGCATTCCCTGAGCTGGGATACATAGAATACCGGATGTACACTCTCCAAGGCAGGGGAGGGCTAACCGGTATGCAACCTCCCCGACCCGCTCCAATATCTCAAAGGGGCCGACATATCGGGGACTTAACTTCCCCTTAATGCTGAAACGCCTAACTCCTCGATTCGGTGATACCCTCAACCATACGTGTGAACCGACTCGGAACTCTAATGGTCCCTCTTATCAGCATAAGACTTTTGGCGACTCTGAGCTACCAGCATGCGCTCTCAGATCAAGGCTACCCGGGCCATGTCATCTTGAATCTGCTCCGGAGAGACTCCTCCGGCCTCACTAGCATCCTCCCAACATAGTGGTGTACGGCACTTCCGGCCATATAACGCCTCATAGGGATCCATACCAATAGACGAGTAATAGCTATTGTTGTATGAGAACTCCACTAGAGGAAGGTGATCGGGCCATACCTGCCCCCAATCCAGTACACATGCCCTAAGCATGTCCTCCAAGGTCTAGATGTTCCTCTCCGACTGACCATCAGAATGCGGGTGATAATAGGTGGTAAACTGTAGGCTGGTCCCCAAAGCGGTATGCACCTGCTCCCAAAATCTAGAAGTGAACCTTCCATCTCTATCCGAGACGATGGTCCGGGGCATCCCATGCAATCTCATGATCTGCCTGGTGAACTCCTCTGCTAATCGACTCATCGGCCACGTCTCCTTAAAGGGAATGAAACGGGCGGTCTTGGTGAGTCGGTCCACCACAACCCAAATGGCGTCAAAACTCCGGCTCGGTCTCAACCCTGTGACAAAGTCCATCGATGTATCCTCTCACTTTCACTGCGGAACTGGCAGTGGGTGGAGCTCGTCTCCTTGTTGGTGATGCTCAATCTTGACCTGCCGACAGGTCGCACACTAGGCCACAAACTTAATCACATCCGGTTTCAGACCGCTCCACCAGTAGGAACGTCTGATGTCTCTATACATCTTACTCGCGCCTGGGTGGACCAAGTAAGGTGTAGCATGAGCCTCCTGAAGGATCCGCTGCCTCAGCTCCTCGTCAAAGGGGACACATACACACCCTTGGCGTCTCAACACTCCAACTCCTACTAGAAATTGTGGTGCCTCATCACGAGACATCCTCTCCCGAATCCTGGATATGGTAGGGCGGATATCCTATTTCTGTCGAATCTCATCCAACAGATCCAACACAAGCTTCAAAGCACCTAAGTAGCGATCAACATCCGGAAATTGAATCTTTACCTCTAGTCGGGGAAGATCCCTCTCTATCTTTGGTTGTGCCGTCAAACAAGCTATAGCTTCTCCTGAGGCGTCTTCCTGCTCAAGGCGCCGGTGACTACATTCGCTTTCCCTGGGTGATAAAGAACTTCCAAATCGAAGTCCTTAGTCAGCTCTATCCATCTCCTCTGTCGGTTATTCAACTCCCGTTGAGTGAATATATACTTCAGACTCTTATGGTATGTGAAGGTCTGACAAGTAGTCCCGTACAAGTAGTGACGCTAGTTCTTAAGGGCGTGCACTACTACTGCTAACTCTAAGTCATGAGTGGGGTAGTTCTCCTCGTACGTCTTCAACTAGCGAGACGCATACGCTATCACGTTACCCCTCTGCATCAACATGCACCCCAACCCTAGCTTGGATGCATCGTTGTACACCACAAAGTCCTCCGTGCCCTCTGGCTGGGCTAAGATCGGAGCAGAAGTCAACCTCCTCTTCAACTCCTCAAAACTCCTCTAACAGGGCTCAGACCACATAAAGCGGGTGGTCTCCTTAGTAGATCGGTAAGTGGTTGGGCAATGACTAAGAACCCTTCCACGAACCGTATGTAGTATCCATCTAACCCCAAGAAGTTGCGCACCTCCTTAACATTCCTAGGAGGCTTCCATGACGAAACGGACTCGATCTTGGCCGGATCCACCTTGATCCCCTCAGCCGTCACCACATGCCCCATAAAGGCTACCTCTGTCATCCAAAAGTCACACTAGCTTGGACAACTTAGCATAGAGTTAGTTGTCCAGTAGTACCTACAACACTGCCCTCAAGTGCCTAACATGGTCATCTCGGTTCCGGGAGTACACTAATATGTCGTCAATGAAGACTACTGATAACCTGATTTATCGATTTGTTGCATTCATGCATTTAGTTAGATTTTCCCTTTCCGCATTCATGTTTTAGCCTTAGTTTGTGCCATTTATGCTTGTTTAGTGTTACTTTGCATGGGTAGATGTCTACACACACTATTTGTGGTTTTGTAGGTGATTTGACATATTTTGGAGCTAAAACGACGTATTTGAGGATCTAGCCTCGAAGTGGACGCATTGGAGCGAGCGTACGTGCACGGAAAAGGGATAGGAACCAAGCTAAAGGCATGAAGGGAACGACCAAGGAGCATCTCGGCCGAGATCCACTTATCTCAGGCCGAGATGAAGCCACTGCAGTAAAATCTCGGTCCATATCTCGGGTGACCTGACCGAGATCCATGACGCTGAAGATCGAAGACGAAATCTCGGTCCCGACGATGACCCATCTCGGCCGAGATCCAGCCCGAGATTTCTTCCCTGAGCGTTATATTTGATTTGTAGGCTTTTTCCCTTATCATTATATTTTATTTGCGGGTTTTTTCCTTTTTGGCCCAATGTCTTTTTAGCTAGATTTTTATTATAAAAGGAAGCTTTGGATTCATTCAAGGTGTGCTAGGAGTCGCCTAGAGTTAGCCCTAAAGGGGGGAGCCGTCTCCTTCCCTTCCCTTCTTCTCCACCATTGTTCTTCGTAGTTAAGAGTAAAGTTGGAGACTTTTGCATTCAGTTTTGTTGGAGATACATTTGGATTCGAAATTTAATACAATTGCGGAATTTCATTCATTGAAAGTTGAGTTCTTCTTTTCCCTTTTGTTATTTATTTATTTGTCTTTTGACATGATTGTTATTGGCTAGAACTTTTTGGTTACGAGGTTGACAGGGATTTGTTTATGCCTTGGATTATGATGGAATAGTTTGAGTTTATGTTTGGTTTGTTTAGCCTTGAAATCCTAGTGGTTAGTTTGGACTTGAACCTAGTTAGAACTCTTGTAGCTAGTAACCTAAGTTGGAATTGAGACTTACCCGGAGATATCCCTTCTTAGATACCTTAGAGAACTGATCCAAGGTAATAAAGGTTTATCCTTTATTGGTTGAATGTGCTTAGATTCCTTCCTAAGTAGGGTAATACCTGAAACTTACCCGGTGATGGTTTACATTTCCCTTAGTTTGTAGTCTGGTTTGTTTAGAATTTCCTACCTCTCTCCCTTGAGACTTACCCGGTAATAGGTAGTTTGGTTTAGAACTAGATGATCTTGAGACTTATCCGGTAATAGACCATCAGCTTAGAAATGTTCATCCCTGTCCTTGCCAACTATAGATGCCTTATGAGTTTTCCTGAGTCCATATGTATAAACAATGATCTTGAACCATTGGAATCCATTTTATTTCCTTTAATTTGATTATCTTTGTTTCCCTTTTTGTTTCATTTGATTTTCAATCAATAGTGATAGTTGATTGCGAATCCATCACTTTTCTAAAACCTTTTTGATTTCTCTTTCCCTTATCTTTTCCAACCCCTTTCTTATTCTAGATCTATCCTATCTATAATCATTGCTGCATATTAATCCTCCCATTCCTTGTGTTCGACCTTGGAATACTTACTCTTCTGTATATGATCCATACACTATGGGTTCGCTACGATTGAGTATTTATTGCAAGTTTTATAAATTTAAAGCATACTGTGGGTTTTGCTAACTTGTAGGTTTATATCATTATTGATAGGGATTTATAGTGGTGTAAAGTCAACGAACAAGTTTTTGGGATATCCTGATCCAGATAGTCGATGAATATTCCATTCATCAACTCCATGAACACGGCCGGCGCGTTGGTGAGCCCGAATGGCATCACCACAAACTCATAATGTCCATATGTGGTCATGAACGCCGTCTTAGGGATATCCTGATCCCTCACCCTCAGCTGGTGATATCCTGACCTCAAGTCAATCCTGGAAAAGACCGAGACCCCCTGCAACTGGTCTAGCAGGTCGTCGATACGGGGTAACGGATACTTGTTCTTGATCGTTACCCGGTTCAACTCTTTGTAATCTATGCACAACCTCATAGATCCATCCTTCTTCCTCACAAACAGTACCGGAGCACCCCAAGGAGAAACACTAGGTCGGATGAACCCCTTCTCTGCCAATTCCTCCAACTGCTTCTTCAGCTCCACCATCTCTATAGGTGTCATCCGGTAGGGAGCCTTCGAGACCAGTCTCGTACCAGGCTCTAACTCGATACTGAAGTCTACACTCCGTTGTGGAGGTAGGCCAGGGAAATCATCCCGGAACACCTCAGTGAACTCTCTCACTACTGGTACGTCGTCTAGCCTCATACCCTTATGTTCCTTCATGGCATAGCACCAGAAGGCCTCACATCCCTGTCCGATCAAACGTGCTGCTATGACTGCACTGATCACTGCTCCCGCCTTTCCGAGGTCCCACCCTTGGAAGATCTGTAGTTGTCCCTCTGCCGAAGTAACTGTCACTGTCCTCTTGCCTATGTCAAGTATAGCCCCATACTTGAACCATCCAATCCATCCCTAAAATGACATCCTCATGCACCAAGTGCATCACTAAGAAGTCCACCAACCATTCCAGGTTTCCCAAACGGATCGGGAAGTTATGAATTTCCCGAGTACCGTTAACCTTGTTCCCATTCGGTAGCCCTACTACGAAGGGTATCCCAGCTACAGTATCCAAGGACAACCTATCTACACACGCATCTGATATGAAAGAATGGGTTGCCCTAGTATCAAACAAAACTCGGACAGGTGCGTCCTTAATCCATATAGTACCTGTGGTCGTAGGAGCATTCGGTTTATCTGCACTCCCCAACTCAAATGCCCTAGCCTGGGTCTCGCTACTCCTTGTTGCACTATCCCCACGGTCTTTGTCACGGCCCACAACTGGTGCGGAACCCTGAGATGGGGCATACCCTGGGGCTTTGTACTGCTGCTGCTGGTAACCTGGAGCTCTCTGTTGCTAATATCTTGGCGTCTGAGTCGCCGGAGGTTTTTGTCCACTACCCTGATCTCCGGGGTGGAAGGATCTCTGTGCTAGTGAAGTTGCCCCCTGACGGCAGAATGTGGACCTGTGTCCCAACTTGCCACAAGTGAAACATGTGACCAACTATCTCTGACATTGAGCTCGCAAATGTCCAACCTGGCCACAATTGTGGCACTGATGTCTTGTGTTTGTCACCGGAGTCCTCGGTGGAAACCCAAAATTCCTGGAATTCTGAGCTCTACTTTGGCTCCCAAATCCACTAGCAGACCCTGACTGCCCCACTCTCTGCCTCTTATCTGGCCTTACTGCCTTCATTGCTCTCCGTTGAAGTGGTCGATCTCTCTCCTGAACAGCAACCCTATCCTAATAATTCATCTGGGTCTCACAACAGAATCCGGCTAAGTATGACCGGGTGTCTTCTCTCACTCTCCGTGAGAAGAGATATATATGTTGATCCTCTGGTGGGGCAACTAGTCCCAGCAAGGTCAGCAAGGTCAGCTCCTCTGGTGGGGCAGCTGGTCCCAACAAGGCACATCCTCAAATCGGGCCTCATAGAAATCCCGCAATCGCTCAGTCCTCAAAAACGTAGGGAAGAAATGGCCCCGAATCATCTCTCTCATCTGTGCAAAAGTGGTCACACTCCTGCGAACTGTCCTCCATTAGTAATGTGCTTGATCCTTGAATAGGGTCTGTACCAACTCCACCCGTCTCTCCTCAGGATAGCGTATCGCCTCCAAGGCAGTCCTAACGTGTCCTATCCAATGCTCCACGTCCAGTCCTATCGTCCCGTCGAATGTGGGCACCCTCTGATAGTTGAAAGTCCTCAATCAATCATCGGGTCTAGGTAGCCGTGACTCCTCTCTAGCTCGGGTCTCCTCTACGACCCTCTCTGGTCCAACTCTGACCGGGGTCACTCCCTGTGACACGGTGGCCGACCTAGCTGGTGGGGGAAGGGCTGGAGCTGTCCTACCCCTCATAGCTGTCTCAACTGCCTCATCCAAATAGGCTCGCAGCTCAGTAGCACTCATCGCAATGCGGCTCGATCCAAATGATCCGTTCCCACGGGATCGAAGTGAATGTGTAGCTCTTCCCCTAGACTCGGGGGCTGGACTCTCAACAACTTCCTCTCTTGGAACGGCCCTATACTGAGCTCCCACATTGGCCTCAGCATCGGCCTCCACATGATCCTTAGTATCTACGCTACTTCCTCTCGTGATGGTGCAAGTAGAGCAGCTCGGCCTCTAGCCATTGGGTCTACCCCAGCGTCGGGTGCTTCAATAGCTAGTGTCGCAGGATGAAGAGGTGGACGACCTCTTCCCCTACCCGTAGTGGGTACTACGCTATCACGTGACATCAGTATAAGACGGACGACTCATATTAATATAATGTAACAATAAGGGCAAAAACATAACAACTTACTACTACCGAGATCTTCCGAGTGAAGTGGTGATTTATGTACTACTACCCAACCCGACTCAGTAGAACTTTAAACTTTAAACTCATTTTTAAAACTAGATCCCTTTTCGGGTTCTCTTTATACTTGACCTTTTAGAAGGTTTCGAGTGTCATTGTTCCCAACCTAGAGCTCTGATACCATGTTGTAACACCCCGAAGTCTGGGAATCCGGAGCGTTACTGGCTAGGACCTCACAGTGGGTTCCGACCTTAGTTTGACAACAATTTCACAGACCTTGCAACAAGGCACAAATATTAAAACATTAAATCTTAAATAAAGTACTCAAAGACACAACTAAACAAACAACAACCAATCTCTAGGACGAGTAATTCTAACGAAGAAAGTAAACTGCAGAATTAATAACCAAGTTAAATAACCACAACACCCGATCCTAGTACGGAAACCCGGCTTGCCACTTCACTCTCGATCTCTCGGTAGAGATCTAACCTGCATCATCTAACAACACGGTATAAACCGTTAACTACAATTCTAATACTAAAGTGTCACTAGAGCACAAACACACAAAAATAAATATATAATAAATCACTCAGCATGCACACACAGGTCCCGTTTTATTATCTTTCATTACGTGAATTTTTCCATTCTACTTTCCATTTTTTCTTGTAACAAAAGAGTCTTCCGACTCTTGCCCCCGTCCTCGTAAACAAGTAGGGTTGGTGTATGTACCTCTTCCCGTATACCTACTAGACTGGTCGCGGGGCAATCCTCCGGCACCATCGGCCCGAACCAACAGTTATGACACGTTATCATACACTTGTGCCTTAATTAACAAAATACAGTACAATGATTTGAAGTTCGTTTTATTTCACAAGAATATAACACCCACCACTCTAATGCACACTCAGTAAAAACGGTAACTAAGTGAGTCCTACGAACTCACCTTAACGGTACTGGTCTCAAAGTCTCGCGATCTTGTCAGCAAAAGATCCGATTATCCTGTTCATTAAATTATTCACTTTTAGAATAGTTCCAATCTTAATTTCGTTCAACTTAACATTCTTACTATCGGGGTATGACGTCTAGACTCAATACCCTGAATTCTTTTAACATTTCGGTTCGGGGATCTACACGTCCATCCGCGTTCTCTTAATCATATCATACTCTTCAATTAGCCTATCTAGCCAAAAAGCGTTATTATTCTAATCTCAAGAATAACCCGTCGATTCTCCAATCATATTCCGGCCTCGGGAACGCACTCGCTCAATTCCACTAACTTAGGTTCCGGTCTTATTCCTCCACGTGTCCAACATCATCCACTTTCTCACTATTTATAGTCTCTCAAGACGGTTCACTAAAGTAACGTTTCCCACTTATGGCCTTCTAAATGTTCCGGTCATTCCGCACTAGTTCCGTTTTCTGGTTTATTTCCTCTTTTCCCTATCCTGAACGTACAATAAAATTCTCCCGATATTACTCTACTTATCCAAACCTCATTTCCATTCCGGTTCTACTACTAAATTCTGCATCATTAATATTCCCACACTCCCGCTAATTAAATAACACTATCGTATCATGCGTTAACAATTAACTATAAAAATAATTTAATATTATTTCCCATTAATTTAAATTATTCACAAGGTCGGATGCGTGTCTAACCGGAAATGGGTCGAGTGAAGTTAACTGGTTTGAGTACATCGGGAGGTACGGTTCACGCTGGGTCGGTTCAAATCCTGTTAAACTAACACGTAAGATTAGTGTCTCGGTCGAGATTAAATCTCGTCTCGGTCGTAACCGATCCCTCGTTATTGTAGTACAGAGTAGCAGAGGCATCCTACCTCTCGGTGTTCGTTTTCCTCCCGTGCACCGTCAAGGGAGCGCCTGTCCAGTGATCTGTACGTCCTACTTGCGGCAGCCGAGTTAGCAAACCATCACCCCCACAAAAGTAGGAGCAAGTTCGGTCAAGAAGTTTACCCCTAGTAACGCGGTCAGTGGTACGCGCGAGGTGATCAAACGTGGAGCAGAGGGAGGTGGCCGTCTCGATGTCGGATTGCAGCGGCGGAAGAGAGTATAGGTCAGACGAGGGAGGTCGACTCACTGGTCGTGACAGGCGTTAAGCGTAAAGGAAGGTTCGGAGGTTTGAGTACAAAGGGGAGGGAGGCGATCAGTCTGCGTGTGTGGAGTAGTAGTTGCGAGGTATCCGGGCAAAGAGTGGTGAGGGACGGCGGTCGGTTTACATAGGGAAGAGAAAGTGCTCGAGGTTGACGAAGGTGAGAGAATCGAAGCGTGAGACGGTAGTGAGTCGAGGTGGGAACTGTAACTGTACTACTGGTCCAAATTAACGCATTCAAGGTCGGATTAATTGGTGCAATTACTATCATTGACCGGTGTTAAAGCAGTAGCCAAGATCGGAAACGGACGAGGCTGACGGCCGGTCTATTTCCTCCTCGTCAGACGCTCGTTGAAGAAGAAGATGAGAGGGCCCAGCTACGTACGTGGCCAAGATAGACAACTAAGGCCATTTGGGCCGTGGAAAGCCCTGACTTTAGTTGGGCCGGGATCCAATTCTAAGACACCCATTGGCTGACAAGGTGAATCTAAGTAGTTTAGATAACCAGTATGAAGGGTCCGGTTAACTCGGTTTCGGTTAGGTTTGATCCGTTAACTTATTTCTTCGTTTTCGCTTCGGTTTTCGGTTTAACTCAAAATAATTGAATTCAATTCTTAACATATCCACGGACATTATAACAAATATTTCCGGTTATTACAGAAAGCTTACCCACTATGGCCGGAGAGGAAGCCACTACCCAAGGATTAACCTTTGCACAACCTTGGCTTCCAAAGAGAGAAGGGATGAAATAAGGAGGAAAAGCGAAGAAGATCGAAGGATCGCTCGGAAACTGGTTGCCCGTCACCGATAGCCCACGCTGCCGGTCGTTTCGTCTCAAAGTTGGTTCCTCCGTTTTGATGGCGACTGAAGTTTGCGCTTCTGGATAACAACAAAAGAGAATCGCAGAAGAAGGTTGTTAGCGTGATCTGGGCATGGAAGAAGAAACAGGAAGGCAATAGCGTAGTTGGTGCATGGGCTAGAGGAAACATAAGGCAGCGGGTGGTTAATGAAAAATATAATAAAAATAAACAAAAAACTATAACAAAGGTAAATTGTGAGAAAATGACACGTGTCATCCGAAGTATAAATGAATGACACGTAGGATTTAAGTGTTTTGCTTTAATATAGTATGTAGATTGTTCTTGTCGTGAAGAGTACAAATCTCAACGTCATGGAGTGTCTTTTTATCACGTGACTTACTTGTAATAGTTTTTCTACTTTTTTTTACATGATTTACGGAGGATTCCCCTCCTTTTCATACAAAAAACGATAATTTGTAAATAAATCACCAATAAAAAAAGAGATATTTGCATAAATGACGAGTTTGTGCAAAATTACCTAATTTTTTCAAATATAAAAATCACACTTTTGACAAATTATTCATAAATCGGTGGTTTTACAGAAAATATTATTTTCATGGGTTAGACAATGAATCCTTCAACGCATATCTTAAAAGTGTTTTAGTTTAACTTTTATTTTTATGTTTAATTTGGTTTGAATTTATCTTAAATTTTTATAACTTAATACTATAACAAATTACTCATAAATTGGTGATTTTTCAGAAAATATCATTTTATGGGTTTGATAATGAAGTCTTTTATTGCATATCTTAAAAGTATTTTAGTTCAATTTTTAATTTTATGATTAATTTTGTTTGAGTTTATCCTAAATTTTAATAACTTAATACTATAACAAAAATATTTTAAGTCTTGTAAAACTTTAGGGTATATAATTTAAACAAAGGAAATATTTTGGTATACATACTCAGATGAACAATATCCAAATAAAAAATGTATTGAATTTTTTTAATAAAAATAATCTACGTTCTACTTTGTGATACTTTTGAATAGTTTTAACAATTGATTTGTCTCACCCTCTATTTTACATATTTTACATGTGATTTTATGCTACTTATCCAAATGATTTAATGAGTTTTTTTTATCAATATTATTCGGTAGATATATATTAAGGATCGGATAATAACACAACGTACACATTTAGAATTTAGTGGATAATTAATTTGTAAATTTTAAATCTTTTAACGGATATATAACCAAATAATAAAAAATGAAAGATACTACACAATACAATTGTCTTTTTTTTTTTTTTTTTTTTGAGAAATACAATTGTCCTATTGAACAGCACAATTGTACTATTGGAGGAGTTTTTTTATCAATATTTTTTTTTTCTTTTGGGAAATATAATTGTCCTATTGGAGGAGGAGAACCGGTGAGTCTCAATCTTGCTAGGAGGGGGTCGATCTTCAACCTACTTATCTCAGTCTTCTATTGAACAACACAAGCACGGGCTATGAGGCAAGATTGGCCGTCTACGCGGCTAGCCCGAGATGAGACCAAAATCTCGGGGGAAGGGAGAGGGCTCGAAGCTTCCGTCTCGGAAGGAGAGAGGCGGGACCCGGATCTCCAGCTTGCTTGGTCGAAACCGATGGATACGTTTGTTGCCCGTGCTCTCCAGGCTCGACGCAGAGGATGACGGTTAGCGTCTGGTGTAGTTCTTGCGAGCTGAGAGGAGAGAGTGCAGGGAGCAGGAAGCAGGAAGCAATGGAAGAGAAGGAGAGGGAGCAGGAAGAGAAGGAGAGGGAGAAGGGGAGGAAGGAGACATCTCTTTGTTGCCTGTGCGTGCAGGCGAGGTGAGGGGAGATGTCAAGGCTTCTGTAGCGTTGGTGACAGCTAGCAACATGGTCCCCTCATGGTATAGTCTGCATAAGGCCGTTGCAACGTACCCTCCCTTTGGATAAGCATGAAGGTGGCAGGGTTGTGGGTCAAGCTAGATGGTAAGCTGGGCTCAAGAGATGGTCTTGGGCCATGGAAATTATATGGGCCAGAAGTTCAACTTCCAAGAGTGGTTAATGATGGGTTTAAAGGCAAAAGTTAGAGAGGGAATAAGATTAGGCCCAAATATAAAACAAAACAGCTTGATCAAAGTTGTTTAAGTTGATTACTCGGAACCATGAGTCGAGTTTACGGAAATAAAAATTCCGGGTATTACATGTTGTCTTTGTGATCACCCTTACGAATCTGCTGAACTTAACAACTCTTCTTTAAATGCAACTTTCTACATGTTGTTCTCTCGTGCCCTATTGTATTGGATGTTATTGATAGGGTTGTACTATTAGATTGCAATGTTCTCACTATGCTTAATTGGCTCAAAACTTATGAGAGCCCTAGTCTTTTGGACCGAGATTGGACCTTAGCCGAGATTGGCTTTGACCGAGATTGGTCTTTCCGCACCCGCGGGCATGTCTGCCGCCCCTGCGGGTTTCCTGTAACGTCCGGGAATTTTAGAAATAAATATATCTTTTTATTTCTCCTTCCGTAAATTATTTTACGGAATTGTTCGGAAAATATTTCGACCCGTAAACCCGTAAATAAATTTTACGGGAATGTCGGAAAGTATTCCGACCCGTAAACATCCGTTACGGAATTATTTTACGAGTTTGGAACCCGTCCCATTATTTTTTTCTTTTTATTTTCCTCTCCCTTTTTCCACCTCAGCATGGGCCCCACGCCATGCTGGCGCCACGTCGCCCGGGGCCCACCGCCACGTTGGCTTTCTCTTCCTTCTCTTCTTTTCCTCTTTTTCTTTCCCGCGGCTCTTGGTTTGGACCAGCCCTGCGTTGCCGCCCGCCTACCCTGATGTTCCCCTACGCTACAGGAGCTAGCCGCCCGCCCGCCTACCGGCCTAGGCATGCAGGGTTGTCGCCCGACCTCTCGTCCCGCGTGACCTGCCCCATCTCCCTCTCGGCCCGTCCTTCCCTCCAACCACCATCTCTCACTTCTCTCCCTCACTCAACGCCCTGCTGCACCTCCACTCCTCTCTCATTTCACTCTCCCGCAGCTCTCACACCACCCTCTCTCTCGCCGTGCCCAGCCACCACTACCTTTCGTCTATCTTACCCTCGCCGGGAGCAACACCACACCGCGGAGCCCTGGTTCTCGCTCCCACCGTGCCCGGCTCACCTTCATCTTCCTTCTCTCCCTCCTCCTGCATCGAGGCCGCCCGAGCACGGAGAGCTGCAGCGAAGCCGTCGCCGCCAGGGAAGCCTTGCCTCCGCCCTCGCCGTGCCGGCCTGCACCAGCCCCGCGGACGCCACCGGCCTCATCCTTGCTCACTCTTCTCTTTTGCACGCTTTGCCCTCGCCGGAGAACGACCGCCACCGGGAGCCAGGCCACTGCCGGCCAACTGCAGCACCACCCGGGAAGTTCTGCCGCCTCTGCCCTCGCCGGAGAAGCCGTGACGCCACCGGAAAACCACTGCAGAACCTCGGCCGGAATTCGCTCCATAATTACAGTCGGCCTCCCCCTCTTTTGGTATAATTACAATTCTGACCCCTCAGCTTTTGGTTAATTACAGATTATGCCCAGTTTTATATTAATTACAGTTTTGGCCCACATGTCTTAGGAAATGCAGATTTGCCCCGGAAAATACGTTAGCGAGTTTTTAACCTTGGAATTTAGGAACGAATTTATATTAGGTCGATATATTATATTTGATGATCAATTTAGCGTATGGGCTAAATT
Source organism: Fagopyrum tataricum (assembly GCA_002319775.1). Classification (NCBI taxonomy): domain Eukaryota; kingdom Viridiplantae; phylum Streptophyta; class Magnoliopsida; order Caryophyllales; family Polygonaceae; genus Fagopyrum; species Fagopyrum tataricum. The sequence goes on from CM008283.1 coordinate 52,336,728, forward strand.
GTGTAATTTCATGCTAGGTTCCGAATTCCGAGAAAAGTCACGAATTCATATCGATCTAGTTATGTTCCGTAGTGTCATGATAGGTTGGAATTAGCATAACTTAGAGGAAATGCCAAGTAGCAGCTTTTGAGACCTTAGGAGAATGTGAGGAGCGTTTTTAGACCTCGTTAGCTTTTACGTCGTTATTGACAGTATTTATGGTAGACTCTAGGATGCAGTCCTAGAATGTGAGTCAAATGATCCTGCGTAGATCATTTGTGTAGAAGTCCTAGACTTCTCGAGTTGAGCGGGTTTTTATGGATACCTTGTTGTGAACAGGTTGAGTACTTCTTCCCAAGGGAAGCGTGAGCGTTGCGTGAGTTAGCATTTGAGACGAGGTAAGTCTCCGGACTTACTTGGCTCGTATTTTATGTATTAGTATTGCTGTGACAATACTGCCTAGCCCATAGTGAGGTCTAGGGGATTCTCGGCGACTAGCCCGGTGGGTTAGATGGGCGGATGCATTCGCACCATTCTTTGCCGGTAAGTGGGGACCGAGGCGAGACCATTGGGGTCTCGTGTCACAAAAGAAGTTGAATTAGAATGGAATCCGACTTAATAATAAAAGATAAGGAACCGGACTTGTGTGATTTATGTTTTGTGTTATGGATGTGTTTGTGCCTTCACCGCTTTCCTAATATCTAGAATATGAGCTAACGGTTTAAAACTGTTATGTAGTTTACTTGCAGGTTAGGGATGCCGCCGAGTGAGATGGAGGAGTGGACAGCCGGGGTCTCCGTACATTATAGGACGGGGATGTTTTGAGTTATATTTCATGTTCTCACTTATGGATATTGTCGTATGTTTAGAATTCGTATCTAACTATGTTGTTTTGAGGACTCGGCTGAGTTTCCAAGTTGAAGTCTTACATTTCGATTTCCGCATACTTTAAAAACATATTTGAGTTTTCGCCTTTATTTGTGCCATGTTGGAAGGTCCGGTGAAATTTTTGTCAAGCTAAGGGTCGGGACCCATTGTGAGGTCTCGCCTAGTAGCACCCCGGGTCCCGCGGATTTGGGGTGTTACAAAAGTGGTATCAGAGCTCTAGGTTGACAACAATGGCACTCGCAATCTTTTAAAGGCCGAATGAGGTATAAAACAGAACCCACACGGGTTCTGACTTTTCGTTTTCAAAATCATATGCATGAGTCGGGTTTGGGTTAGAATGTACGGGACCACCACTCCTTTCGCAAACCTCGGCGACATAGATCTCGGGATTAGAATTAGGTACTTATATTATTTTAGTACATAGTTATATATATATATGTATGACCTTAGGATGTTTGTGGATATTGTACGTACCTAGCTATGTATGTGACCTTAGGATGTTTGGGCTTGCATGCCTTGGATATGTATTATGAACATGTTATATTCACGCTTTTAAGTTATTATACCGGATTATAAATAGTACCACGCATTTATATTTAAGTGAACGCCATACGAAATCAGATGGCACGTACGAGAGCGACCGCTTACGTGGGACCCGCCAGGGGTAGACCACCACTTCCCCCTACCGTCCCAGGAGGGCGGGGACGGGTAGGAAGACCTCCAGGTACGAGAGGTAGAGATCGGGGACGCATCCCCATTGCGGACCCACCAGTTGTGGGTGCACCAGCAGCAGAGGCCCTAGTAGGGGAGGTCGCAGAGAGCATCATTCCCGAGGCTAGGGATAGGACCGTGGTTAGGTCCGGGGCGCAGGGTTCTTCATCTGCCAGGACCGAGGGAGCGTCCATTGGAGCTACTGTATTTGGAGACTATGTACGACGAGTTGAGGAGGCATTTAGGACTGGAGCACCACCTCCCGCACCACCGGTGCCTGCACCTGCACCAGCGAGATCAGCTGAGGTCACACAGAGGGTGACCCAGGTTCGGGCCGCACCGGAGATAGTAGCACCAGCAGTAGCTGCACCCGAGCCAGTTGTGGAGGTTGCTAGGATGAGAGACGAGCTGAGGTCTCCGAGACCTGATTCATGGTTGAAGGCTTTCAACCAACAGCATGTACCCTACCTCGATGGGAAGGTAGGATTAGAGGTGGAGCACTGGATTGGGCACGTAGAGTCAGCCTTAGAGCAGATCCGTTGCCCAGAGGAGAGGCAGGTTGAGATAGTTCAGACACTGTTTCGAGAGCAGGCCCAGTACTGGTGGAGGACAGTTAGAGGCGGTGTGACCAAGATGGATCAGCTGTTAAGCCTCGTCAGGGAGACCTTTTGCCCAGCTTCACTGAGGAGTGACAGAGTCCAGGATTTCCTGGAGGCAGGATTCGAGGACGTCCCAGTCATTGAGGCGATCAGGCAATTTCGGGCAGAGTTAGCCTTGCTGGGACCTTCCGCACCCCCAGCGGACCAGTATGTCTATCTCTTTTCCCGGAGACTGAGGGAGTCCACCCGCGCTTACCTGGCGGGATTCCGTTGTACCTCACTGACGGAGTACCAGGACCGGGCTTCGGCCTATGAGAGAGACCGCCTTGGGTCTAGGAGAGCAGCACAGCTTGGGAGACCGGACAAGAGACAGAGGACGGCACCAGCTAGGTCAGGGGCCGGAGCGACAGGTCAGGGACGTTCTGGTCCTCAGCCGTCGAGACCGGCATCCGACGGAGGACTTCAGTGCTACGGTTGTGGAGGGTATGAACATATGAAGAAGACATGTAGGAAGCCGCCCGTGCCTTGTTTCACTTGTGGTCAGATGGGTCACCGAGCCGCTTTTTTCCGTCAGGGCAAGTCCCAGTCACAGCAGGGTTCTTCGCCTGCTGGTATAGCAGGGGGCAGTCAGAGGCCGCCCCAGTATCAGGCACAGGGCTCTCAGCAGAGGAGCCAAGGTCAGGGTCAGACCCGCACTCAGGGATCAGCTCAGGGACAGGGCCGAGGTAGAGGCCGTGGTGGAGGTACTCAGGAGACCAGAGGCACACATGCTAGGGTATTCGAGCTGAGGAGTGTTGTTGATCCTCCAGCGCCGGCAGCCCCAGGTACTATTCAGATTCACGGTTTTTCGGTCCGAGTTTTATTTGATTCGGGTGCTACGCACTCATTTATATCCGATGATTGTGTAGCTAGGTTGTCCTTAGCTACGATAGAGGGGAGACCCTTTACTATAGGGTTACCCGATGGAGGTAGGGTTAGTGGTACCCGAGAGGTACGCGGTTTCCCCATTCGTTTGGAAAACCGAGATTGGTTAGCCGACTTCTTTGTCATGCACTTAGTGCATGAAGAAGTCATCCTGGGGATGGATTGGATGGACCGCCATCATGCCGTTTTGGAGATCAGCCGGAGGACCGTGACGATTTCCACGGAGACGGGGCAGGAGGTGATTTTCCGAGTTTGGGACCTCGGGAAAGCCGGTACAGTCATTAGCGCCGTTCGAGCTGCTAGACTTATCAGGCAAGGATGTGAGGCCTTCTAGTGTTATGCCATGAAGGAGGAGGAGACGGGACCATCACTGGAGGAGATCCCTGTGGCATGCGAGTTTGAGGACGTTTTCGGGGAGCCACCTAGGCTACCACCGCAGAGGAGCGTAGACTTCGCTATTGAGTTGGATCCCGGCACTAGACCGATCTCCAAGGCTCCATAACGCATGGCGCCGATCGATTTGCTGGAGATGAAGAAGTAGCTCGAGGAGTTAGCCGATAGGGGTTTCATACGCCTGAGAGTTTCCCCTTGGGGTGCACCGGTCCTCTTCGTTAAGAAGAAGGACGGATCTTTGAGGCTATGTATCGATTACCGGGAGTTGAACAAAGTCACCATCAAGAACAAGTACCCGTTACCGCGCATTGATGATTTGTTGGACCAGTTGCAGGGAGCCTCAGTATTTTCACGCATTGATTTGAGGTCGGGGTACCACCAGCTTAGGGTGAGAGATGAGGACATACCGAAGACGGCATTCAGGACGAGATACGGCCACTATGAGTTTGTCGTGATGCCATTCGGGCTCACGAATGCACCTGCCGTCTTCATGGAGTTGATGAACGGCATCTTCATCGACTTTTTTGACCAGTTCGTGGTGGTATTTATTGACGACATCTTAGTCTACTCCTGGAGTAGGGAGGAGCATGAGGGACACCTGAGGACGGTACTTCGAGTCCTCCAAGATAGAGAGCTTTACGCTAAGCTCTCTAAGTGTGAGTTTTAGATGTCCGAGGTGGCATTTTTGGGACATATAGTTTCTGCCGAGGGTGTCATGGTCGACCCGGCGAAGATAGAGTCTGTTTCCTCATGGCCGCCTCCTAGGACGGTCAAGGAGGTGCGTAGTTTCTTGGGCTTAGCGGGATACTACCACCGTTTTGTTGAGGGTTTCTCCGTGATTGCACGACCACTCACTTCCTTGCTGAGGAAGTCTACCAGGTTCGTCTGGTCCGAGCCTTGCCAGCGCAGCTTTGAGGAGCTGAAGAGGAGGTTGACCTCCGCTCCTGTGTTAGCCCATCCCGAGGGCATAGAGGACTTTTTGGTATATAGTGACGCCTCCAAGCTAGGCTTGGGGTGCGTCTTGATGCAGAGGGGTAGGGTTATTGCGTACGCTTCTCGGCAGCTGAAGCCGTACGAGGAGAACTACCCTACCCATGATCTCGAGCTAGCGGCAGTGATTCACGCCCTGAAGATCTGGCGACACTACTTGTACGGGGCTACGTGCCAGATCTTCACAGACCATAAGAGTCTGAAGTATATATTCACTCAGCGGGAGTTGAATAACCGCCAGAGGAGATGGCTGGAGCTCATCAAGGACTTTGACTTGGAGATTTTATACCATACCGGGAAGGCGAACGTAGTCGCCGATGCTTTGAGCAGGAGGACACCTCGGGAGGAGGTGATAGCTCGGCTTACGGTTCAGCCTCAACTGCAGAGGGATTGATGGGCTTATAGTTGGATATCCGATTTCCGGGTACGGACGGTCGTTTGTCCGAGTTAGAAGTGTTACCTGACCTGTCCGGCGAGATCCTGCAGAAGCAGGAGGGATGTCCCCTTTTGATGAGGATCCGGGACAGGATGTCCCGTGGAGAGGCACCACAGTTTGTCACGGGGGCAGATGGGCTATTGAGACGTCAGGGACGTATTTGTGTACCGTCGGATCAAGAGCTGAGAGAGCGGATTTTGCACGAGGCCCATTCCACACCTTACTCAGTGCACCCAGGCGCGAGTAAGATGTACCAGGACCTTAGGAGATCCTATTGGTGGGGCGGGCTCAAGCCCGATGTAGCTAGATATGTGGCCGATGCGCGACCTGCCAGCAGGTCAAGATCGACCACCATAGACCCGGAGGAGAGCTTCACCCACTGCCCGTGCCGCAGTGGAAGTGGGAGGACATATCTATGGACTTCGTGACCGGCCTGAGACCTAGTAGGAGCTTTGACGCGATATGAGTGGTAGTAGACCGGCTGACGAAGACCGCACGTTTCATTCCTATACGGAAAACATGGCCGGTGAGTCGTTTAGCCGAGGAGTTTACCCGTCAGATTGTGAGACTACATGGAGTCCCGAGGACAATCATCTCGGACAGGGACGGGCGTTTTACCTCGAGGTTCTGGCAGCAGGTACACGCCGCCCTAGGTTCGAGTCTCCATTTAACCACCGCATACCATCCCCAGACCGACGGCCAGTCTGAGCGGACTATTTAGACTTTAGAGGATATGCTTCGAGCGTGTGTACTAGACTGGGGTCAGGTATGGCCATATCACCTCCCGTTGGTTGAGTTTTCGTATAATAACAGCTGGCACGCTTCGATTGGGATGGCACCGTATGAGGCATTGTATGGACGGAGATGCCGTACTCCCTTGTGTTGGGACGAGGCTGGGAGCTCTAGCATTGTAGCACCGGATCAGGTACAGGACGACATGGCGAGAGTCGCTTTGATTCGGGAGAGGATGTTGGCTGCGCAGAGCCGTCAGAGGTCGTATGCGGATAGGAGGCGTAGACCTCTCGAGTTCAGGGTAGGAGCTCAGGTATGGTTGAGGGTATCACCGACGCGGGGCGTTAGACGATTTGGCATTAAGGGGAAGTTAAGCCCCGATATGTCGGACCATTTGAAATCTTGGAGAGAGTCGGTGAGGTGGCCTACCGGTTAGCCTTGCCACCGCGGTTGAGGTATACACCCGGTCTTTCATGTCTCTCAGCTGAGAGAGTACATACATGACCCGAGACACATCGTCAGTCACGAGGACCTAGTGGTCGAGCCGGACCACACTTTCGCAGAGCACCCGATAGCGGTCTTAGAGTGGAGTACGAGACGCCTTCGATCGAAGGAGATATTGATGTTGAGGATTCAGTGGTCGAGATGAGGAGCCGACGAGGCTACATGGGAGACGGAGGATAGTATCCGGAGGAACTATCCCGAGTTTTATGCAGACCTAGCGACATCGATAGGACCGTCGGGTTAGTCCCGAGATTTTACTTGTTTGCTTCACATGTTATGTGATTTTGTTTGAATTATGATTACCTTGCGAGGTCGTGATATGATTTATATACATGAACTTGATCTAGAGCCGATAGTTGACGTTTTATGAGTTCTACGGGTTACGAGACGGGAATGTTGGAGAGTGTTCGGTTTAGCAAGTTTCGGGACGAAACTTGTTTTTAGGTGGGTTAGTTGTAACGTCCGGGAATTTTAGAAATAAATAAATCTTTTTTTTTCTCCTTCCGTAAATTATTTTACGGAATTGTTCGGAAAATATTTCGACCCGTAAACCCGTAAATAAATTTTACGGGAATGTCGGAAAGTATTCCGACCCGTAAACATCCGTTACGGAATTATTTTACGAGTTTGGAACCCGTCCCATTATTTTTTCTTTTTATTTTCCTCTCCCTTTTTCCACCTCAGCATGGGCCCCACGCCATGTTGGCGCCACGTCGCCCGGGGCCCACCGCCACGCTGGCTTTCTCTTCCTTCTCTTCTTTTCCTCTTTTTCTTTCCCGCGGCTCTTGGTTTGGACCAGCCCTGCGTTGCCGCCCGCCTACCCTGATGTTCCCCTACGCTGCAGGAGCTAGCCGCCTACCGGCCTAGGCATGCAGGGTTGTCGCCCGACCTCTCATCCCGCGTGACCTGCCCCATCTCCCTCTCGGCCCGTCCTTCCCTCCAGCCTCCATCTCTCACTTCTCTCCCTCACTCCACGCTCTGCTACACCTCCACTCTTCTCTCTCATTTCACTCTCCCGCAGCTCTCACACCACCCTCTCTCTCGCCGTGCCCGACCACCACTACCTTTCGTCTCTCTCACCCTCACCGGGAGCAACACCACGCCGCAGAGCCCCGGTTCTCGCTCCCACCGTGCCCGGCTCACCTTCATCTTCCTTCTCTCCCTCCTTCTGCATCGAGGCCGCCCGAGCACGGAGAGCTGCAGCGAAGCCGTCGCCGCCAGGGAAGCCTCGCCTCCGCCCTCGCCGTGCCGGCCTGCACGAGCCCCGCGAACGCCACCGGCCTCATCCTTGCTCACTCTTCTCTTTTGCACGCTTCGCCCTCGCCGGAGAACGACCGCCACCGGGAGCCAGGCCACTGCCGGCCAACTGCAGCACCACCGGGGAAGTCCTGCCGCTTCTGCCCTCGCCGGAGAAGCCGTGACGCCACCGGAAAACCACTGCAGAACCTCGGCCGGGGTTCGCTCCATAATTACTGTCGGCCTCCCCCTCTTTTGGTATAATTACAATTCTGACCCCTCAGCTTTTGGTTAATTACAGATTATGCCCAGTTTTATATTAATTACAGTTTTGGCCCACATGTCTTAGGAAATGCAGATTTACCCCGGAAAATACGTTAGCGAGTTTTTAACCTCGGAATTTAGGAACGAATTTATATTAGGTCGATATATTATATTTGATGATCAATTTAGCGTATGGGCTAAATTGTATAATTTCATGCTAGGTTCCGAATTCCGAGAAAAGTCACGAATTCATATCGATCTAGTTATGTTCCGTAGTGTCATGATAGGTTGGAATTAGCATAACTTAGAGGAAATGCCAAGTAGCGGCTTTTGAGACCTTAGGAGAATGTGAGGAGCGTTTTTAGACCTCGTTAGCTTTTACGTCGTTATTGACGGTATTTATAGTAGACTCTAGGATGCAGTCCTAGAATGTGAGTCAAATGATCCTGCGTAGATCATTTGTGTAGAAGTCCTAGACTTCTCGAGTTGAGCGGGTTTTTATGGATACCTTGTTGTGAACAGGTTGAGTACTTCTTCCCAAGGGAAGCGTGAGCGTTGCGTGAGTTAGCGTTTGAGACGAGGTAAGTCTCCGGACTTACTTGGCTCGTATTTTATTTATTAGCATTGTTGTGTGTTTGGTGGTGTGTGTTTATTTTATGTTATAACTTTTAAAACGGTAATTAGGACCACCGACCCTATATGTTTATATTGGCCCAAGTGTATGACAACGGGCGGTGACAATACTGCCTAGCCCATAGTGAGGTCTAGGGGATTCTCGGCGACTAGCCGGGCGGGGTAGATGGGCGGATGCATTCGCACCATTCCTTGCCGGTAAGTGGGGACCGAGGCGAGACCATTGGGGTCTCGTGTCACAAAAGAAGTTGAATTAGAATGGAATACGACTTAATAATAAAAGATAAGGAACCGGACTTGTGTGATTAATGTTTTGTGTTATGGATGTGTTTGTGCCTTCACCGCTTTCCTAATATCTAGAATATGAGCTAAAGGTTTAAAACCGTTATGTAGTTGACTTGCAGGTTAGGGATGCCGCCGAGTGAGGTGTAGGAGTGGACAGCCGGGGTCTCCGTACATTATAGGACGGGGATGTTTTGAGTCATATTTCATGTTCTCACTTATGGATATTGTCGTATGTTTAGAATTCATATCTAACTATGTTGTTTTGAGGAATCGGCTGAGTTTCCAAGTTGTAGTTCTTACATTTCGATTTCCGCATACTTTAAAAACATATTTGAGTTTTCGCCTTTATTTGTGCCATGTTGGAAGGTCCGGTGAAATTGTTGTCAGGCTAAGGGTCGGGACCCATTGCGAGTCCCGCGGATTTGGGGTGTTACATTTCCGCCCCTACGGCTCAGGGAACCGCCCCTACGGTTTTCGGCGGCTACAGCCGGTTTTGTTGACTCCTTTGACTCGTGCTTTACCTTTGCCTTACTTCTTTCTTTCCCTCAGCTGATCAAGGGTTACTTCTTCACTTTCCAATCCAGTCTTCACGTCATCCTTGCTTCTCCTTCATCCTTCTTGAGCTTTTTTTTGGTTTTCCCTTGAGTTGGAAGAGTGTTGTGTGGTTTTGTGGTTGTTGATGAGCTATGTGCATGGCTGAGCTTGGAAGCCAGTTGAGGTGCTTGTGTGAGCTGTTTCTAGTTTGGCAACAGCAGTGGTTCTTCTCCTTCTTCTCTTCTTTTTTCCTTTGTTTCTTCCTTCCTTAGCTTAGGATTAGATGTATTGATCATAGGGTGATGTTGGAATGTGTATGTTTATGCATTTGTGTGAATCTGGAATGATAAAGACGTGATTTGATCACGAGAAGAGCCGAAGAGGAATCGCGGGTTCACGTTCTGCACAGACGCCGCTCCCGCGCCTGGAAGCCGCCGCCCCTGCGGAAGCCATGCCGGAGCGCCCGCGCCGTGCCTGCGTTTGCCTGCAGCCTTGTCACCGCGCCTGTGGCTGAGTTCTGCCGCGCCTGCGGGTTGCTTGTTCCGCCCCTGCGTCCCTTGTTTTACGCAGATGCGTCTTGTCCCGGATCTACCTAGAGTTAGGTAGATCCTTTCCTTTCCTAGTATGAGCGGTAGTAGCATGCTAGGTATCGGAATTTGATGAGTATGATATAGATATGCCGGTTACGGCTTTGAGGTTTAAGAGTTGGATATGATCCTTATGAATCCCTTGGGTCTAGGTGTGACCCTTTGTGTGATAGGAGTTTGATATATATGTATGCCTTGTATAGGCCGTGTTGTCCTCTAGATTGGAGTGGACGTATCTGAGAGTTGATCGAGTTGTGATGACTACGAGGTTGAGGTAAGTCCGTGGGACTTACTTAGTTGCCATTCCTATATTGGATGTGTGCATGAGTGGTGTTTGTTTTATGCTTTATAACATACGCTATGATGGTCACCGACCTATGGTATATTGCTTGCCCATTGTAGGGCCGTGATAACTTGCCCTTTCATCCCGCCGGGAGTCTGGGAGGTTCTCTGTAGGCACGCCTGACCTGGTAAACGGTTCGGGCACTCCCCATTCCCTTAGGGTACACGGGGTGGTGTTCCAGGCACCATTCCAGCTGGCTATTGGACCCAGAGGCGAGGATGATATTTTCCTCGTGTCACATATGTTTATATGGATATTTATATATACGAGTTGATTGCTGGACTTTATAAAGATAATAAATCGGGTAAATGTGTGAAAGCATGATGATGTGTTAAGATTTCTGATGTGTGTTGTGCTCTAGCATCTTCTTATATATGTGTATGGTTAGCTAACGGTTTTATACCGTGTTGTAGATACTTTGCAGGATAGGAGAGTTGCAGAGTGATCCAGAGTGGGTGATCCGCTGAGGGCTCCGTACACTGGGGCGTTATCGGGTATATGGGTTATTTTGATGTACAGTGTGATTTTGTTTGTACTCAGCAGTATATTGTATTACCTTTTGATATATATATATATATATATATATATATATATATATATATATATATATATATATATATATATATATATATATATATATATATCAGTTTCATGTTTTGTTTTAATCTATCGGTGCCTTGTTGTAAGATCAGTGAAATTGTTGTCACGCTAGGGTCTGGATCCATTGTGAGATCCTAGCCCAGTAGCACTCCGAGTCCTACGGATTTGGGGTGTTACAAAGTTGGTATCAGAGCCCAGGTTGACAACAATGGCACTTGTAATCTGCGATAAAGGTCGAATAGATAAATAAACAGAACCCGAAAGGGGTCTGACTTTTCAAAAAGATTTTTGTTTTGAAATGAGTACAAATTTTTTGGGATACCGTGTACGTGAGCCATCGCCCCTCTGAAGACCTCGACAGTATAGATATATATAGATATTCTGTTGTGATTGATTTGATATATATCTATACATATGGCATATATATATAGCCTTCTAAGTTAGGTTTATGCTCTGCAGATGGCTCAGACTAGAGCTGTATCTGCAAATGGACGAGGTAGGGATAAATCCCCTCTTCCTCCAGTAGATGTAGGACAGAGTCAGATTCCCGTTGTTGATCCACCTGTAGCGGAGGAGGTTTGTGAGGTTGCTGCTGAGAATGTTGTTCCTGAGACTGAAAACGGTATAGCTGGGAGACGTACATCACAGCGAGTCCAGTTAGATGACTCGGATATTGTCTCTATGAGAGGACCGGATTTCTGCGCGTATATCAGGCAAGTGGAGGAAGCATCCAGAGCAGGTAGACCTACCCCGGCTCTGCCAGTACAGGAGGGATCATCTAGGAGATCCCATGGAGTTACTCAGGTGCCAGTTGTACCGGCACATGTTGTTGAGATTCCTCGAGTTTCAGAGGAGCATAGAAGGCCTAAAAAGAGACAACGAACTGGACAGACTAGTGGTGCTGATGGAGTTGTTGGTTCCGAACTAAATCGGAGACGTCCAAGTTAACCCGCAGCGGCACTGGTTGCAGCTACGGGTCGACGGTGCTTTAATTGTGATGATCTTGGACATATACGACCAGCGTGCAGGAAGCCGTTCGTAATTTGCTTTACTTGTGGCAGGCGAGGTCACATGGAGATTTTCTGTAGATGGGGTGGAGTTTTATCTCAGCAGGATACTGGTGGAGTTATTGGTTATGGGCAAGGCCCGAGCCGCCAGAGTCACCCCTCACCCGCACCAATTACAGATATGGGACCCTAGTGTTATAACTGTGGTGGTTATGGACATACGCAACGAAGGTGCACGAGGCAGACAGTGACTTGTTATATCTGTAGCAGACTAGGTCACAGACATATTTTCTGTAGATATGGCGGATCTTCATCTCAGCAAGGTTCTTCACCTGTCAGTGTAGCGGGAGGTGGGCAGAGACCACCTCAGCAGCAACAGATACAGGGACAGAGAGAGTCCTAGATCGTCCTACTTCTCAGGGATCTGTTCCTGGGCCGAGTAGAGGCAGAGGTCGTGGTGGGAGCACCACTGATACCAGAGGCCCATAGGGCCGAGTTTTTGAGTTGAGAAGTGCAGACGAGCCAGCTGCACCGACTGCTACAAGTACCATTCTGATCCATGGTTTACCTGTTAGAGTTTCATTTGATATGTGAGCTATGTCTTCATTTGTATATGAGTATATGTTGAGTATTTGAGTTTAATTATGACAAGAGGATACCCTTTAGTATAGGGTTACATGATGATAGTAGAGTCAAAGGTACCCATGAGATGTGCGTTTTGTCCCATTTCGGTAGGGATCCGTGTGTTACTAGTTGACTTCTTTGTCATGCCATTAGAGCATGAAGAAGTCATTCTAGGTATGGACTGGATGGACAAACATTCTGCAGTTTTAGATGTAGGTAGGAGGATTGTTACCCTCTCTACCGAGTTAGGCCAGATAGAGGTTTTCCGGGGTTGGGACCTTGGGAAGACAGGCATGGTTATTAGCGCTATACGGGCAGCTAGATTGATTGCACACGGTTGCGAGGCCTTCTGATGTTATGCCATGAAGGAGGGAGAGAGTCCAGCATTAGAGGATATTCCTGTGGTATGCGAGTTTACAGATGTATTTGTTGAGCCGTCCAGTTTGCCGCCTCAGAGGAGTGTGGATTTTGGCATCGAGTTAGAGCTTGGTACAAGACCGATCTCGAAGACCCCATACCGGATGGCGCCTGTCGAGATGCTGGAGCTGAAGAAGCAACTGGAGGAACTGGCTGAGAAGGGCTTCATTCGCCCTAGCGTGTCCCCATGGGGAGCACCTGTCCTCTTTGTACGGAAGAAGGACGGATCACTGAGGTTATGTATAGATTACAGAGAGTTGAACAAGGTGACCATCAAAAACAAGTATCCATTGCCACGTATTGATGACTTGTTAGATCAGCTTCAGGGAGCGAAAGTGTTCTCCAGGATTGATCTGCGTTCCGGGTATCACCAGCTGAAGGTGAGAGAGCAAGATGTGCATAGGACGGCATTCAGGACCAGATATGGACACTACGAGTTTGTAGTGATGCCATTTGGACTTACGAATGCCCAGCCGTCTTTATGGAGTTGATGAACAGTATCTTCATCGACTTCCTGGATCAGTTTGTGGTGGTTTTCATTGATGATATTCTGGTATACTCTCGCGGTGGAGAGGAGCATGCAGGACATCTGAGAACTGTATTGCAGGTTTTGTGGGACAGAGAACTTTATGCAAAGTTCTCTAAGTGCGAGTTCTGGATGCCAGAGGTAGCATTCCTGGGTCACATTGTATCCGCCGAGGGGATCAAGGTTGATCCGGCGAAGATAGAGGCAGTAGCTGCATGGACTACACCGACGAACGTCAAGGAAGTCCGTAGCTTCCTTAGCCTAGCCGGTTATTACAAACGTTTTGTGGAGGGATTTTCTGTGATTGCCCGTGCACTGACGAGTTTGCTGAGGAAGACTACCTGATTTGTGTGGTCTGATCAGTGTACGCAGAGTTTTGAGGAGTTGAAGAGACGTTTGACTTCTGCTCCTGTTTTGGCACAGCCAAGGGTACAGAGGATTTTGTAGTATACAATGATGCATCCAAGCTAAGCTTGGGATGTGTGTTGATGCAGCGGGGCAGAGTGATTGCATATGCGTCTAGACAGCTGAAGACGTATGAGGAGAACTACCCGACTCATGATCTGGAGTTGGCAGCGGTAGTTCATGCACTGAAGATTTGGAGACATTACCTGTATGGTGTTACATGTCAGATCTTCATAGACCATCAGAGTCTGAAGTACATTTTCACGCAGCGGGAATTGAATAACCGCCAGCGTAGGTGGCTTGAGCTGATCAAGGATTTTGATCTGGAGATTCTGTATTATCCGGGAAAGGCGAACGTTGTCGCCGACGCCTTGAGCAGGAAGACGCCTTGAGAGCAGGCGATTGCGAGGCTGACAGTTCAGCAGCAGTTACAGAGGGATTTGATCTGGCTAGAGTTGGACATCCAGTTTCCTGATGAGGATGCCCGGTTGAGTACTTTAGAGGTTCTACCTGATCTGTTGGGTGAGATCCAACAGAAGCAGGAGACCTACCCGAACTTGATGAGGATCAGAGAGCGGATGTCTCGGGATGATGCACCACAGTTTCTTTTGGGAGCAGATGGAGTATTGAGACGCCGTGGTCGCGTCTGTGTACCTGCTGATACAGAGCTGAGACATAGGATATTACAAGAGGCTCACTGTACACCTTACTCGGTACAACCAGGTACGAGTAAGATGTATCAGGATCTAAGACGTTTATATTGGTGGGGAGGGCTGAAGCCCGATGTGGCCAGATTTGTGGCACAGTGTGCGACCTGCCAACAGGTCAAGATCGAGCATTTCAGACCTGGAGGTGAGCTCCATCCACTTCCTATTCCACAGAGGAAGTGGGAGGACGTCACCATGGACTTTGTGACTGGACTGAGGCTGAGCCGGAGTTTTGATGCCATCTGGGTCATAGTGGACAAATTGACGAAGACGGCACATTTCATTCCTATTAGGGAGACGTGGCTGGTGAGCAGATTAGCTGAGGAGTACACTAGGCAGATAGTGAGACTCCATGGTGTACCGAGGACGATCGTCTCAGACAGATATGGGCGATTTACCTCGAGATTCTGGCAGCAAATTCAAACTGCCCTGGGAACGAGTTTGCACTTCACGACTGCGTTCCATCCTCAGATAGATGGTCAGTTAGAGAGGACCATTCAGACCCTAGAGGATATGTTGCGAGCTTGTGTGTTGGATTGGGGACAAGTGTGGACGGATCATCTCCCACTTGTTGAGTTCTCCTACAACAACAGCTGGCATGCATCTATTGGGATGGCCCCATATGAGGCACTGTATGGTCAGAGATGTCGTACACCGTTATGCTGGGATGAGCAGAGTAGTGTCAGTGGTTTGGCACCTGATCAGATTCAGGATGATATGGCTCGAGTAGCATTGATTAGAGAGCGTATGCTGACTGCGCAGAGCCGTCAAAAGTCTTATGTTGATAGGAGGTGTAGACCTCTAGAGTTCAGGGTTGGAGCCCATGTGTGGCTGAGAGTGTCCCCGACACGAGGTGTTAGGCGTTTTGGCATTAAGGGGAAGTTGAGTCCCCGATATGTCGGACCGTTCGAGATTCTGGATCGGGTTGGGAGCGCAGCTTACAGATTAGCCTTGCCTCCGAGATTAGAGGGTGTTCACCCTGTATTTCATGTGTCTCAACTGAGGGAGTACATACCAGATCCGAGACACATTGTGAGCTATGATGATTTGGTGGTTGAGCCGGACCACACGTTTGTTGAGCATCCTATTGCAGTCCTAGAGCGAGGTATGAGACGCCTGCGTTCGAAGGACATTCCTATGTTGAGGATACAGTGGTCGAGACGAGGACCGGATGAGGCTACATGGGAGACTGAGGATAGTATCCAGAGGAACTGATGCAGGAGCATCTCAGGACCTAGCCCGAATGGAGATCATGAGCATGGAAGCTAGGAAGCACGGAGTGTTGATCACTCTAAGGAGAAGGAGAGGAAGAATTAAGGACATTCATCAACATGTTAAGTAGATTATTCAAGAAAGTGATGAGAAGACCATTTCCGGAGATACATTGAAGACCTTTGATTGGAGATGGGAGATGACATGCATGATCACGTATGCATGGGCAAGGAGGAGGATTCGATGTCAAGAAGCATGGAGTTGCATGTCTAAGGAGTTGGACGTTTATTGAAGAGCTAATTGGGCTTATTTTATTATTAAATAAGGCCTTGATAGTTTATTTTATTTTATTTTCCTTTTAGTTTGATCTTATCTCTTAAAGATCTGATCTTATCTCTTTAAGCTAGATTGAGCTCGATCTTGGATCAAGCCCATAACCCATTGAAAACCCTAGAGGACGTCCAACATGCCTATATAAGGCCTTCTAAGACGACATTCTCTCTCACCTTTGAATGAATTAAACACAAGTACTTTCGAGTATTTTTTCTCTTATATCCCATATTCTTCTCGTGGAATCGAGACAACTTACTGTGTGAGCGGAATCCGTTTGCCCAGCAACTTTGGTGCTGTTTTGAGTTGTGTCACTTGGATTGGCAAGTTGGTGCTCTCAATCATCTCCGGGTGACTTCTCGTGCTTTGGGGACAATCGCTTTCCCCTCTGTGTGAGATTATAGCGGAAGGGCTTCTTGAAGTCATTCCAAGTTGTGTGTTAAGGCCTTAGTTTCCCTATCGTGCTCTTTGTTGCCTTAAGGGTTCAACCAGATCTATCCATCTACCGATCCTTCACAATAATTGGATCATTCCTCCATCTTTTTATTTTCAAGTTTCCACCTTTTATCCATTTTCTTCATCGCGAGTCTTGGTGTTGAAAGATCGGGCCAACTGACGGCTAACCCCGTATCTGGAACTATCCAGAGTTAGATGCACCAGTAGGATCACCGAGTAGATCTTAGTGCTATATTGGTGAGTGTTTGCTTATGTGCTTATATGCCATGCCGTGTTTATTTTCGTACTAGCTTGATATGATGTGTGATCTTATTAGATCTTGTTGTGCTAGTGCGATTGTATATAGCTGGAGATGGTACGTTCCTACTGCTTTTGTGATGCTGGTTGGCTAGAGATGGTTTTCCTCTATGCCCTGGATAGTGTTCGTGCTGGAGTCGATGGTTTCCTCCATGCCTATGTTTGAGGTTATAGAGAGAGTTATACCTCGGCTTGTAAGTCCGAGTGGTTTGAGGATTTTACAAGTTTCGGGACGAAACTTGTTTTTAGGGGGGTGAGATGTGAGAGCCCTAGTCTTTCGGACCGAGATTGGACCTTAGCCGAGATTGGCTTTGGCCGAGATTGGCCTTTCCGCACCCTCGGGCATGTCTGCCGCCCCTGCGGGTTTCCGCCCCTGCGGCTCAAGGAACCTCCCCTGCGGTTTCCGGCGGCTGCAACCGGTTTTGTTGACTCCTTTGACTCGTGCTTTACCTTTGCCTTACTTCTTTCTTTCCCTTAGTTGATCAAGGGTTACTTCTTCACTTTCCAATCCAATCTTCACGTCCTCCTTGCTTCTGCTTCATCCTTCTTGAGCTTGTTTTTGGTTTTCCCTTGAGTTGGAAGAGTGTTGTGTGGTTTTGTAGTTGTTGATAAGCTATGTGCATGGCTGAACTAGGAAGCCAACTGAGGTGCTTGTGTGAGCTGTTTCTGGTTAGGCCACAACAGTGGTAAGTCTTCTTCTCCTTCTTCTCTTCTTTCTTCCTTTGTTTCTTCCTTCCTTAGCTTAGGATTAGATGTATTGATCATAGGGTGATGTTGGAATGTGTATGTTTATGCATGTGTGTGAATCTAGAATGATAAAGACGTGATTTGATCACGAGAAGAGCCGAAGAGGAATCGCGGGTTCACGTTCTGCACAGACGCCACCCCCGCACCTGGAAGCCGCCGCCCCTACGGAAGCCATGCCGCAGCGCCCGCGCCGTGCCTGCGTTTGCCTGCAGCCTTGTCACCGCGCCTGCGGCTGAGTTCTGCCGCGCCTGCGGGTTGCTTGCTCCGCCCCTGCGTCCCTTGTTTTACGCAGATGCGTTTTGTCCCGGATCTACCTAGAGTTAGGTAGATCCTTTCCTTTCCTAGTATGAGCGGTAGTAGCATGCTAGGTATTGGATGTTGATGAGTATGATATAGATATGCCGGTTACGGCTTTGAGGTTTACGAGTTGGATATGATCCTTATGAATCCCTTGGGTCTAGGTGTGACCCTTTGTGTGATAGGAGTTTGATATATATGTATGCCTTGTATAGGCCGTGTTGTCCTCCAGATTGGAGTGGACGTATCTAAGATTTGATCGAGTTGTGATGACTACGAGGTTGAGGTAAGTCCGTGGGACTTACTTAGTTGCCATTCCTATATTGGATGTGTGCATGAGTGGTGTTTGTTTTATGCTTTATAGCATACGTTATGTTGGTCACCGACCTATGGTATATTTCTTGCCCATTGTAGGGCCGTGATAACTTGCCCTTTCATCCCGCCGGGAGTCTGAGAGGTTCTCTGTAGGCAGGCCAGACCTGGTAAACGGTTCGGGCACTCCCCATTCCCTTAGGGTACACGGGGTGGTGTTCTAAGCACCATTTCAGCTGGCTATTGGACCCAGAGGCGAGGATGATATATTTCTCGTGTCACATATGTTTATATGGATATTTATATATATGAGTTGATTGCTGGACTTTATAAAGATAATAAACCGGGTAAATGTGTGAAAGCATGAAGATGTGTTAAGATTTCTGATGTGTGTTGTGCTCTAGCATCTTCTTATATATGTGTATGGTTAGCTAACGGTTTTATACCGTGTTGTAGATACTTTGCAGGATAGGAGAGTTGCAGAGTGATCTAGAGTGGGTGATCCGCTGAGGGCTCCGTACACTGGGGCGTTATCGGGGATATGGGTTCTTTTGATGTACAGTGTGATTTTGTTTGTACTCAGCGGTATATTGTATTACCTTTTGATATATATATATATATATATATATATATATATATATATATATATATATATATATATATATATATATATATATATCAGTTTCATGTTTTGTTTTAATCTATCGGTGCCTTGTTGTAAGATCAGTGAAATTGTTGTCAGGCTAGGGTCAGGATCCATTGTGAGATCCTAGCCCAGTAGCACTCCGAGTCCTACGGATTTGGGGTGTGACAAAACTAACTTATCAGAACAAGAGTTTATTTATCTGACTGTAATCTGGTGTAATATTTGGTCAGCTAAAAATCAGAAAATTTTTAACAAAAAACACCAACAAAACATTGATCAAATTGTCCGTTCTCAAATTTGTGATTGGAATCTTGCTGGAAAGAAGTTCCTGAATCATAAGTGTGAAGCGGGGAAGAACAAAAGAAGAACAAAAAATTTACATTGGGTTAAACCAGATGTTGGATTTACCAAATTGAATTTTGATGGATCCAAAAAAGCTTCTGGCAACTCAGCATACGGATTTATTCTCCGGAATCACGATGCCAGCTTGATCTCCCTTGGCTATGGACAATGTGGTAACATTTTAGTGAGTTTCTGTCACGTCAAGGTCCATCATGTTTTCAGAGAGGTTAATGGTGTGGCGGATCTGCTTGCGAAGATAAGGCACGATTTTCCTCTGGCGTCAGCTTCACTACTCCCGAAGTGGATGATCTCATCCGAAAGTATGCTCTAGGAAAAAAAGTCTCGAGGAGATAATTTTTCCTAAATGCTTACCTTGTAGTATCAAATAAAAAAAAGTAAATTGTGTGTCATAGATAATTATTACAAGGGTATTGCTTTAATAGATAGTAATTACCAAACATTAATTGAGAATCAAATATTAATTATTCTAGTCAAAACTATTAAAAAAAAATCATATCATATTTATCTAGAATATTCTTAAAATGGAAATAATGTTGAATTTCTTTTCCATTCAAATAAACTTCTATCCTATAAATATTCAATAGAATTCCGACAAAACATTCAACCAAAACCTTTATTCAGTAAAGAGGAGATTTTTCAAGAGTATCGTATTATTCATCGTTATTTTCATGATATTTTCACTTAATGGATGTGAACTCGTGCAAGGAAAATATATTGGCTATCCAGCAATAGGCAGAGGGGGCGGTTGCACAGGCAAGTACTGCACACATCCAGGGGATCCAGAAGCTCCCTACACAAGAGGATGTGAACCGGTCGAGAGGTGTCGTGGCGGCGGCAGCCGAGGCAACAATGTCCAGTCAATGTACGGACCACCGAGGCTACCGAGACCTATGTTAAACTAAAAACTCATACTTAGCTTTTGAGCTTTCTATTGTGTTTTAACTTTTAACTATGCTTGTTAGATTATAAAATATATATTAACCTAAAAATAAAATCATGATGAATTCATTTCTCGTACAATTTTGTTTGATGATTATTTTGGATTATTTTAGTTTATGACATGCCAAACACAGCCTTGGACTATGGTTGTGCAAATGTTACCGAACCGTAATTACTTCTAAAGGAAAACGGTTCATAGACCGAACCGGTTTATAGACCGAACCGGTTCATTACAGTTTAATACAATATGATGTGTATTGTATAACTTCATTTAAAAAAAATATTGTGTTGGGTTCAACATGTTTGGTCAAACCTGAATTGTATCCGTTTTTTCTTTTTAAAAATGTGAAAAGGGTAAAGCAATTTAGATCAGAATATTGTCTTGGACCGGATATGACAATGTCGGTTTCAGACTGAATCGTAATGAGATTCTTCCTTGCCTCTTTGATTTTGTTTTTGCTTTTTAGGGTTTGTTCAGAAAGCCCGTTTCTAAATGTTTAACTAAATTAGAGAGAATAAAACTGAACTTAATTAGAGATTAATTTAGCGGTTTAGTTAAAAAAAAGACACAAAATTGTTTTAGTAAATTAATCTAGGGATGTGTACATTTGAGTTTCAATGAACCAACATTGAATCATGTAAGTTCAAGTCATATGCCAACTTAAATTATATCTTATAAATCAATTGGGAATAAAAAGAATAGATGTTAAATTTTGTTAGAATTTGTTTTTTGAAGGAGATCCCATATTAACAGTATTTGTCCATATGATTGATTAATATTAAAAAGGCTAATTAGTAATCATCCGGGAATATAGGTGGATGACTCCTCACATCATGATAGACTAGTATAGCTTCTCGTGTCAAGACACATGTATCAATTTAAAGTTTAAGATGTAAACAATTTTTTTGTTTTACAAAATACTTTTTAGTAAATTAATTATATTTTAGATAAACAAGAAATAGTCTAATACATATTTGAATTTTTCATATCTTATATAATATAAGAGTGTAAAAATAAGTTAATCTCAATTATTATCTATAAAGATAATAAAGTGAAATAAACATGTTAAAAATAAAATTGAAAATTGAAATGTAAACGTTTAAAGTAGATATATTTTAAACAATTTAAAATACGATCCTTACAAAATATTTACATTTATTAGTTTAGCAATTTATTGATATAAAAATTATATATATAATTTAGAACATGAAATTATCTAATCATCTTATATTTAAAAGTGGAAAGATTTTTAAAAAACAACTAGCTTAGTACCATGGTTGTGTTTGGCATGTCATAAACTCTAGTGTTTACTAGAGTTTGGGAGAGTTTGAAAAATTAACGGGTGTTTGGCAAACCCAGAAACACTAGTGATAAGTGTTTTCGAGAGTGTTTGTAAAACACTCAAGATGAGCAGAGTTTATGAGGGTTTGTGAGTGTTTGAGTGAAAAAAGACCATGTTGCCCCTGTCCTTTTTAATTAATAACGAAAAGGCCTGTAATATATACACATTCAAGAAAAAGAAAATAACGTAGCCCTATTTTTCGCTCAAGTGGCTCGGCCGGCCGATAAGGATCCAC
The DNA here is from genome assembly GCA_002319775.1 of Fagopyrum tataricum. NCBI lineage: Eukaryota > Viridiplantae > Streptophyta > Magnoliopsida > Caryophyllales > Polygonaceae > Fagopyrum > Fagopyrum tataricum. The sequence continues at coordinate 52,358,229 of CM008283.1, forward strand.
TGGTGAAGCAAGGATCAAGACGAAAGAAGGTTTCCTCTATCTCCTTCAGTTCCGCAGTTGACGGACAACGACAACACAAGCCTGCTTCAATTCCTTCTTCTATTTCCTTCAACAGTGTAGAATCAACAAGGTGCACGATACTTCCCTGGTGAAGCAAGGCTCCGCCGATAAGGATCCACTGGTGAAGCAAGGCTCGGCCGGCCGCTTTGGTGAACCATACTTCCCTGGTGCTCGAACAATCGAAGACGAAGAAGGATTCCGAACAACAGTGTAGAATCAACAAGGTACCAATACTCTATTTCTTTCAATTCCTTCTTCTATTTTGATTTTCTACGGGGTCCTCTTTGAACTAACGAGGAGTATGAAATTGATCCCAATCTCTCTCCTTAGCGAAATCGGTCATCTTCTTCTTAGCGAAATCGCCTATCTGGTGTATATAATAGGGCGGGTAAGAGAATAAACCTACATTTTAGCAGCAACTAAAAATCAAAAGCCTATATTCCATGCCAGACCTAGTGTTAATTTGAGGTTGGAAGTTCAGGTTGGAGATCTCTCGATGGGTTTGGAGATGAAAGCTTGTTAAAAATACAACTATTATATATTTTAAATTGTTCTTGATAGCCAAGTGCAGGAGCTTGGTGGAAGCAAAATACTTACGGTGCATATGCAATCTTATTGAACAACAAAATATAATTTGTACACAGGATTTCATCAACTTCCATCACTAAATGCTAAGACCAAGCAAAAGTATTACTATTCCCTGGCATAGAAGAACAAGCATACGTTACAGGAAATTGTAACTTGTAGTAAATTGGCATTAGTAATTAGGTATCTCTTTCCTCTACTGTTGTTTAGCATATAGATTCTATGTTAAATAGTTATATATAATTCTTCCCTTTCTGTTTTAATCCCCAATGCATATGGATTCTCTGTATTGAAATTTTTTTGCTGTCATTTTTTGGTTGTTGATTAGTTTGTTGTCATAGCAGAGAGGTTGGGCTTCAATTTTTTGTTAAATACAGTGGGAATGTGTTGTATATTCAATGGGCATGTGTTGATGTTACTGTCATATGTAATCTGAGTGTATATGTGTTGTATTGTGTTGCATACTTTCAGTGGAGATGAAGAATCGAACCAACGAGCTATGGATGTGGAAATGGCTGGCGAAGGGGATAAATTAAAACAAAAAGGGAAGAATTTTAGTGAACTGGAAGAACTCATTTTTGTATCTGTTTTGGTGCCGGTGAGACCAATCCAAAGAGAAATGAGTTGCAATTGGAGCAAAATGGAGGAACTCGTTTTTTGTGTATAAGAAAATTCAGTGATGAATGATGATCTAAATGAACTTTGTGAATGATGATCATGTAGTTGTATAAAGATGTCTTTTATTTTCCTCCATAAGTGTAGTAGTTTTTTTTGAACTAATGATAGGAACACTAGTGTAATTTCCGTTGCCAGTCAAACACTCTTTAGTCTTTTAAAACACTAAACACAAGTGTTTTACAACCCAACTCTCACAAATCCTTTATAACACTTATCACTAGTGTTTTATAGGTTGGTGCCAAACATAGCCCATACCTTATACGGACTTGATAGAAATTTAAACTGAATAATAATTATCATTGTAATAAATAATCAATATGACAATAAAAAAATGATATATAAAATTTAGGTAAAAATTATTTATTTGTGTGATAACACTTGATATACAATATAATAATCGTTTAACACCCTTAATATATAATTTATATATTCTTATCAAAAAAATAAAAATGGTACATAAATATTAAAATGGGCAAATATAGTAATATATAATATAATATTTTAGCTCCTAAAATAATAAATGGATTAAAAAAATTTTAGGTAAGTAAGAAATAATAACTAAAAAGAATAGTTAGATCTAAAAATAAAATATGGTAATTTTAAACAAAAAAGTAAAAGTGATGAGGAATCTAAAATTTCCCTATAAATTATAAGAAATCATTAGGTAAATAAAATCAATATTATACAATTATATAATTTTCTTAATTAAAGGATAGTGGCTTTATTTAATATCTTAATTTAGAAAAAAATTTAAAATAAATAAAAATTATGTAAAATAGGTGTCACGACTTAAATACGACATGTGACATGATAACATGATTTATCGACCTGTTCTACTCATGCATTTAGTTAGATTTTCCCTTTCCGCATTCATGTTTTAGCCTTAGTTTGTGCCATTTATGCTTGTTTAGTTCTACTTTGCAAGAATAGATGTCTACACACACTATTTGTGGCTTTGTAGGTGATTTGGCACATTTTGGAGCTAAAACGACGTATCTGTGGATCAAGCCTCGAAGTGGACGCATTGGAGCGAGCTACGTGCACGGGAAAGGCGAGGAATCGAGCTAAAGACGCGAGGAATCAAGCTAAAGGCGCGAAGGAACGAAGAAGACCGCGTCTCGGACCGATTTGGACCAATCTCGGTCAGACTAGACCGAGATGGTCCGAATCTCAGCCAAGATTTCCCAAATCTCGGCCGAGATGGACTTGGCTCGGCCGAGATCACCCTTGGCTCGGCCGAGATTCACCAGGCTCGGCCGAGATTGCCCTAGCTCGGCCGAGATGGCCCGATCTCGGCCGAGATTTCCGAAGTCCTGACGCGCTGAAGGTTCTGTTGCCAAATCTCGGTCCCGACTGGCCTGATCTCGGCCGAGATTTCTGCCCGAGATTTCCTGTTCGGCGATTTTATTTTATTTTTTGATCGGTTTTGGCGCAGCCCGTCTTTTGTATGATTGTTGCCTATAAAAGGGAAGTTCTAGGTTATTTCAAAGGGTCCGAATTATTCCGTTTCTTTTAGGGTTAGGTTACCCCATAGGGGGAGCCGCCTCTCTTCCTTTCTCTTCTTCTTCTCCATTGCTCTTCTTAGTTTAGTTCAAGATTGAAGTTTCATACTTTCACATTCAGTTTTGTTTGGAAGACCTTGTTGGATTCGAGTTTTGAGAAGATTGGAAGTTTTAATTGAAGCTAAGTTCTTTTATTCTCTTTTGTCATTTATTTATTTGTCTTTCTTTGATATGATTGTTATTGGCTAGAACCTTGTGGTTCCAAGGTTGATAGGGATTTGTTTATGCCTTTGATTATGATGGAATGTTGTGCTTTATGTTTTGGCTTTGACTTGCTAGAAATCCTAATGGTTGGCTTGTTCTTGAATCTAGTTAGAATTCTTCTAGGTAGTAACCTAAGTTGGAATTGAGACTTACCCGGTGATATTCCTTCATAGATACATGAGAGACTGATCATAGGTAATAAAGGTTTATCCTTTATTGGTTGAATGTGCTTAGATTCCTTGCTAAGTAGGGTAATACCTGAGACTTACCCGATAATGGTTTACCTTTCCCTTAGTTTGTAGTCTTGTTTGTTTAGAATTTTCTACCTCTCTACCTTGAGACTTACCCAGTGATAGGTAGTTGGTTTGGAACTAGATAGTCTTGAGACTAACCCGGTAATAGACTGTCAACCTAGAAATGTTCATCCATGTGACTTTTCTACCATATATCTTTGTGAGTCTTCCTGAATCTATATGTATAAACAATGATCTTGAACCATTGGAATCCATTTTCTTTCCTTTAACTTGATTATCTTTGTTTTCCCTGTTTGTTTGTTTGTTTTGATTTTCAATCAATAGTGACAATTGATTGCGAATCCATCATATCCTTTTCAAAACCTTTTTGACTTCTTTCCCTTATCTTTTTCAACCTCCTGTTTTTATTTGAGATCTATTTTATTTATAATTATTATTGCATATTAATCCTCTCAGTCCTTGAGATCGACTCTGAATACTTACCTTTATTGTGATTGACCCATACACTGTGGGTTCGTTGCTGTTTAGGGAATTATTTACAGGTTATAAAAATAAAACTATCCCTTCCTTGTTTTACTAACTTATAGGTCTTTATCATTATTGATAAATGTTTATAGGGGTGTAAAAACAGCGAACATGACAAAATTCAATGTGGCGCAATTTAAAGACGACATTTGGCGTAGTATGAAGTGGAGTGATGTTAGGATGAAATTTGGGTTTAACTCTTTCCGCTTTAGTATTATATATAGTAGATGAAGAGGAGCGCGTCTGAGAAGACTGAGCAGTGAAAGTACTTGAACATGTGAACTTGGCGACTCGGCATAATTATTCAAATAGATCGATAACTAGCTTAATACCCGTGCCTTGCACGGAATTTGATGAAAATTATGCGATATTATATATTATTTTTATAAAATAATTTGGATGAAATTAATTTGGTAAAATAAAATACTCTTTAGGAGAAATGTTATTTAATTTATGTGAAGTTGGAGTATAAATTTAGCGTGATTTAATATTTAAGTTAAAGTTTACATCATTTTCATAAAAGTATATTTGCTTTTATAAATAAATTTTGGCAATATAATTTATCTATATATTAATAAAAATTAGTTGATAGGCTTTTTCCTTATAATATATTTATTAAATATTACATCCGTTTCATTATAACTGTCCTCCTAGACTCAAAGAAAGTTTCAAAATAATTTTCCATTATAAAGACTACATCAGAAAATCTAGGTGACACAATATTACCATGCAAGACCTGTTGCACCCTCTTGAGAATCTCGACGGTATCAGGCGCAAGAAAACCAAAAGTATCGAAAGCGAACGGAAGAAACACATGCTGGTTTTCAAGACAAGCCTTTTCATGCTTTGCCACCTTCAGAGAGGCCGCGTTGAGAGCCGCCTTACCCACCACAAAAGGCCCGTTATCCAAACCAACCAAAGGAGAGACTCTTGTCAAATCAATACAAGCATGTTTTTCACCCACCCATCCAAAAACTAACACATCTGCGGGCCTCAACGTAGACCTTTTTTCACACGGATAAGTCAAGAAGGATGCAGGCGCCTCTTTCTTGGCCGAAGTCCCTGCTCTCTTAAACACGTCACATAAAACATCACGAACCAGATTGTGCCTATATTTGAAGTCGGGTAGTTCTTTACAATGAACCGCATGCTCCCCAAAAACATCTAAAGGCCTCCCACAATTAGGCATAGGACAAAACACACCAGGCGGGAACAAATGAATCATAAGGCGATACTTGAGAATCATGTGATACTCAACCGGAGACATACGTTGTCCAAGTCCATCAATAGGTATGGCAAGAAGGAAATCTTGGCTATGCGCTGTTTGTAGACACTGAAAAACCGCTTTTTGTCTAACGGTCAAACCAAAAGTTGCTTCCATCATTTGTACTGTCTTACCAAAAAAAGCACTCGCCAAAGCATGTTGGGCTTTAGGGGGGACGGTGCTCTTCACAGTAAAACCAGAAAGATCAAAATTAAGAATATAAGCTTGAAGATTGCCCAAAGCTCCAAAAAACTCACAACCCATATCAACAACTCCACTGTCCCGTAAAATGTGGTATTGAAGGGCCCAAGATTGAGCTCTAAAGTCACAAAAGCAAAAGAAGAAGTCTCCATAGCTGAGTATAACCCAAGGCCTCCACACCGGATCGGCAAAGAAGCAAGTCGCCATTGATGATCGCCAAAAAAAGCACCCCCACAAACCACAATATCCTCAACTGATCCACGAAGTCCCAAATCAAAAAAAGTAGAATGAATTTTCCATGAAAACTCATTTAATTTTAAAAACTTTCTAAAAATAAAAATTATACATTTTACTATTCTTAAAAATAAAACTTATATTTATTACTTTTGTTTCTTATATAACTTTTTGTAATATTGTGAAGAATAATAATTATCTTCTTTTTCTTTCCTTTTATGTTTCTATTCAATTTGGTAGAAAATATTAAAACTATTTTTTACTATATAACTTAACATTAGTTTACCTATAAGTAATCCTATATTAATTAAGTGAATAAATGTTAAAATCATATTACATGATATTAAGAAGACATGTGTTTAAATTTTAATCTTAGAAAGAAAACTTCTAAGCCAATATAATCATATATATATATATATATATATATATATATATATATATATATATATATATATATATATATATATATATATATATATATATATATATATATATTTATTTATAATTGGTACAAATCAATATCTTTTTAAAAGGGCAATAAGTTTATAATCATCTCCATAAATAGGATATAAAATAAATATGTAAAAAATGAGGTGGCACAACCTAGAGACGACACGTGGAAAAATATGACGTGGCTTAACGTGGGGATGACATATGGAAAAATCCGAAGTGGCTTAACGTGAAAACGACAAGTGGCCTAATTTTCTTCTACTTTAGTATTATATAGTAGATTAGCACTTACACACGGTACATTGGTAATTAGTCTAGAAATTTGCCAAATTGACGGTTAGATTACCCGTCTCAATCTCATGTCTACTCTTCTAATTGGTTAATTTATTTTTAAAAGACAATAAAAGTTTAACTAAATTCATTAGTTGATACTTGAGATTTGTATTGCATTTCACTAGTTTATGATAATGCTCAGTTGTTCTAAAGAGCGGAAAAAGGTATGTAAAATATTTCCCCATATTTTTCTCTACTCTAATGGATGTTCTAGTTTGAGTCTTAATGTCTTACCAAAACCTTGAATTAAATCGAATTGTTCAACGTCGGTCGAGATCAATCCTAACAGTTAAGAGGTGATCCTCAATATGGTTGGAGTCGTAGCAACAATATTGTGGCGTTGTTTGACATAGCTTTTTGATAGAACTATATAAAAGTGGGTTCGGGCTGAGCCATAAGTGGAAACTCTACTTGTAATGTGCGGGTCGGGCTTGCCTGATCCGCATTGTACGGGCAAAAAACACTACACATGTCCACCCACGTAAAAAGCGGGCAGGACTGCCGGCTCGGCCGGATGGCCGTACTTACTTGATTGTGCGCTTTATTCCCTAGATTTATTATTTAAAAGAAGTAATATATGTATTTAACGTAAAATGTTCAACCTAATTATACCTACAAAGTGCACTACCAACGAGTTCAACAATAATCAACATGCAAGAATGAATAAAATCAAACACGTGAAAAACAACAGTACAATCGCAATCTATTATCCGTGCAATCTTGTATTACAAACGAGTATAACTCGTCAAAATACTAAAAACAAATTAAATGAAAAAACAGAATATGTAGCACTAAAAACAAACTTAATTATATATACATCTATATAAATTATATGTATAACTATATACGAACAGGGCCGGGTTGGCCCGCAGACCAAAACGTATACAGATACACATCCCATAAAAAACGAGTCGGGCCAAGTCCGACAGGGCTAAACTAGCTGCCCATACCCATGTTTTTTACCGGACGGGCCATCCAGATTTGTACAAGTCTACTTTCTGGGTAGCTTTCGGTGAAGCTTTGCGTTTTAAAAAAGCTATGTAGTGTTCGGTAAAAAACTTTTTCATTAGCTTTAGTTTTTTCTGGAGCTTTTTGAAGATATTTTTTTGAGCTTTTTAGAAAACTTTTAATTCATAGCTTTTTCATTAGTTTGCTATAAATTTAGATAATTTTACCTTTATTTATGTCATGAAGTATTTGTTGTAATTTATAGAATGTGTCCTTTTTGATAATTTCACCCTAAAAATCTAACAAAAAAATCTACTTTTACGAAACACTCAATTAGCTTTTTCATCATATTGTCATATGTTTTAAAACTCTACAATGAATTTTATTCAAACAACTATCAATAAAATAAAAATACCCAAAAATATTAAACTATTCAAAAGTCTTATTATCGAGTGAATAGATAGAGGCTACTTATCAACCAATAGAAGTGTTTTGTCAACATTCCTCATTGATGAGACGAATGAACTCTTTTTAGGAAATAAAGATATTGAAACCGACTCATCTCAATTTCATTATAAATACAAACTATTATAAAATAAACATTTATTTTTAGTGATCGAGCTTACTTTTTATTTATATTTTTTTATGTCATTTTTATCATTTTACATACTTTAAATATGAATTGATTTAAATCAATTAAGATTGAAGCCCAACCGAAAAATGAAAAATGATGGACGGTGAATCCATATCGATTTCACTAGTTATGGTTTATTTTAGACAGATCTTGCGTAATACTAGGTTTAGAGAAGAAAGCCAAACACACTAATATATTTTTCTTATTCCCAACTGTTGATTTCTTAAGTAAAAATACAACAATTAGGAAGCAACCATTTAACATTCTACGGACAAGGAGTTTGAGATTCATAATAACAAGCACATTTCCAATACACGCAAAGGGACCTTCCACCTGAGTGTTGTTGAACACACCTTGTTTGGCATCCACTGTCACACTCACCCAATTGCTCTGAACATATCACGGCTTCTGTCATGGGTATCATCGGTCCAACTACATATGAAACATTGTATTTAGTATTAGTTGAAGTCTCGTACCTTAAACGTGTAAATCTAAAATAAACGACAACAATGATATGAGAGTAGATATTTAAGTAGTAGTTTTGCTTACCTGTTGCAAGGACAAACACCATTAAGATGAAGAAAGCAGTGAATCTTCTCGCCATTTTTTTTTTTACTGTTAATTGCAAATTTAAGTAAAATAGGTGTAATTTGGTTGTGGATTTTCTAATTGCTCTATATGGTGTATTTGGGTCTCTGATTTATTTATAGAGTTTCGAATTTGGTAAGCATGGTAAATTTCCAATCTAATTGTTAATCTCACAAATTTCTAGACTAATTGTCAATCAACTATGTGTAACTGATTATTATAAATGTGTTGAGTTCAACCATCAAGCACTTTCACCATTCAGACGCTCTTATTAATTGAATCTAACCAATTCATTGATCATGTGATGTGGACAAAGCTCCACCGTTAGATGGATACGCTCTCATTCATTGTATTGGTTTATGATATTGCTTAGAATATCTTCATCAAGATATTGGGAGTTTCTTTAACCACTTCAGAAAAATAAATTTTAAAAATGAAAAAAATCAAAACTAATAATAATTTTTATATAAATGTGTTGAGTTCAACTGGTTAAGCACTTCCACCATTCAGACGCTCGTATTAATTATATCTAACAAATTTATCAATTATGTGACGTGGACAAAGCTCCACCGTTAGATCAACACGTTCCCATTCTTTGTATTGGTTTATGATTATGCTTAGAACACCTTCATCGATATATAAGTCTTTCCACTTTAGATAAATAAATTTTTAAAAATGAAAAAGAGCCAAAACTAATGATCTATTTTGGATAAGTGTGCCGAGTTTTCCTGGTCAAGCACTTCCACACTCAAACGCTCTTGTTTATTGAATCCAACAATTTACCACTCTTGTGACGTGGAAAAAGCTCTACCATTAGATCAACACCCTCTCATTCATTGTATTGGTTTATGATTATGCTTACAACATTTCATCGAGGCACTATGAATTTCTTTACCACGTAAGAACAATAAATTTAAAATAATGGGAAAGACTCAAAACTAATAATATATTTTGTATAACTTTGCCGAGTTTGTCTGGTCAAGCACTTCAACACTCACGCGCTTTGTTTATTGAATCTAACCAATTTATCACGTGACGTGAAAAAAGCTCCACCTTTAGATCGACACGCTCACATTCATTATATTGATTTATGGTTATGATTAGAGCATCTTCATCGAAGTATTAGGAGTTTCTTTACCCACTTCAAGAAAATAAGTTTAAAATAATGGGGAAGAACTAAAACTAATAATAAATTTTGAATAAATGAGTTGAGATCGCCTAGTCAAGCACTTCCACCACTGAGGCACTCTTGTTTATTGAATCTAACCAATTTATCAATAATGTGACATGGACAAAGCTCCACCGTTAGATCGACATGCTCCCATTTATTGTTTTGATTTATAACTAGCATCTTCATCGAAGCACTTTGAGTTTCTTTACCCACTTCATCCAACATTAATTTCTTAATATCTCATTTAGTTTTAAGCCACTGTCCGAAAAAACCACTTCATCGTGATGTTCTTGATATTTACATTTGGGGAAACTAATTCGACGGATCTAGATGACATTTTTCTTTGGCAAAATTTGGTAGAAAGGGATTTTTATTATATAAATAGACAAGTACACCCTCACTTTTGGGTATGTGCTTGGACCATTTGATATTAAGGTTTAGGTATTAAAATTCGGTTATCGAGTTTAGGTATTAGATTTAGATATATGTTTTGATTATAATGCTTTGAGTATTGAGCTTCCCGTATAATAATTCAGATATTACGTTTTGGTATTGGAATTCAAGTATAATAATTCGGACATTACGTTTTGGTATTGGAATTCAAGTATTAAAATTCGTGTATAAGGTATTGAGTATTATACTAAGATATAGTTATAATTTGAAGTAAAGAATAAAAATCACGAGATATATTTAATCAAGATACTAATTTCTTTGATCACTCCATTTCTTCGATTATCTTCATTTCTCACTTTGTTTAAGGGGACCCTAGAAATTTTGAAATCATCCATTCCTTCGACCCAATATCAACATCTAACAATAAGTTAAAAGCCCAAATCTATTAGGATATATAGTTAGATTGCTATACATACCATAAATGACTCTTGTACCCTTGATATTCTCTCATTTATATACATAGTATAAGGTCAGATCTCGTCACAGGATTATTTTGGCATTCTCATTATTTACATTTTCAGGATATCAGAGCGATTCTTAAAAACCGTGAATTTTTAAGATCATATCCGCTCCATCCCGCCACCACAGTTTCCGTCGATCCACCACAATCTTCGTCATATCCCTACACCACCATTCCCATGACGGCTTGGAGTATGTTAAGCCGGGAGGAGATGCAATTCTCTTGATCCTACGCGGACACCACCAACCTTGACTACTCCTCGGTCCTTCCGCCGTCGCCAGAATTCTCCCGATGTCAACCTGCGGTTTCGTGCAATTCTCGCGCCCGCGGCTGCACCTACGGCTCACGCGATTGCACCCGCGTCTACCAAGGCAGCACTTTGTGGCGTCCCTGACCGCGCCTACGGAAAACCCCAACCGAACCCACAAAGTCCCTAGAAATGGCAACAATCAGCTCCACCACAGTCTTATGTCGCCTGTAGTACACCTCAACAAACGACGTACATCTGCCCATCTCAGAATTGGTACATGGATACAGGGGAAACGTCGCACATGTCTCAATCACTGGGTACTCTCTCATCTCATTTTAAATCTCGTTCTCTGCCGTCTATTATTTTTGGAAATGATCATAAAGCATGTTGTTAGTTCGGGTCACTCAATCTTCCCAAATTCCCACAATCTTCATCTCTGATCCTCCTTCATGCCCCTAACCTTGTCAAGAATCTTATTTTAGTGCGGAAGTACTGTGCAATTAATTTTTCCCTTTTGGTTTTTCTGTAAGGTACCTTCTCACATGAAACACTATCTGTTGTTTCGATAGCTTGGGCGATCTCTATCCTATCACTTCTTCCACGTCAATTTCAAATAAACAACTTCAGTCCAACCATGTTTTTGTCGCGTCTTCAATTTGGCATGCTCGTCTAGGTCATCTGGAAGATCATGCCGTTCGTGCTCTTCGTCCGTTTTTCAGCCAGTCGACTATTGCCGCCAAAAAGAGTCTCCGCAAATCATGTCAACTAGGCAAACACAAACGTCTTCCGTTTCATACTTCGTTTCTCGTACCTTCGATGTCTTTGACATTGTCCATTGTGATTTGTGGACATCACTTGTACCCATCATTTCTGGTTTGAAATATTACTTGGTCTTGTTTGATGATTTCTCGAATTTTGTTTGGATCTATCCTCTTAAAAAAAAAGTTTGAAACCTACACTCATATTTTACACTTTCATAGTTATATTCAAACAGAGTTTCAACGTGACATCAAAAGTTTTCAATGTGATATGGGAGGAGAGTTTGACAATCTCTCCATCCATAGTTTTATCAACGTCAAGGTCTTGTTATTCTTTTTTCTTGCCCGTAGAGTTCCCCTCAGACGGGAAGGCAAAATGAATCTTACGCATTCTTAAAGACAAAACACGCAATCTTCTTTTTCATGCTTCTATGCCCTCTTCCTATTGGGTTGAAGCTCTTAATGTCACTTGTTATGTCCACAACATTATTCCATCTAAATTCTTCGGCAATCAAACTCCCGTGTCTATATTGTTTGTTCGTTTACCTTCCTATGATCATCTCCTGGTTTTTGGCTATCTCTGTTTTCCAAACATGAGCGTCATTGCTCCTCATAAATTATCACCTCGTTCTATACCTTGTGTGTTCCTTGGTTATTCCTCAAACCACCGTGCGCATAGGTGTCTCCGCTTAGATAATCTTAAGGTAATTTTGTCATGTCACGTTGTTTTTGATGAAGATCATATCATGTTTTCTACCCCATTATCCCCACATTCACAAAACCGAGTTAATGACCCATTTCCAGCTCACCTCAAACATCCTCCTTTTACGCACCACTTCCCGCACCGAGACCGCGTCCGCGGCTTCCCATTCCGCGTCCGCAGCTTTCCCTACCGCGCCCGCGGATTCCCAACCCGTGATCGCAGTTGTGTCGCTTGTTTATCCAACCACCCAATCCCACATCAACTATCCAGAACTCTCAACCTTACCCATCACGCCTTTATATGCATCACCCGATTCTCCTCTAATCCAATAGCCCCAATCATCCCGTACTTCTCGTATACAAACTAATCTCTAGTCGGGAATCATTAAACCCAACCCCAAATACGCCTAACTACCATTGTCATCTCACTAGTACCCAAATCCCATACCCAAGCCATGCAAGATTCTCATTTGCTTTCCGCAATCAATGACGAGTATAGGGCGTTGATTCAAAATGGTGTGGGAGCTTGTTGCTCAACCTTGTGAGACTATCATTATCCGTTGTATGTGGTTACTTAAGCAGAAGTAAATGTCATATGGAACCTTGGAACGTTATAAAGCTCGATTGATGGTTATGGAAAAGTCAATAGGTTGGAATTGATTGTGATGAAACGTTTAGTCATGGGGCTAAACCAACAACCATTCGTATTATTCTTTCTGTTGTCGTATCACGTAGTTGGCCTACTCACCAACTTGACTTACAAAATGCTTTCTTGAGCAACACTCTCAAAGGAATTGTTTGTATGCATCATGATCCCTTTACGGACTTGCTCCTTGTGCTTGTTTCTAGAGATCTGTTTCTTTCTTGCAGACCATAGGTTTCCGTGTTTATAAATCAGAATAGTCTCTTTTTGTGCATCATGATACGATTATGACAGCATCACGTACTACCCTCTTACACACTATCATGAATTCCCTTCAATGCGAGCTCTCCACGATGGATCTAAGGGACCTCCACAATTTTTTGGGAATTTTGGCCCGCCGATTAGATTTTGGAATATTTCTTCATGAGCAGAAATATGCCCTGGAAATCTTACGGAAGGCAGCCATGACAACATGCAAACCTGCTACTATGTTAGTTGATACAATCGTCATCTTCTATGTCTAGTCCTACAACTTATCGTAGCCTTGCTGGCGCTCTACAATCGTCATCTTCTATATCTTCAGGCACTCAAACGCATCTTACGATACATCAAAGGAACCATCCATACGGGTATTACTATTTGTAAGTCATCCCTACATTCTTTGTTTGCCTACTCCGATGTTGATTGGGTTGGTTGCCTAGACACTAGAAGGTCAACTTCAAGTTACTACGTCTATCTAGGTGACAACATAGTATCATGGTCTTCAAAGCGTTAGGCTACCATCTCTCGTTCAAGTGCAGAGGTCGAATATAGGGGTGTCACTAATGTTGTTGTTGAAACCTGTTGGCTCCGTAACCTACTGTTTGAACTTGGTCTACACTAGTGTATTGTGATAATGTGTCTACAATTTATTTATCATCAAATCCTGTTCAACATCAACGTACTAAGAATATGGAATTGGATATTCATTTCGTTCGTAAAAAGGTTTGGTTTGGCTAAGTTTGCATTCTCCACGTTCCTTTGTTTAATGACTTTCGATCCAGTCGTCGTCTACATTGTCCTTCGACTTCGATTGCGGGAGGATGTTAGGAGATAAAGTTAGATTGTTATACATATTGTAAATGCCTCTTGTACCCTTGAGATTCTCCTCTATATATATATATATATATATTGCGAGGCCTCATACCGTCACAAAATTATTTTGACATTCTCATTATTCACGCTTTCAAAATCCAGATAAAACTTCGCTATATCATCTCAACTTCTTTATATTTGGTTTTCCTGATTTCGGTTTTCCTTGTAGTTAGGGTTGCTTGTTCGTTGAAGAGTTCTCACAAATCAACATCGGACAATCCATTCGAGGTAACAACTTCATCTTCAACACTAACTATTATTACTTGGTCACTCAAAAATAGGATATTTTCTACATTGAGATGGAAATGTAGAAGTACAATTTACCGGATGGGTTTTCCACATTTGTCAAGAACAATGCCACAAGAAACAACTCAATGGAACCAAATAATCATCACATTTTAATTGAGAAAGAAACGTATATACTTTTATTGGTTAAAAATGAATCTGCTTGTGCAGGAATTGGGAATTAGGGACAATTTTTGAGTTCTTTATGAATTACTAGTTCAATTCCCATAGTTGTATGATCAATTCATTAAGGTGACGAAAGGTTACTTTCATGTTTAATTTTTTTTTAAATACAATGGAAAGAGAATACGGAGGATCAACATCTATAAGTTGACCGTCCTACAGCATTCTTTCGGATGAGGTTACCTGAAAGGAAGTAAGGAAGACTATTTTCATATCCGAGCAATGCCCAAGAGAAGCGAGTTTATCTGCGACGACGTTGATTTTCCTGAAGACATGTTGGACTCTAACTTGTGCATACCTTTAAATCAAAATGGATATGTCAGAGATTATCTGGCGGTTCCAAGATTTGATTGATTGAGTTAATGAATTTCATGTTTAATGTTTACATTTGTTAGGGAAGAAGTTTTGATCAAGGCATAAAAGAATTTCATTATCCATAAAATATGAAAAATAATAGAAGGTGAATTTCATGTTAAATCTTCAGATTGGCTTGAGAACATTGTTGAGAAAGCTATTCATGATATTTGCCCAATATATGTAACAGTGATATTTTTAGAATCCTTCTGCTACAGACTTTAACTAATTTATCTTTGTCGTTGATGTAATTGGATATTTTATTCAAAATTTACCCTATAGATGATAATAATAATGTAATATAATGCTTTCTAAATTCTAACTGGTTACTTAAGAAGTTCACACTGAAGAGAATAATATATCTGCACAACAATGAACAGAAAGGAAGTAGGGAAGATTATTACCACACACATAGTTCCCCTGCACAGACGATATATCTAAAACAAATTAGCTTGTTAGAAGCACAATGCATGAAATCTATAGATAAATATTTTTTTTTTTATACCTTCATATTTGACATATAAACTACAACATATGAATAGACAATCCTCCAGAGAACACATCACCCATACACTTCAAGCAATCAAGAACGCATCTTTCTCGGCAAGAGCTTCAAGAAAAAACACATACAGGCAACCACATATCCAGCTGCTTATAATACCCTAATTAATTCCTAATATAGTGTGACAAATTTTCTCAGAATATGCAAGGCTTCCATGGATGTATTATCTGCATATGAAAAGACGAACTAAATGACATTTTCCATAAGCTGATAGGTAGTAATCAACACAAATAAAAGGTCAAGATCTAGCCAGTGTTTTGAGCCAACCTGCCAAGCAACGAGTAAGATATCTACAACTTTGTTTGTTACTATATGGTCCTCTACACAAGTCGATATCAAATTCAGAAACCTGTCATATAGAAGTCTATCTCACAAGGACGCTTCACAAATGCCCTCTACACAAGTCAATATCAATTTCACTGAAATGCAAAGTCACAAAAATTTAGGTTTACACTAAGCTTTCAAGATCTTCGATTTACCAGCCATATGTGTTGTGCATTCTTTTGTGATAGTTGATGTGTCATTTAAATGATATCAATTTATCATAAGAAAGTAAATATTGATGGATCAAGATGAACAATGTCAGCAGAATGTAATGCACAAGGCATCTTTCTGAGATACCACACTTGAGGGCTAACTCAAATCTTTTAGCAATGCACTGCATACTCTCCTACTTATAATGCCACAAACAAAAACAACCATAATAGGCACCCAGCAAAAGAGTGGTATCTACTTCCATAATCCCTGTGATGAATGTACAGCATACCAAATAGGTTCAGTAAACTGCTACATAATTACATACCTCCTCTCACGCTTAAGATGATAAGCTCATAAGCATGATGTAAATTCATGATGAGTTCCAGAAGATTTGGAAGTAATACATTTGATATCAATGTTCTCATTCTCGTCAGCAGCAGCAGCAAGATGAATCACATTTTCTGTAAATTCAAGAACATCTTTCTGACAACACAGTAAGGTACGTTGCCAGTCATTTCACAATCAAAGCAATGAATCAACTAGACAAGAACGAAATCTGGCATTCAAGTAAGAATTTAGCAGCAAATTGCATTTGATACCGAACTCTTAACATTTATTCATAGAAACTTGACAGAAGACTCAACACAGATAGGTGGGAAGATTGGAGAACAGAAAATTCAGAGACTAGCAGATTGAAGAGGGGGGAGTACATAGTCAGCCACAATCAGGCCATCAACGTAATCCTTAACCTTTGCCTTTTCCTTTTCAATCTCCTCATTCCCTTCCAGCTTCTCCAATTCAGCCAAATTGGGGAAAAAACCAATCGAGCAAATCGAAAACCCTTTGGCTCTTGCAGGTGAGAAGTTTTCCCCAAACGTGATCTCATCAATCCCTGCTCCAATCTTATCCTTCAATCCACCAATAACGCTAATCACTTGCTCTTTCTCCTTCTCACCAACCCCCTCCTTGAGCTTCACGAGCTGGAGCCTGAATGCGGACCCCGGCGAAGGCGACACATCACCGGAGAGGTCAGGGGAGATCCAATCGACGGCCATGAGGTCTTCGCAGATAGGAAGGACACTTTGACGGACGCAGGAGAGATGATCGGGGTGGGCAGAGTAAGTGGCGAGGTCTTCCTTGGTACGGTAGCGGCTATGGAGGAGGTGAGTGAAGATCGGCGGTGGAGAAGAGCGGAAACGCTGGATGGGACCGGCGGTGAGGTGGAGGACGACGTCAAGGGAACGGAGGGAGGAGAGAGAGTTGGTCATTGTTTCCAACTGGGAAGCCTCGGTGCCGGGCTTCACGTTGAATAGAACCACGTGCTCCACATACTTCTGAGAAGACGATGACATCTTGACGCGGGAGGCGGTGGCGAAGAGGCGTCTGGGGAGGAAGCGTACGGCTCTAGCGGGGACTGCGGCGGGGCTCACTGAATGGCAAATCATCATTTCTTTGTTTTAGGGTTTCTCTTATGCGGTTCAACAAGACCCGGTTGAGATTCTTAACGTCATCTCAAACTCATTATTATATGATTACACTGACATGATTATGGTGCAGAGATTTAAAAATGTTATGCATTAAATCACCTGTTAAATTGAGTGGCCGAGAAAAGAGAACAGATCGACTATAAACAAAATACTAAATATAGAGGAAGCATATCTAAGTCGTACAGCAAATGAAACTCTTTGTGCATTTTAGACAGCAATTTGTGTCATATGCATGAAGGCAACAAGGGGCCATTGCAAACAACTGCAAGCACGATGTATACAATGACCAAGAGAATCACAATCACTGCAAACCTGCACATAAAAATTTGATTGTTACACAAATAATGACCGGAAAAATGCAAACACATAACACATATTTTGTACTGAGTTGTCTTGGTAACTTACATAAGCCTACAATTTCTCCACCATACTGAAGTTCTAAAACGACGAGCTTGCCTTCTAAACCGGAAGGTATTTCCTTGCAGTGTAGCAGTTTTATCAACAAGCAGCTCCAAACGCTCACCTCTGTCAAGAACTTTATCAATGTTCTCAATCATCACATTTCGTACCTATGAGTATTACGCCACGAAAATTCGCAATTACACAAAGGATTTGGTTTATTTCAGAGAAACAGAAGTAATTAAAAACATTTACCTGGCACATTTCACCTTTAATCCGGTTTATTCTATCAGCGTTAGGGTCATTTGAGTAATAATCCATCTGTTGGATCAAAATTCTTGAGAATTCATCATTCATTCCATATGCAGGAGCAGTATGAATGCTGCGTCCGTACGTTTGCACAAATCTCTGATGTATATCTTCAAGAAATGCAAATGGAATTCTACCTGCACGAGAATAATTCATATTATCATCTAAAGGTAAAATCAAGCAAGCAAATTATTATCAACCAACGAGTCAATTCGAAAAGTAATACAAAATTAGCAGAGCAACAAGACTAAGTTTCCAATCAATTGATAGAATGTAACGGAAAGAGAGACGGAGAGAAGTGATTACGGCCGGCGTTGTCTACAGCCATACAAAGAACAGTGAGGCCATCGGTGCGTTTCACATGAAAAATATGACGATCGTGAGAGTAAGAGATGTGAGTATCGTCAGTTCCAGGGATCTTCTCAAGGATCTGCCGAGCTATGGTGCTCGCATTCGTCCATGTCGCCGTGTGCTCCGCCAAGACCACCGATCCTCTGGCAACCAGCGCAAACAGGATCGTCATTACAAGAGATTGTCGCCTCGAACTCTAGAAGATTTCTCCGGTTTAAGGCGGGAGTGGGAGAAAGAGGAGACGAGACGATGAATCGCCGGTGACATGTGGACTTGATATTTGAATTGTATCTTTGCTTTGCCAGCTGAATGACAGGGTGGACTTCCCCTTTCGTTCACCTTGCAGACCTGTAATGTCAACTGGAATTTCTTGTTAATTGGGCCGAATTTAGGTTAATGGGCCCCAATGGGCTGATATATCAATGGGCCTTCTTCTTAGTTATTCTTCATTTGTTCGTTGGAGCCTGGAGGTAGGGTAGAGATGATCGAGCCGAGCACTTGGGTGTTCAGGCTCGGTTTATTTCTTAATGAGCCAAGCCTGATAGTTTTACGAGCTTCGGATTCGGCCCGCGAGCTATTTTTGAAGTTTTGGTTTGTGTTGCTCGTTTTTTTGCACAAGCTGAGTTCAAGCTCGTAGAGGCTCGTTCGGGCCCGTTTGAGCTCATTCGGGCTCGTTTGAGCTCGTTCGACTCGTCTGAGACTATAAACTCGTTTGAGCTCGAGCTTGTCGAGTATGAACTTGTTTCTATTCGATTTTTGCAAACCTTCTTCAAATTCAAAAATCTAATATAAAATCCGAGGAAAATAATGTACTTATTTAAGGTACAATCTACATTAAAAGTCATGCTAATTCAAGTTTGAAACAAAATACATAGGAAAAACAACAAAACCGACCAAATACAAAATACAAAGTTTTCAAGTTCAACCACAACAAAATTCCTTGTAAATTCTAGAGCATCGACATAAAGCAATTCCTGCACGAGATAGCACAACAATTCAACAATTTAGTTACTATTAGGCATCAACAAACAAATACGACAAAAATCATTGTAAGGACTCAGTTTCACGATTCATTTATATCGAAATCCAAAGCAAATAAACATGGCCAATAATTAAAGTTTCTTTTTAAGGTTTATCATATCTTTTTTTAATATCATTCCAAAATCAGCAAGACAACAAACTTACACTAATTAGCAGAATTAGAAAACAATTCATCTAGGTTTCGGTTAGGTTTCTCATACTCAAGTTGAGCAACATGCTCAGTAAGTTTTCTCATATCCAATTCTAAAAGTGAGTGGGAGAAAGAGTTAAAGACCGATCCGAACATAAATTTTATTCGAGTTTTAAAATATGTTTATATTCGACTCGTTTAATTTAGAAAATAAACGAGCTCCAACCAAGCTTTTAACGAGCCAATCCCAAATTACTTATCTCATATTACATCACTACAAAAATGCTCTATTACACCAATCTACTCAATAATATTTGGGATTTTAGTTTTAGCTGTAGTTATAGAATACCTTTTGAAGAAAGACTTATCTCAGTTGCACATACTTAGAGTTACACTCAATTACATTGAAAAAAACATTTAAATTATTCCTGAATTAATATGTATTTACCAAATTAAGTTATTAATAATTTATTTACATACAATACATAATTATTTTTAAAAAAGGAACGCCCACACAAAATGCAGGTACTAGACTAATAATTATATAAACCAGTGTATTGTCAACATCTTGTACATGACTGAATTTTAGAAAGATAAGGAGGTGGAAAATAAATCACATATTTATCAATTATCCTTCAAGTATCATCCTCTTAAAATTATTAGGGTTGTATAGGAGAATGTGTTGAGAGAACACGTACTAATAAACATTTATTTTTCATATATATAGTTTTTTTTATATTTTAAACGGTAATGAGATCATATCGTCAAAACGAAATATGTTTAAATCACATGATTAGTGTTCTTAAAATATTAAAATTTGTATGAAAAAACCTAACATATAAAATTAATATTATATTTAAAAAATTTTATAAAAAAATAATTATCCTAAGGAAATCTAAATCTCATGATTCATGTAATGATAATTGATTATATTAATAATATGTGTATCCTTTGATGAGGAAACTACGTGCTTAAACTCACAAATATAAGGTTTATTTAGAATTGTGCATTTTAATTACTTTGACGGGAGGAAAAGAAAATGCTTTTTCATTGTACAATAGATATAAGGTTTATTTCGAACATAATACATGAACCGTCTTAAAGAGCAACTCGAGCTCTATCTCCCTAACTAGCTGAGCTAGTTTAGCAATTGTCCGACCTTTGTCCAATTTCCGGTAATTGAAACTTAGAGTATTCATTGGTCCCGGTAAGAGAGACTCTTCGTCTCTCCCGTCAATCCACCATTACGCCTTGTTGATTTGGGGTGCTTGTCATTGCTCAACAATTCATCTTGTAGATCATACATTATAGTTGCATGGTCGCATTTACCTCCACCCTCAATTTGTACCAGACCCCCTGACATTTGCATGGGATCATGAGCGAGCTGTTTCCACTTCTTACATACCAAACCAATCTCTAACTCCCTTGAATTAGCAACTTTTGTGCTACAAAGACTTTCCCTTTCTAGCCCAAAGTATTGGACACAACACATCCTTGGACCTCTGCAATGATCCCTTCTTTCTCGTCGCATGGTAAACCTATTTTTACCAGGTCAGAATCATAAAGCAGTTCCTCTAAAAAGTCTTCCCACTCTACCATGCCTGGTCACATTATCCTCAACCCTTGTGACTACTGGCTCCTCCTTCGAGGTACTTTGTTAAAGTCTTGTTCGTCCTTCTATATTCTTAGAATTGGTGCTCGTAGAACATCATTGTATTCATGTTGATATTCTTTTGCTTCTTCATTAGTGCATTCACCCTCAACATGGCCTAACTAGGCGCCCACAAACATAGCAAAAATTTGGCAAATGCTTGTACTGTAACGGAGTCCATGTTTGTTTCCCATCCATTGACATCAAGAAGCCCCGTCGTTGAGGCTTCGTGATATCCAACATCACTCACAATTTGAGATAACTACTCGTTGGTCCCAACTTGTCCTCATCGTATGTCACCAAACCGCCCATCTTCTTTCCAATATCTCCCACCAGCGTAGGGGATGCAGAACCTAACTATAGGTAGATCAAGAATTTTGATCCAAAAGGGGAGGTTCGTAAACTCCAACTTCGATGGTTGAGTTCTACCTAGGTCTTTTAACATCAACAATGCCTTATCAAACAACCAAGGTCCTCCTTCCATTATCTATGCCATGTCCTCCTTGGAAGAAAATTCAAAGAGAACCATATTTTTATGAATTTCCCTGCCCCTTTCATGGTTGCTCTTAGTGCATATGAATTAAATGGTCTAGTTGTTAGGACCTTCCGACAAGAACCATTGAGGCCGAATCCCTTCTTGTATCATCTTTCTCGCTCCGATGAATTATCTCACATTCATCCTCTGTCAGATGAATCTGGTTCTTGCTCTTTTCCGTTGCCATCACCAAGTCAATAACCTCCGTGGGGTTTAGCTCTCCTCCACACCACTGGCGGTAGAAACACCTAGCCTTCATGCCAATGACGGAAGGAGAGCAAAGAGGGGAAGGAGACAGTATGCCACCACTCGCATGTCGCCTCTAACTCCTAGGGTTTTGATAAGAGAAGTTATCTGAGCCGATTTGCACTTTACACGTTCCTATAGGCACACCAACAAAGTAATATAAAATACAATTACACGCTACTTAATTGTTCTTGCTATTCCCTTTGGAGTGGACTTTTTCCTTTAGGTGAAACTACTTCTCTACAATTTCACGTTTTTGTAGACTTCTAATAACAAAAAAATATAGGAAGGAGTTAAATAGATAAGTTTTCAAATCACAACAACATAAAACTCCCCTAACGCTATCATCTAGACGATCGGCCACTACCCGTTATCGTCTATACGTGCATACAATATCCAATACCCGATCAAACGAGAAACGTCTTAGAACAACATTTCCACCACTTACACTTCTAGAAAGTTCCTAGGCTAGCTAGGAGGTTCTTACGACGAAAGAATAAGAAACCCTAAAATTTTATGAAAATTACCAAAATGCCCTAACGTTTCCTAAAATTCCGAAAAAGATCCAAAACGGTCTAAGACCCTTCCTATGATCCATCCACAGCTCACAACCCTATAGTTCCATAACGGGTTTGAGGGTATTCCAATTCTACAACCTAAGTCAAAACCCTAAACAAGCTCTTCAAGAAAACAAGTCAAGTACCTTACTTTATCCTCAAAAATATACGCTCTACTAAGTCCAAAAAATTCCGAGCAAAATCCTACATATACCTTGTCAATTGTCATACTTATTCTTGACAAGAATGATCAAAATCATCAAACAAATATTCATAAGTTCGATACAAAAATTCATGGTTGTCTTTAGGAACACTTATTTCTATACTCAACCAATTTTCCCTTAATTCTCTTAAACTGAGTTTGGTCCCAACTTCACAACGTCATAAGTCTTAATCCAACCGTTGAATCTTCCCCAAGTTTTAACACACTAGCACTACCATCTACAACATATCAAAAATCCAACCGTAAAAGATAATTTATTCATCCCTAAATTTGACTCCAGAGTTAGGCCACGATGCCTCTCAACCTTAACATCCATCCCTAGTCATATTCGACTATACTATATGCCCAAAATCGTGTTTCTATCCCTTAATAATCCCTAATAATTCCCAAAATAAAAGATCTCAAACACTAAAATCATCAACTTACACAAGTTAGCTTCCATTTGTCAACTAAGGTTATAATTCACAATCCTAAAAATACGGATCATTTCCTAAAAATATAAAATTGTGATACTTTAAGTAATTATGGAAATTATGGCAGTTTTTTGCAACATTAGAAAGTTTGAGTCATAAACTGTAAATATAAAGTCGGGCTATTTCTGTAATTATCCAAATTAGGGCATATTTGCAAATTCTAGAAATATGGGTCAAAACTGTAAATATAAAGTATAGGTTCAAATTTGTAATTAGACTTGATCGTGTGGCATGAAGGTCGGGACACCTTCGTGTCACACGATAAGTTGAACTAATAGAAGTGAATCACCTAATTGAAGATAATAATACGGTTGAGTGTGAGAATGTTGATTGTTTAATTTCTGCATTGTGTGTGTGTTTGTGCTATATAATACCAAATGATATCGAGAATTGTTAGCTAACGGTTTTTTCCGTTGTTGTAGACCTTGTAGGTTAGGTGGTTGTTGAGGAATTCGGAGTGTGGTAGTCAGCCGGGTTTCCGTATTTGGTTGTCGGGTGTTGGGTTCTTTTGTAACAAGACTCATGTCTTTTCTTCGGATTTTGTCACGTATGTTTGGACGGCTGAATTACTTTTCTTTTATTTCATGACATTCATACATTAAAGGTTTTATTCGGTTTTCTATTTGTGACTTATTGTAAGATCCGGTAAAATTGTTGTCAAACTAAGGTCGGAACCGATTGTGAGGTCATAACCCGTAACATCCTGAATTCCCTGAATACGGAGTGTACATCGATTTTATTAAAAATTATTGAAACTACCAATTTATATTTCAATTAAAAATAAACTTTTTACTATAAAGGTTGCGGAAAACGTAAGAAGGATAAGATAAATAAACATCTCCCATCAATTATAAATAACTATTTTTCTAGAATCTCTTCGTTATATTTTCAATTAATTTAAATAAGAAAGTTTGCATGGTTGGTGTAACACCCCGAATTCTGAGAACCCGGAATGCTACTGGTTAGGACCTCACAGTGGGTTCCGACCTTAGCTGAACAACAACTTAACTAGAATCTTACAACGAGGCACAAAAAGAAACCGGTAAAACTAAAAAGTATTTTATTATGCATGAATAACAAAGAGAAATATTTCAGCCGACAATGGATAGTATATCCAACACAAACAAACAAAAGGGACAACAATCTCAACATAACTCGAAAGACTCAAAAGACGAAATAACCAGATATGGAAATCCCGGCTGACCACACTCTCCGGCTCCCTCAAGGCGGCTAACCTGCAAGGTCTACCATCGGTTTTCACCGTTAGCTAACAATACTTATATAAACATATCTATGTAGCACAAACACACATAAAGGCCATTAAACACATCACGTAAAACACACAAACCAATTCTTATCTTTTCATTAGGTAATTCATTTTTATTAATTCAACTTCCGTTGTGGCACGAGGATCCCATCGATCCTCGCCTCTATCCCCGAATACCGAGCGGAATGGTTCCAATGCATATCTACCGTATACCGTACGGTCTGGTCGCAGAGAGCCTTCCCAATCATCTTACAGTGCTGGGCAGTGATGCCACGACCCGTTATCATACACTTGAGTCTTATTATCATATAACATCGTCTAGTCTTTACTCATTAAAGCAGTAAACACACACCACCACATAGCATATATTCATATAACATCATCAGCTAAGCAAGTCCATAAGACTTACCTGAGTAATACGTCTACCCGTCATCACCACCTAATGTCCGCTCGCACAACACTATCCACTACCTGATCAAGAAAGATCGACTTAGAATCAACATTCTAAGTCTTACAGAATTATAGAAGGCTTAAAAGCTAATGAGAAAGCTTTCAGGTTCACAAGAACGAGAAAACCTAACTTTAGTGAAAATTACCAAAACGGCCCTCACTTTTTGGAAAATCCAAAAAGTGTCCAAATCGGTTCCAAGTATACTCTATACCTCGTCAACACTTACTAGACCTTAAAACTCGAAAGCAAGTTTGAGGGTTTACTCAAACTTACATTTTAAGTTCAAAACTCGATTTCGAGATTACACCAAACACTCAACTTCGGCCTATCGAAAGGACCTTGTACTGAACTCTGAAAATTCTAAAGAAAATATCCACACAACCTCGGTTATGTCCACTCTATACTGAAACATACAAGATCCATAAACAACATTCCAATAATTCTACAAAAATTCCCAAAGATGTCTTCAAACACACTTAGGTTCCAAAACTAGATTTCGAGTCAACTTTGAAGACTTATAAATCCAGATCCGACCGTTGGATCTTTCCCAAATTTTAATGCTCTAAACTAGGTATATCTATCTATATCATATCAAAACTTCAACGGTAGATTATGTCTCTAAGTCATCGAAATCTGGTTCCAAAGTCCGCTCTTCAACACAGTTTCTGAGCAAAACTTAACTAGTATAACCATAGGTTTTGAGTTCGAGTCTCACTGCACTCACTCTCAGATTTAACACTGACCTGCAGACCTGAGTTCAAGTCCCCTTGGAAGCAAAATTTTGCAATGAGCCTAGATCCAAGACATCCTATGCTCGATTCTCACCAACAACACTTTCTTCCCAACACATAGAGTTACAAGGTCTAGTGTTCAACTCTCCTATCTTACATCCATAAGTTTATCATTCCTAGTGCAATATTAACCTACTCAACAACAGGGAAGGAAGAGAAGTAAAGGAGAGACATACCCTGGACGACACTACTGCAACCAAGGTCGAGGCTTGGTTTAGCTATCCCGTTCGTACTACTCCGGCTTCACTAGAATGAAACACAACTCCGCAGTCTACCCAACAAAACCCAACGATCATTATGAAGAAAAGACGGTTGAGAGAAGCAAAAGGAAGGTACAAATGACAGAATCGGCTCACCCAGATGCTGCAGCGTTACTCCAGTGCAGAGAAGAATCACCCGGAATCGATCGTTGCTTCTCGCGAGGGGTAGGAGATTAGACTCGTGGTCGCTCGACTGTCACGACCTGTATACGGCGTAAGCTCGGTTCTTGCCCAGAAACAAGGAGGAAAAAAAACGAGAAGGATGCTTACCTCGCTTGATCCCCGTGGAGAATCACTGCTGGCGCAGGTTCCGTGCAAAAGAAACGAAAGGCGTCGGAAAGGAAGAGCTCGTGGCCAAGGCAAGATCGTTCAAGATTTATTGTAGCGGTTACGGAAATCTTGGATCGGTTGCTGTGATCGCGAGGTTGAAGATCCAGAGAAAAGAAAGGGAAAAGTAAGCGGCTCAGAAAGAAGGAATGGGTACGTCAGGCTGGCTCCGGCCCAAGAAGAAAGAAAAGCAGGTGGCCCGCCTTGCTCCAGCCCAAGAAGAAAGAAAAGCAGGTGGCCCGCCTTGCTCCAGCCCAAGAAGAAAGAAAAGCAGGTGGCCCGCCTTGCTCCAGCCTAAGAAGAAATAAAAGACGGCCCACTAGGCTAAAAATGTACGTAAAGAACCAATTGACGAACGCAAAACCGGTAAATTGTAGTTTTGTTCGATTGGAAACCCGGAAACGCTTCCGGTATCGGAATAAAATTTTCCGGTTATTACATCACCCCACTACAACTAACTCCAGATCATGAGTCGGGTAGATCTCCTCATACGTCTTCAACTGACGAGACGCATAAGCGATGACCTTACCCCTCTGCATCAAGACACATCCTAAACCCAGCTTGGATGCGTTGCTGTAAACCACAAAATCCTCAGTGCCCTGAAGATTTGGCTTTACTATCTTTATGGGACGACGTGTCAAATCTTCACGGACCACAAGAGCCTGAAGTATATTTTCACTCAGTGGGAATTGAATAATTGCCAGCGGAGGTGGTTGGAGGTTGAGATATAGTTTCGGATACGGATAGTCATCTGGGTGGGTTGGAGTTACTACCCGATTTGTTGGACGAGATCCGACAGAAGCAGGAGATTTGTCAAACATTGGTTAGGATCCGGGATAGGATGACCCGAGAGATGCCCCACAGTTTGTGATTGGAAGTGATGGTATGATGAGACGCCAAGGGCGTATATGTGTACCGATGGACGAGGATTTTAGGAAGAGGATTTTACAGGAGGCTTATGCTACACCTTACTCGGTACATCCAGGTGCTAGTAAGATGTACCGAGATTTGCGACGCTCTATTGGTGGAGTGGCTAGAAGCCAGATGTGGCTAGATATATAACCAAGTGTTTGACCTGTCAACGGGTCAAGATTGAGCATCATAGACCATGGGGAGAGCTTCAAATACTTCCAGTACCACAGTGGAAGTGGGAGGATATCTTTATGGATTTCGTTACTGGACTAAGACCGAGTAGGAGTTTTGATGACATCTGGGTGATAGTAGACCTGCTTACGAAAACCGGTCGTTTCATTCCTATCAAGGAAACGTGGCCAGTGAGTCGTTTAGCCGAGGAGTTCACTAGACAGATAGTGAGACTACATGGAGTACCGAGGTCTATCGTTTCCGATAGAGATGGACGATTCACCTCGAGGTTTTGGAAGTAAGTACATACTGGATAAGAGTCTCCACTTCACTACCGTTTATCACCCGCAGTCTAATGGTCAGTCTGATAGGACCATCCAAACTTTAGAGGATATGCTTAGGGCTTGTGTGCTAGATTGGGGGTAGGTGTGGCCAAATCACCTTCCTCTGGCGGAGTTTTCATATAACAATAATTGGCATGCATCTATTGGTATGACTCCTTAAGAGGCGTTGTATGGACAGAGATGTCGTACACCTTTATGCTGGGATGATGTTGGGAGAGCAGAGGGAGTTGCTCTAGAGCAGATATAGGATGATATAGCTCGAGTTGCTCAGATTTGAGAGCGTATGCTAGCCGCACAGAGTCGTCAGAAATCCTACGCCGACAAGCGGCGTAGACCTTTGGAGTTCAAGGTTGGATCTCAGGTTTGGTTGAGAGTGTCGCCTACACGAGGTGTTCGGCGTTTCGGCATTAAGGGAAAGTTGAGTCCCCGATATGTCGGACCGTTCGAGATTTTGGAGAGAGTAGGTGATGTAGCTTATCAACTAGCGCTACCACCTGCACTAGAGGGTATACACCCGGTATTTCATGTATCTCAGTTGAGGGAGTACATACCAGATCCGAGACATATAGTCAGCTAGGAGGACTTGACTATCAAGCCGTATCACACCTATATTGAGTACCCGATAGCCATTTTAGAAAGGAGTATTAGACGCTTGCGGTCTAAGGAGATCCCTATGTTATGGATTCAGTGGTCTAGACGGGGAGTAGATGAGGCTACCTAGACCGAGAATAGCATTAGGAGTAATTACCCGGAGCGATATGTGGAGTTTATCTATAATATATGTGATTATCTGTGTTTATTTGAGTTTATCTGTGTGGTGATCTAATGTGTGTTACTCTTAATGCTTGAATGCCCATAATAGGTTATGTGTTAGATAAAATAATAATCGGGGAAATGTTAAATGATAGTAGCACCAAGACGGACGTAGTCATGACTAAAACACATGGATTTTATTGGTTCTAGTTGTTTTAAGTTTCGGGACGAAACTTATTTTTAGAGGTGATTGATGTAATAACCGGAAAATTTTATTCCGATATCGGAAGCGTTTCCGGGTTTCCAATCGAACAAAACTACAATTTACCGGTTTTGCGTTCGTCAATTGGTTCTTTACGTACATTTTTAGCCTAGTGGGCCGTCTTTTATTTCTTCTTGGGCTGGAGCAAGGCGGGCCACCTGCTTTTCTTTCTTCTTGGGCCGGAGCCAGCCTGGCGTACCCATTCCTTCTTTCTGAGCCGCTTACTATTCCCTTTCTTTTCTCTGGATCTTCAACCTCGCGATCACAGCAACCGATCCAAGATTTCCGTAACCGCTACAATAAATCTTGAACGATCTTGCCTTGGCCACGAGCTCTTCCTTTCCGACGTCTTTCGTTTCTTTTGCACGGAACCTGCGCCAGCAGTGATTCTCCACGGGGATCAAGCGAGGTAAGCATCCTTCTCGTTTTTGTTTCCTCCTTGTTTCTGGGCAAGAACCGAGCTTACGCCGTATACAGGTCGTGACATTCGAGCAACCACGAGTCTAATCTCCTACCCCTCGCGAGAAGCAACGATCGATTCCGGGTGATTCTTCTCTGCACTGGAGTAACGCTGCAGCATCTGGGTGAGCCGGTTCTGTCCTTTGTACCTTCCTTTTGCTTCTCTCAACCGTCTTTCCTTCCCTGTTGTTGAGTAGGTTAATATTGCACTAGGTGATAAACTTATGGATGTAAGATAGGAGAGTTGAACACTAGACCTTGTAACTCTATGTGTTGGGAAGAAAGTGTTGTTGGTGAGAATCGAGCATAGGATGTCTTGGATCTAGGCTCATTGCAAAATTTTGCTTCCAAGGGGACTTGAACTCAGGTCTGCAGGTCAGTGTTAAATCTGAGAGTGAGTGCAGTGAGACTCGAACTCAAAACCTATGGTTATACTAGTTAAGTTTTGCTCAGAAACTGTGTTGAAGAGCGGACTTTGGAACCAGATTTCGATGACTTAGAGACATAATCTACCGTTGAAGTTTTGATATGATATAGATAGATATACCTAGTTTAGAGCATTAAAATTTGGGAAAGATCCAACGGTCGGATCTGGATTTATAAGTCTTCAAAGTTGACTCGAAATCTAGTTTTGGAACCTAAGTGTGTTTGAAGACATCTTTGGGAATTTTTGTAGAATTATTGGAATGTTGTTTATGGATCTTGTATGTTTCAGTATAGAGTGGACATAACCGAGGTTGTGTGGATATTTTCTTTAGAATTTTCGGAGTTCAGTACAAGGTCCTTTCGATAGGCCGAAGTTGAGTGTTTGGTGTAATCTCGAAAATCGAGTTTTGAACTTAAAATGTAAGTTTGAGTAAACCCTCAAACTTGCTTTCGAGTTTTAAGGTCTAGTAAGTGTTGACGAGGTATAGAGTATACTTGGAACCGATTTGGACACTTTTTGGATTTTCCAAAAAGTGAGGGCCGTTTTGGTAATTTTCACTAAAGTTAGGTTTTCTCGTTCTTGTGAACCTGAAAGCTTTCTCATTAGCTTTTAAGCCTTCTATAATTCTGTAAGACTTAAAATGTTGATTCTAAGTCGATCTTTCTTGATCAGGTAGTGGATAGTGTTGTGCGAGCGGACATTAGGTGGTGATGACGGGTAGACGTATTACTTAGGTAAGTCTTATGGACTTGCTTAGCTGATGATGTTATATGAATATATGCTATGTGGTGGTGTGTGTTTACTGCTTTAATGAGTAAAGACTAGACGATGTTATATGATAATAAGACCCAAGTGTATGATAACGGGTCGTGGCATCATTGCCCAACACTGTAAGATGACTGGGAAGGCTCTCTGCGACCAGACCGTACGGTATACGGTAGATATGCATTGGAACCATTCCGCTCGGTATACGGGGACAGAGGCGAGGATCGATGGGATCCTCGTGCCACAACGGAAGTTGAATTAATAAAAATGAATCACCTAATGAAAAGATAAGAATTGGTTTGTGTGTGTTTACGTGATGTGTTTAATGGCCTTTATGTGTGTTTGTGCTACATAGATATGTTTATATAAGTATTGTTAGCTAACGGTGAAAACCGATGGTAGACCTTGCAGGTTAGCCGCCTTGAGGGAGCCGGAGAGTGTGGTCAGCCGGGGTTTCCATATCTGGTTATTTCGTCTTTTGAGTCTTTCGGGTTATGTTGAGATTGTTGTCCCTTTTGTTTGTTTGTGTTGGATATACTATTCATTGTCGGCTGAAATATTTTTCTTTGTTATTCATGCATAATAAAAATACTTTTTAGTTTTACCGGTTTCTTTTTGTACCTTGTTGTAAAATTCTAGTTAAGTTGTTGTTCAGCTAAGGTCGGGACCCATTGTGAGGTCCTAACCAATAGCATTCCGGATTCTTAGAATTCGAAGTGTTACAGTTGGACATATGGTAGGTGCATGGATCCACACGTAAAATCAACGTAGATCTGAACGTGACTTGGTTGTACGGCGGTGGGACACCGGTGGCCATAGGCCATAGCGGTGGTACCGACAACCACGAAACCACGGCCGGAAGATCTGGTATCGTGGTTTCACAGTTGATTCTTCATTTTCAGCCGTTAATTTACCTGCAGTGATCTGAACCGTTGGATTTTAGCGCCAGCCTGCTTTTAACCAGCTGACACTGGTGTACCGTGTACGTGGGTCCCATGTATATAGAAACGACAAAATTCATTTATTAAACTATTGTCACGTCACCCCACATTTATACTGTACACAGTTTCATTAAGAGATTTAAGTTGAACATGTACGTGTAATATGAAAACAATTACCTATGCTCACCCGTACGTTAAAGCGTTTAACGCCATGCACTTTCACTGTTAGATATTACAACACCACGATTCGTGAGTAATATATATATATAAAGGATTACGTAAGAGCTTCTCTTACCGTATGAGCAGAAACTAGACGTTTGTGATTAACTTAAATAAATGATAATTTTTTAATAAAATTAAATAAAATTATTAACTTTATATAATAGAGTTTAAAAATTGACAAATAAAGTTATTAATTTAATATCATTGAATTTCAATAATTTTGACTTAATAATTTAACAATCTATAACTCTAACCTAGACATTTAACTAATGTAATTTTAAAAATAGGTATTTTAACGACTATAATTTTAACATAGTAATTTAACCACCTATAATTATAACCTAAACATTTAACGATATATAATTTTAACATGGTATTTTAACCACCAATATTGTAATATAGACATTTAACAACCTACAATTTTAAAATATGTATTTTAACGACATATAACTTAACATTGTAATTTAACCGCCTATAATTATAGCCTATGCATTTAACGACATATAATTTTAAACTAGGTAATTTAACGACCTATAATTTTAACATTGTAATTTAATCATCTATATTTATAACCTAGACATTTAACGACCTATAAATTTAAAATACGTATTTTAACGACCTATAATTTGAACATAGTAAATTAACCACCTATAATTATAACATATACAATTTAACGACCTAAAATTTTAAACTATGTATTTTAACGACCTACAATTTTAACATAGGTATTTTAACGACCTATAATTAAATTTAAAATATGTATTTTAACAACCTATAATTTTAACATAGTAAATTAACTACCTATAATTATAACCTATACAATTTAACGACCTATAATTTAAATTAGGTAGTTTAACGACCTATAATTATAACCTAGACATTTAACGACCTATAAATTTAAAATACGTATTTTAACGACCTATAATTTTAACATAGTAAATTAACCACCTATAATTATAACATATACAATTTAACGACCTATAAATTTAAAATACGTATTTTTCACGACCTATGAATTTAACATAGTAAATTAACCACCTATAATTATAACCTATGCAATTTAACGACCTATAATTTTACGCGATTTCTAAACGTACCGGCGAAAAAACACTAAATGTCACCGAATTAAACTACGCACCTCGCGTGCGTAGTTTTGAATTTTCACTACGGATTCTAACTACGCGTTTGGCGAGCGTAGTTGGAGCCGATGTGAAGCCGGAACGAGCCGATAGACTACAATACTATTGGGGAGCGTAATCGGAATTTTTTTTTAAAAAAAAAACAAGCAACTACTACTACGCTTGTCAAGTGCATAATAGTTGATTTTTTAAAATAAAAAAAAAAAAACTACTCCGACCAACACTTATTTCTGGTTATAGTTAGAGTTTTTTTTTTTAAAAAAAAAACATAACTAAACTACGCTCCCCAGAAGCGTAGGAGCAGTTCTTTTAAAAAAAAGAAACCTAAACTTTGGTTGTTAAAAGAACTTCGAGCCCTAATTGCGTCCTCTTCGTCTTCTTCCTTCGGTTCTCTCGTCGGTTTCTTCCAAACCCGATTTCGATTCAATCCCGTTTCAATTCAATCTCGTTTCCTGTCCCAATTTCATTCAATCTCGTTTCAATTCCTGTCCCGATTTCTCCATTTGGAATCCCAAAAGCAACTACGATTCCTTTAGTAGTCCCAAATTCGACTCAAGTTCTAGAAGCAACTACGTTTCAATTCGACGCAAAGCAGTCCCATAAGCAATTACGTTTCAATTCCTGTCCCGATTTCTTCGTTTGGACTCGACGCAAGCAGTCCCAGATTTCGTATCAAGTCTTTGTTCGTTTTCTTCGTTTGGATTCCGACTCGAGTCCTAGGTTAGTTTCTTCTTTTCTTCATTCAATCCGGTTTCTTCTTCTTGGTTTGGATTTGAATGGATCTGCATGTCTCAAACTAAAATCTAGTATACGTTATTTTACAAAAAAATTTAGTTATCTCATGTTGATATCAACAGTGTTATTTTAATAAACTAAAAAGTAATCCCGTTTTTGGAATCGATTTTGTTCTTCTTCAGCATCTTCGTTCATCTTCTCTGATTTGCAGGTTTTGTTCTTCTTCAGTATCTTCGTTCATCTTGTCTCTGATTTGCAGGGTTTTGGAATCGAAGGAGGACTCAGAAGCGTGATTTTTTTTTTAACTCTACTACTACGCACTTGGAAAGCGTAGTAGTAAATTAATTTTCTTTTTTTTAAAAAAAATCCGATTACGCTCCCCAATAACGTAGTTTATCGGCTCGTTCGACTTCACCTCGGCTCCAACTACGCACGCCAAAAGCGTAGTTGGAATCCATAGTCAAAACCGAAACTACGCACACACATTGCGTAGTTTAGGTGACATTTAGCGTTTTTGGCCGGTACGTTTATTATCGCCCTTATTTTTAAACTTATGAACATAATCTTCGACCATTAATTTATTCCGATATAAAGATTATTCAGCTTCAAAATAAAATATAATCTTTCCATAAATACTAGAGTTATAAATTATTTTATTGTTAATGTACAACTATACTAGCTTATATAACGATTTCGAGTTAGAGTCTCCATCCTCTTTGCCACGATGTTATGTCTGTTGATGTTATTGCTAAGATTTGGATAACATTGGCAATCAATAACAAGAAAGGGAAAAGACACTAAATGAGTAAGATGATTTGAAGAAGAGAGGAGAAAAGGGTAAGAACAAGAACCAAAGGCCAAATGTTTGCCTAAAAGATTGAAAGTCACGGATTCACCAAACTATTACTAAAAAGTAAGCCAGCGATGGTACCATCAAGAGAAGCCTGAATACAGTCATCTATCTACACTTCTTTTCAGTCGAATCTACAGTTGGAAACTATAAGGTACAGTTCTTTTGGAATCTTTTCGATCACTAATGGTAAACCTAATAATATCTATCTCTTTTTGTTACTAATTGATTAGATTATAATGTGTTGTTTGGCAGTTTAGATAACAAAGGATGAGAGTATGTATTCTAATTTCTAGGTCATGTATGCTTAATTTGTTGCAATTTGGTAGTCAGTCAAGTTGGTAATTGTGAAATTCAGGTGGGTCAAAGATCACAAAGGGTTTAGTCTCGTATCCGAGTATACATGTGTGTTGGGTCGGAGTTCTACACATAAGTTCGGTGAAGTTGTATACTAATACCAATTGACAATATGATTATTCAATATGAGTACTTCACCTGTTTTATATATTAAACTCGTTTTTTTTTTTTCTTTTTATTTTAATAAATAATGGAAAGAGGTTCAAAATACTAGACAATTTTCCGTCTAATGATCGAAAAACCAAAAAAAGTCGGCATACGGACTAATCGTCATGAAGAGGCACATCACAAAAGTTCATGAAGACAAACAACAAGCAAAGTGGTTTTCAAGGGAAAATATGATGATCTAGTCAATAGAAAACGGTAACTCCGGTAAGCACGTCCTTAAGCGAAAGAAAACACAAGTAGACAATATGAAGAATAATTGTGGAAACCTTAAATTTGTACTCGAAACAGAGTCATCATAAGTCAATCACAAATTCAAACCCCCTCCTAAGCAAACATTTCTTACTAAAACATAACTTCTTAACCGATGTATCCTCAAATTTTCGTTATTCCTTAATTGGATAAAGTAAGTCGTTCGTGAGTTTCGAATATTGATTGAAATGTCTTATCTCCCACCCTATTAGTTGAACAAACTAGTTTTTTCATTTTTATAAATTATAATTATATTTTAATAATAATAATAATATAACGATATATCGAAATTTTAATATATAAAATACCAAAATCTAAAATCTTACTTTATTTACGTGTAATAATTTATCAATTCAGCCAATTGCATATAGCAACCAAACCACTTAGTTTCAAATTTATTACAAGACTGAACTAATTTGAGGAAAAACACAAGTGAATAAGGACAATAAGATTGTAGATATTTATAAAAACTCAATCTATTAGCCCAACTCACTGTTGGCACAAACTCATTCTTGCATTTTGAAAGAAGTCGAATTTGAACATCGATCCTACATAGCATGTGTTGGCTTGTGAGTTGTGACTGCTCACATGACTTATCTTGCTATATATAATATACGTACTTGTTTTGTTCATATCGTAGCTTACCCCACTTTATGGTCCTTTTAATGATATTTTCATGGTCCATAGTACTCCAATAAATGGTTTTTATTTTTTGAGAAAACTTTCATTCAAGCAAAAACTAGGGTTTTCTGTATCCAAAATACTTTTATTGCAAGTGTTCTTTTGAGCACATAATCGGAATTCCGAGTCATTATTTAGGGTGTGTTTGATAATGACCGGTTTAAATTTTGTTAAAATTCTTTGACTATAATTTTACATTTTTATAACAATAAATGCATAAATTGATTAAAAGGTTTATGTATTGAACACTTTTTATTATATTTAATAAATCACTGATATATGATAAAGCAAGTTCCTTATTGCACGGGAGAAAGTTCTCACACTAATCTCCCAAATCTTCTTACAAAGCCACTTTGGTCGAATCCTACCCGAAGACCATGCATGCTCATAGGTACATAATCTTGACACTAAACATATCATTTCTCTCATAGTACAGAACTAGTTTTATCCTTAATCTCAATGTCCACTTGATGGATACGTAGATTTAGCTCAACATGCATCCTCATGAATAAACCAATCCCTAACCAATACTCCCTCCATCTAGGCTAGTATCATTTAATCAAGACTAATACTCTCTCCCTTCCCCCCACTATCCTAATCAACTCGGATTGATATAAAGGACCGTGACCTTGGGAGCCACCTATCCCTCCACACCGGCCTTCACCTATGTCACATTACTCACATCTATAAGAGACCTTTCATAGTACGGAACTTGTTTTGTTCATATCGTAGCTTACCCCACTTTATAATTTTTACTTTTAGATTTCTTAATATGTGTGTTTTTTTACCCTAACGATCGACATCTATTGAGAAATGGAGAGAGTACAAGTTTGTGCATTCTTTTCAAGTCCGAAGATTTGATGGAAGTCGAATGT
The DNA here is from genome assembly GCA_002319775.1 of Fagopyrum tataricum. NCBI lineage: Eukaryota > Viridiplantae > Streptophyta > Magnoliopsida > Caryophyllales > Polygonaceae > Fagopyrum > Fagopyrum tataricum. The sequence goes on from CM008283.1 coordinate 52,394,989, forward strand.
CGATCAGGTTGAAAATCTTTATAAAACAATTCGATTTTTAATTTACAAATTTAGTTTCAAGTTAATGTTGTTTTGGATTTTAAAAAAACTTGCAATTTTAAATCGCTATTTTTGTCACTTGGGTATTCGAAAAAAAAACCCTACTCACTTAATCGCGAATGATAAAAATGATACAACAACCTATCACCCAATCCATTATATCCTTACTCTTAATAACACACTGGACAATATGGATACCCCTCCAAGTAGTATATCTTAATTAGGATATATATAATACTTGGCTTCAACAGGGATGCAAGTAAAGAGTTTGGCTAACCCCTAGAATGTCCCGAATCTCAACCTACCTCAGCGCTCACTCAAAAAACATACACATTTGTACACATACGAGTATATATATATATATATATATATATATATATATATATATATAATTATTAAAGCAATATACATTTGCATAAATTTTTGAATTTGTAGACGAACTGCACCAATTATTTCACAAATAAAACATAATAATATAAAATCTAATGTAACAAATTCTTTATCAAAATTATTCTATTAAATTATTAAAAAAAATGTTAAATAATTTAACTTGTAATTTATTTAAAAAATTTTACTCTCCGTTAACATATAACTTTCGTTTTAGATGTTTATTTTTGTTAGTAAAGGTTAGTCCTTTTAGAAATTTAAAACAAAATGTCAATTTTACTCCATATTTTAATTAATTGATTCATTAAATTTTGATTGTTCATATTCATATTTATATTCATTTTTCTTGGACAGCAATGAGATACATCATTCGTTTATTTATAGACAGTTTATAAAGGTATTTTGGTACAATCAAAACTTTCTTAATATGTGGATAGAACTCTAAAACGACAATTACATATAGAAATAAATTTGTGCGTTGAGTCCCATCACTAGTTTAATAAAAGGGACAAAAAAACTAAATATTGTGTTATTAAACACAATCTCCATCAGAAATAAATGGTTCATTAATTTAGTAAACTACATCAATATACTTCTTAAATGTGTCAATTTCCAAACGAATAATGCCAAACATAAAGCTTAACCACTCTTCAAAAAAAAAACCCATAAAGCTTAACCATGCCATGACAACTAGACGTATACAATTTAACTCCTAAATGTTGGATGTGCAATGAATTCTATTGGAGGAGAACTATGATTATTCTCCAACACATAACATCATAAATTATTATGTTTGGTCCATGCCCTAATATGTATTATTAACCATAGTGTATACTTCCTATATTCTCGTTAGTAGCCTGTTTTTATTTTATTTTTTTGTGCTTTCAAACTCATTATCTAGAACCCTAGCTAGTAGCCTACACAAAATCAAGCGTGGGGTAATCCCATGAACGAAATGAGCCTTAACTAAAATAATATAAGAGATATATTATTTATAAAACTAACTTAGTAGATATAATGAAGGTATAAAGAAAATGAAGGTAAAATGTGTTTAGAAAATGACGATATTAATTAAGGAACGCAAAAATAATTGAATACTTTTTCCCCCTAAAATATATGTCTTATGAGTTATGACGTAGGTTAAACTTGGTTTGAAAATTGTTGAATTTAATAATTTAATTTTATATCTATTTTCTATAATTTTGTAAACCAACCTGAATCAACTAGTTCAAAAGAAAATTTAAACTTAAAAATTACTAGAAAGTAGAAATCCTTTCATATAACCCCACCCTCCTAAATGTTTTAAAGAAAAATCCGAATTTACTCATGATTGTCACTCTACTTTTAGGTTAAAGAGTTATATTTTATTTTTTTTTGGAATTTTCCTCTAGTTTTAGTTTAAAGAGTCATAGTTTTAAAATTATTTTTTATAAATTTTTTATTATTTTATAATAAATATTTAGTATAATATATTAAAAATGAGTATAGATAGAAAACAAATGAAATCATAAGTGTATCAAGAAGAATTTTAGTGAATATTAAGAGAAAAAGTACAAACCGTAAGGAGTAAACGATAAAAATCTTTTCGTTTTTTTACTTAAGTCCGGATTTGGATAAGTTTGACTAAACATCAAACTCGTATATCAAGACTAAGTCTGACTTATCCGGATCCAACCCATTCAGATTTTACCCTTGTACAAAAACCGCCATGATGAACTTAATGAATGAGTTTATTTTAATTTTAATCTTAAGCATCTATTTATTCAATTTTAGTCTTAAACCCTGTCGTTATAAAGAAAAACGAAAAATAGACCGAAGAAACCGGGTTTAGACCCACTGGCGTAGATGCCCTAATTCCATATCTCCAACTATATATCATTTTTTTTTTTCATTTAGATAAGACGTGTCGGTGGGTAATCTTTATATATTGAGATTTTAATTTGACTAATCTAAAGATAATTGTTATATCCCATATCACATGTCTCTAAATCACTGCCCCATTCTGCGTGAATAGAAAAACTGGCATATTGAATGTTGATCTTGTAGTTTTGTGCTACTTATTGCTGTCGTGATTCTTCACAAACTTGGCCTTTTCTCTTATCATACTTTGCAAAATCTTGTTTGTTACAGTGATTGTATATATTCTACTCATCAATGATTAAGTATTACAGCAAACCCTGCAGTGCGTAATGATCAAGAAAAATAAATGAATAGAAAGATACCTTGTGTAGCTAAGCATGTGACTATAATGAGTTCAAAATTTTGAACCAGAGGACAACCCGAGCTAGCTAGTAGAATGGGGTTCGCAAATCTAACTTTATATACCTCGAATGTAATATTTACCCTCCTAAGTCTACACCCTATAGTGATATTTTCATTAGGATTGTCCATTCGGGACTTATGTCGACGTATCGGACCGTAATATATAACAATCGAATTGAATTGGAAACCGAACCTAAAAATTGGTTTCGTTTCATTTTGAACCTGAAGCCGAATTTTAATAACATATGGCCCAAAAGCCGAACCTGTTAGGATCAATTTAGGTTTTGAACCTACAAAAATATATTTACAAAATATCACGCAAAATATCATACTGAATGAGAAAATAAACTGACTTAAACACAAATAAAACATTCCATAAATGAAAAAAAAATCCACCAATTGGTTACACATGACAAAAAAAATACTTTAATTAATTCATCAATACAAGTCACCATTTCCATTTATACATTTGATCGCGTATTAGACCTATTAGATCTTTTTGATTCAGTTTAGTGTGACCAAGAGGAGCATCAAAACACCGAGGGCCAGAGGAAGAAGTATGGTTGTTAGTAGCACTGACAACGACTTATGCTTAAGGATTAACACACAACAACGACGGAGAGGTTGACTAGTGGATGGAAAATGAGACGAGTTTGTTTGTGTGAATAAGTAAAGTCTTATCGTAACAGGGGAATATTTGTTTTATATGATTAACGTATATGTTTGATTTAAATTTATAGGAGAAGTGAAGGGTTTAAGTTTACTCTCGATGAAGATGTAGGAGGAGAGAAAGAGTAACAAAGAGGCTGGTGCTATGTTAGGTTAAATGATTTAGAGGCGTATGAAGAGGCATGTGACTAGGTTAAAGGTTTTGAGTACTTAGGTGTATATATGTTTTCGGTAAAAATTGGTTCAAACCGAAAATTTTATTTTGGATCGAACCGAATCAACAACCTATAACCAATAAATATCGTACCGCAAACCGAACCACTTATACACGTTTAGGTTCGAGTTGGACCGAAACCGATAGGTTTGGTTCAGTTCTATAAACCGAACATGTTTTGTTCATCCTAGTTTTAAATAACCTCTTTAAGAGTGTGTTTAGATACATTAAGCTTTTGGATTTTTTTTAAAGATTCCACCATCTTGCTGTTAAACTGTTTAGTTACATATTTTAATTATGTATTGTGGTTCACAAATGCCTTTGAAGGGTTTTTAGAATTAGATTTCTCAAATCTATTATCGTTAGATTCTTGATTGTCCTTCGGTTTCTTGATGTTCCCTCCAATGGGTTTGCTATTTTACAAATATGAAATATCTATTCTCACCTTTTTCGCAAGAACGTCTCTAAAAGAGATTTCGAAAGAGCTTACCATTGAAGAATTGGAACTCCTTGTGCCGTCTCCTCCGATTTTGTCAATAATTATATTTATCCTTTTATGTTTAACATATATATTATTTATATGTTAATTAATAGATATATTTATATCCATCAGTACATTATTAATTGTAGTTTATTATTTATTTATTATCTTCAAGTTGAAATAAGGTTACATATAGTATATATAAATGATTCAATCAACGAAATAAAAAAGGTTACGGCTTCCTACTCTTTAGATTTTCGTGAACTAAAACAGAAATAGTACAAACCTCATTCGATTTACACGAACCTTCATTCAATGTACACAAGTCCTCTTTAGTTCAACTTGACGATTGAACCCAAAACCTCAACATTGGCCGGTAAGTGGGTTGTGTTACCAATCCCATGTTTTTTTACATGCTTGTATTCTTCCTTGCTTCGGATTCAAAGTGTTACTGGAAACTATTCGAAGTGAATCACCTAACGCAAAGATAAGAAAATGATTGAGTGTAACATGCCTATGTGTTTACTTTCCGCATCTTTGTGTGATTGTGTTTTAGTATGCATTCTAATGCTTTGAATAGTTTGTTAACGGTTCTATACCGTCTCATGTTAGACGCACAACAGGTTAGGACCGCTGTAGAGTGACCCGGAGTTGGTGGTCAGCCAGGTGCCCGTACGAGGTAGTTGGGACGCTGGGCTTTCTTCTTTATTGCATGAGACTAGACTCTTTCCTTCTGCACTTTATGTTACTTGCATGTTTTCAGACTTATTTCGGGTTTTACTATGGTGTGCCTTGTGGAAGATCTAACAATATTGTCGTCAATCTAGGGTCGGGACCCACTGTGAGGTCCTAACCCGTGAAGCCCCGAGTTCTCAGAATTTGGGGTGTTACATAAATATAGCCCTTGAGTTAAATTTAAAAGATTAATTCATTGGGACTATTTGGTAATTTCAATTTACACAACCCAAGTCCACACAATTTGTACATGGTTTGTAGTTAAGGGATTTTGAACCTTGACTGTTAGGACCCCTTGTCTTTTTACCAGCTGGACTAATTGTACTTGAGTATTTTATACTTAATCTCTAATAAACCCAACTAGTTTATCCAAACGTAATACTCAAGTTCGATTTACACAATTTGCCTAAATTTGAGTTACCCAATTTCGATTTACCATATTAGTAATTTACACAAATTTGTAAGTACTAGTGATTTATACAAGCCCTCTGGATATATACAAGCTCTCATTCGATTTACACGAGCTTTCATTCGATTTACACGAGCCTTCATTCGATTTACACGAGCTAGCCCTCTTTTGATTTACACAAGCCCTCTCGATTTATACAACCTCTTTCGATTTACACAAGAGGCTGCAACGGATTTACACAAAGTCACAAACATTAAGAAATTAGTATACAATCAGGGATGCGAAAAAATGCCTTATACGCTTACCATAATCATAAATTTTAATCAATCACAAATAACCAAAAGGATGAAAATTGATGCACTCGATAATCCACATACTATCTCACTCATTATCATGCCCTAATTCATGGAAACTTCATGTCCAATGCTTCAACTTTACAACATGAGTTTTACACTGGGACACATTAAAAACCACTGAAACTCGTACATTCAGAGTTTCACATGTATAGTTTTTCTATTTTATACACACAATCAGTTAAGCATACTGCAATTGAACTTGCCTCCAGCTTTGTGTAACTTCTCTACTTTAGTGACATCGTCGAGAGGAAGTGGTGCAAAACTCTGAGATAGACCATAAAAGTGAAGAAACCAATTGTTGTGACATGTCTACAAATCAAGTAGTTTGAGATCACAACTTGAATGTGTTCAATCTTGCATAAGTTAACAGAATGAAACTGAAGAGACTTGCATAGTAGACGTGTAGAATATTACCTTGCCCAAGGGAGTAACTAATGACTCCAAAACCAGAAAATTCTTCAACAACAAGATTAAATATCAGACTAAAAACACCCATAAATCTAATGTCCTTTACCTAAACAAACATTACAAACTAAAATCATCAAACAATAGTCAATTCACTAATAAGAGTGATTTTTGTCGAGCATAAATGTGAATGATATGGTACCTGGACAATGTGACGCTTAGTCTAATTTTTATAGCAAGTACATTATTTGTACATGAGAAATCACACCATAATCCTCGATTGAAATTTTGAAAACTTTTAACATAACAATTCAAAGTAGAACGAAAGATAGAAGGAGATCGAACCTTGAAGGATTAACACGGAGGCAATTATGTCTGCCCTCTCTCGGCCCTCTCTCGGCCCTCATCCGATTGACGCAATCCGGATGGAGAGGGAAAATTGATTTACACAATCCCTCATTCTAACTTCCCAGGATCGCTTTTCCCTCGCCACCCTTCGCTACTCTCTCCCAGCCTCTGGTCGCTGCTCACTCTCCCTCCTCCTCCACTGCGGATAATCAAATCCTTTTCTCGCACCGGGCTCGACACTATTTTATCCGCGGTGTCTTCGTCTCCTCTTTCGTCGTCAATCTTGGGAAAAGATAACTTAGATGAGAAGAGTGAATCTGATCGATATAGAAAATGAAAGACATAAAACAATTAGGTTAATTAATTTAAAGAAAGACCCAAATTTTACCCCTTCTCAAGTTTAAATTATTCAATAAACTTCCTTTGCACACTCACAAGCTTATTAATTATAAATTGCGAGTGAGGTTAGTTTTCAACTAAAATTAGAGGAGGTCCTGTTAAGACCTAAGCAACTCCAGGTCAACATGTGCATATGGCTCGAGTAAACAAGTGGGCATAAATGTACACCAAATGAGGCTATCTTCTCCTACCCGAATTTTTATTTTTTAAATTTATTTTATTTAATGAAAATATAAATTTCAAAATTTAGCAGCAATATAGGATTTGTTATTAAGAGCATGTATTTACAAAATAAAGTGATCATGACTACATAATATATTTTTTAATCCAATCTATTTAATTATAATAAATATTTTAACTGAAAAATTCAAAAAATTACCATTATCATGAGTTAAGCATGGTATATATAAAAAAATTAGATAAATTATGTGTTTCAACGAACATCATATACTATTTTGTTATTTATTTATTTTATATTTTAGTATAATTTTATTTCATATTTTATAAAAAATGGTTCTTATTCAATCACCCGAGTCCAAATAGAAACGAGTATGAACGAACCATATGGCCACCAGATAACTGGGCTTGAGCATATTCCGTCCTGAAAATCAGGCAAATTGTTTAGTGGCAACCCGGCTAAAGCCCGAAGATGTCGAGTAAAAATCCGGTGTACTATCTAGCCTTGCAATAGTGAAATTCTAGTGAGTCCTATAACACAAGAGTTTTACGCGTCCGAATATATGTGTTTGATCCAAATAAACATTAAACTTACCCTTAGTAGAGAGTTCCATTCTAATACAAATTAACAATAAAAATTCGACCACTAAACTTACATGATACATTGTATTCAACCTATGTTATCTCCATAAAAAATAATAATTATACATACTATTCAAACACCAATCAACCAAAACCCTAGAAATCACGAGTATAGCTAGTCAAGCATCCAAATGAGATAATGTTGTGGCAGACCTACTTTCCACTCTTTCACACTCTAAACTGGGCCTAACTTTGAGCCATAGTTTCACGTGTTTATGCTTGCAAATCAAATCATCGTCCCACATCATCCTTTATGAATGTTTTTGTACTCTTCCCAATTCACAAATCTCAAAGCCTTTCTATTTAACCCGTGATCTCCCACTCACTCTCTACACACCAATCAACACTCTTTCCCCTCACTTCCACAAAATGAAGTCCTCCACCAAAACATCCGCCTTTCTCCTCCTCTCTATGCTCTTCTTTTCCTCACTCACACCCATCTTTGCTTGTGGCTATTGCGGCAAACCCCCAACCCACAAACACAAAGGCAAACCCAAACCCAAGTCTCCTAAATCACCCGCCATCCTCCCGCCGATCGTCAAGCCGCCCGTTACCATCCCTCCGATCGTTAGACCACCCGTTATCGTTCCCCCTATCACACTCCCACCCGTGATCCCAAACCCACCCGTCACTGTGCCACCCGTGCTACCCAATCCACCATCCGTCCCGAAACCATGCCCGCCACCACCTACCACCCCAGCTCACGACACGTGCCCAATTGACTCGTTGAAGTTGGGGGCTTGTGTCGATCTACTCGGAGGATTGGTTCATATCGGACTCGGAGACCCAGCCGTGAACGAGTGTTGCCCGGTGCTGCAAGGGCTTGTGGAGTTGGAGGCTGCAGTGTGCTTGTGCACTACTCTTAAGCTCAAGCTTCTTAACCTTAACATATTTGTGCCTATTGCTCTTCAGCTTCTTGTCACTTGTGGAAAGACCCCTCCTCCTGGCTTCACTTGCTCTCTCTAAGTCTAAAAGTACGTCTAACTTCTACCTTTAAGTACAACTATCCATATGAAATCTAGGGTTTGTCCGTATGCATAAAATAAGATGAATCAAAACTTTACCCAAAATGGTAAGAAAATGCCTTATTTAGTTAAAATGACGATATACACACACGATTAATGACACTTCGATATGGATTTGCAGGTTGGTTAAGCGATTTGATGCAAGTAGGGATGGACTCGACAAGAGAGGTTGTCGAAGAGTGTTGAATCTTATTTCGTTATTTTTTTTAATGATCGATTTCACTGTTTCGTGAAACTATCGATATATCAATTCTTGGAATGCATGTGAAGTAGTGAGTGAGTGTTTGGCTTTTGTTTGAACACGAATTGGTTTGTACGTTAACTTAGCTAAGTTAAGGTCGTAGATATATATGCTCTACGTACTACTTCTGCGTACGTACAATTCTTAAGGGTGTAATTGCGTCTATCTTTTTATTATTATTATTAATCTGCAACCAAGAAATCAAGCATTAATAATTTGTTCTCCATAGATTTATATTTCAGTATTATTCTTCACCGAAAAAATAAAATAGAAAAATACTGAATTTGTTTTTTAAGGGATTCGTTATTTTTGTTTAAACCTTTTTATTATTTTTTATTTTCAGAATATACTAATTAACCAATTAAGCTAACCAGTGAACATACATATTTAGTATTTTTCAGTTTAACTAATATTTAACACTAATTTATAAAAGCTTAACGAAAGTCACTATCACGTCCGTTATATTTCCGTTTATGTATGTATACCTTTCCAAGTTCATTTGATATTATGTAATGGATCATCCCATTTTCTCAAAAGTGGTGGGTTTGTGTGGGGTCACCGGACATGTACCGTTCGATTTGAAAAAAAAATCGAGTCTCTCTTTGTAGAAAAACAAATGATTTTTGTTGTTAGGAGTAGTTTGATTGTATCGGGTCTTACAAATAGAAACGGAAATATAACATGTAAGGTTAATTACAAGAATACGGACTCAGTTGATGATGGATTCATCACACGAGTTTTGGTATAACGAATATTGTAAGCTTTAATCGTCGGGGGTTGAAAAAAGCTAAGGCTCGGCAATTGCTAAAACTAGCACAACTAGTTAGGGAGAGGGAGTCTGACTTGCTTTTTCTGAGCGGGACAAAGAGTGACAAGAGACGCATGAAGGCATACATAGACGTTTACAGTCTGGTCTACATCTACTGAACGGGCAAATGTTAGAGACCAATCTTATACCCAACATCACATCGACGCTTTGGTTGGAGATTGAGGCTCACCGGACTATATGGCTGATCTAGATCTAATGAAAAGTATCACACCTTGGAGCTAATTAAGAGGATCAGTGAAGAAGTGCATGAATCTTTGCTAACCATGGGGGACTTTAACCTCATTCTTGGTCCTGCTGATAAGTGTGGAGGCCGCCCACCTGATTATGGTTTAATCCGTTGTTTCGGGATACCCTTGCCTAGTGTCAATTGTCTGATCTATCATTTGAAGGACCAACTTTCACCTAGGACAATGGACATGGTAGAGATAGTTTTATTCAAGAGAGGTTTGGATCTGGCTCTTGCGAATATTGAGTGGTTAAATAGTTTTCCTCACATGGAGCTCTTCCACCTTCCCAAATCGTTATCTGATAACGTTCTTTTGCTTTTTGATTTTAATGGGGCTGATAGCATGGATTAAGATCGCGTTGGTAACAAAAACCGTTTAGATTTTAGGCTTTATGGATGGAAAATAAGGAGTGCAAAACAGTGATCACCAATGGCCGGAAGAATTTTGAAAGTATGCAAGTGTTATAATAAGACAATAAATCTAGATATACTGATACAATGAGCCAAGGAAAACATATTTTGGGCCCATGGATTAATGGGCCCGGGGCGACAGGGGATGCGGGGGGCTCCGCCCCTCGCGGAGGATTCTATCTATTTATAGAATTCTATTTTTTTATAGGACTCTATCTATTTATAGAGGATTTTATCTATTTATGGTTATAAATAGATAGGTTCAGGGTTGTATTCATTATCCACCAAAGTATATTGAAAACCCTAGCTGCAAGGTTTGTGCAGCAAAACCACAAAACGTCTTGTCTTCTTCTCTCTATTTCTAAAGTAACTCGTTGAAAGATCACAACAACTTGTATCAAGAGCAAGGTTGTCGATGAGTTCCGTTGAAAAAATTTGAGGTTCCGCGATTCAACGGAACTAACAACTTCGGTCCTTGGCAGCGACGAGTTAAGGATCTCCTAACGCAGCAGGGGATGTTGAAGGCATTGAAGGAGACAAAACCGGAGTCGTTGAAAGACGACGAATGGGAGGAGATGCAGGAAAAGGCAGCGTCGGTCATTCGGCTCTGTTTGGAAGACGAGGTAATATACCACGTTATTGATCTCAAATCTTGTCAAGAGATTTGGACCCAATTGGAGAAATGGTATATGTCAAAATCTTTGTCTAGCAAATCGTATCTCAAACAAAAATTGTATGGGTTGAAAATGGTGGAAGGTTCTGACTTGGTGAAACACGTGAATATCTTTAATCAAATTATTGGGGATTTGGCTCGGGTGGATGTAAAACTTGGAGATGAAGATAAGGCTATGATCTTGTTATGTTCTCTACCCTCTTCATATGAGAATCTGGTGATGACGTTGACGTGTGGGAAAGACGAGATAGGTCTTGATACGGTGTCAACAGCGTTGCTTTCACAAGCCGAACGACGACAACATACCAGTGAGAATTCTCAAAGCGAAGGGTTGTATGTAAGAGGCAACCAGGATAGAGGGAGGACGAAAGAGAAGCAAGATGGAAGCAACAAGCAATCCAGGTCTAAGTCCAAGGGTAAAAAGCCAGTAACTTGTTACTTCTGAAAGGAGGAGGGTCACTTCAAACGTGATTATCCTTCCAGGAAGAAGAAGTACGAAGATAAGGAGTCAGAGGAATCTTCAAGATCAACAAACATGGCGCAAAAAGATGACTCAGATGGTGCAGATTCTGATATGCTCTCTATGACGCAGAAAGATGACTCAAATGGTGTGATTCGAACATTGACTGACGTGCGTCACATTCAAGCTCTAAAGAAAAATCTGATTTCTTTGGGGACTTTAAATGTGAAAGGGTTCTGTTTCAAAACAGAAAAGGAATGTGTAAAGGTGAGCAAGGGGGCAATGACAGTTATAAAGGGGCAGATTACATCGGGTAATATCTACCGGTGGTAGGGAGTACCGTTGCAGGTGGAGTTGCAGCCGTGACTTCTGAGACAGATTACACAACTCTGTGGCATATGCGTCTGGGTCACATTGGCGAAAGGGGGATGATTGAGCTTCACAAGCGAGGTCTCCTGGATGGTGTGAAGAGTTGTAAGATCGACTTCTGCAAGTTTTGCGTGATGGGAAAACAATCCAAGGTGTCTTTTAAGACAGGTCAGCACAACACAGGTGGAATTCTTGATTATGTGCATTCTGATGTGTGGGGACCAACTCAGGTGTCGTCACTAGGAGGATCTAGGTATTACGTCACTTTCATTGATGATGTTGTTGAGTTGAAAACCTTGTTGAGCAAGGAATTTGACATGAAGGATCTTGGTGTTGCAAATAAGATCCTTGGTATGGAGATTCGCAGGGAGAGAAGTTCTGGGAGGTTATGGTTGTCTCAGAAGACTTACATCGAGAAAGTGCTTGACAAATTCGATATGGCCAACTCCAAATCTGTCAGCACTCCTCTAGCGAATCACTTCAAACTCTCCTCAGCTCAGTGTCCAAAGTCTGATGGAGAAATCAAAGATATGTCCAAAGTTTCTTATGCAAGTGCAGTTGGTTGTTTGATGTATGCTATGGTGTGTACAAGACCTGATTTGGCCCAAGCTGTTAGCCAAGTGAGCAAGTATATGTCTAATCTTGGGAGAGAACACTGGGCAGCCGTCAAGTGGATTCCCAGGTATTTGAGGGGTACTGCTGACCGTGAAATTATGTTTGGTGGCCAGAAAGGTGATCCTTCAGTTGTAGGGTATGTGGATACAAACTATGCCGGTGATCTTGACAACCGGAGGTCCACTACAGGGTATGTCTTTACTCTTGCTGGGGGGGGGGCTATATGTTGGAGATCAGTTTTGCAGTCTGTAGTAGCCTTGTCTACAACTAAGGCAGAGTACATGGCTTTAGCAGAGGCATCTAAGGAGGATTTGTGGATTAGAGGAATTGTGGAGGAACTGAGTGTTGAGGTACATTGTGATAGTCAGAGTGCTATATATCTGGCTAAGAATCAGGTGTACCATGCTCGGACTAAACATATTGATGTGAGATTTCACAAGATTATAGAGCTAGTAGCTTCTGGTGAGATCATCTTGGAGAAGGTGCACACTTCTCAGAATGCAGCTAATATGATGACCAAACCGGTTACCGCATACAAATTCAAGCATTGCTTGGATTTGGTTCATGTCACTTGTTGTTAGATGAGTGAGAAAACCCCCTGTCAAGAGAAACAATGAGGATCTGGTGACAAGATCCTAGAGTTGTATGTGTTTCCAATTTTTGTATTAGATTATGTTGTCTAGGTGGAGATTGTTATAATAAGACAATAAATCTAGGTATACTGATACAATGGGCCAGGGAAAACATATTTTGGGCCCATGGATTAATGGGCCCGGGGCGACAGGGGATGCGGGGTGCGGAGCCCCCGCGGAAGATTTTATCTATTTATAGAATTCTATCTTTTTATAGGACTCTATCTATTTATAGAGGATTTTATCTATTTATGGTTATAAATAGATAGGTTTAAGGTTGTATTCATTATCCACCAAAGTATATTGAAAACCCTAGCTGCAAGGTTTGTGCAGCAAAACCACAAAACGTCTTGTCTTCTTCTCTCTATTTCTGAAGTAACTCGTTGAAAGATCACAACAACAAGCTTGTCCAGGAATTGAAGGAAAAATGCATTGATGTTGTGATGATTTAAAAGATTGGAGTCGTGGGGCTTAATTATGGTCATATTGGAAATGAGCTTAGAGCCATCAGACGTGAGCTCAAGAAGATACAATCACGGGATCTCAACGAGTCTTTGGTTCAAAGAAGAAAGAGCTTGAAATGAGGGAAGAGAAATTAATGAATAATGAAGAAATTCTATGGTTTCATCATGCTAAAGAAAATGAATTGGCGAGCGAAACACTTCCTTTTTCCATCGGAAAGCAAGTGGTAGAAAGAAGCGAAATAAGATGACACGGCTTGTTGATGACAATGGCCTCACTTGGAGCTGCTCAAGTGGGAAGGAAAAGCTGGTCGTGAGTTATTTGCATGATATGTTCAAGGCTGAAGCGGTCCCGGATTCCGCATAAGAAACGAGCTTCTCGGGTAAGCTGAACCTTTTACAATATGACTCTCTGTACGCCTTGTTTGGAAGATGAAGTGAAGGTTGCATTGTTCGATATGCACCCCACCAAATCCCAGAGACTGGATGGGCTTCCCGCTCTTTTCTTCCAAAGACATTGGGATGTTCTCGGTATTGACATTTCACTCTTTATTATTGGTGTGTTTGAAGGAAAGAAGTTCCCCACTGCCCTTAATCATACCTTCATTTGTCTTATCCCCAATTTAATTAATTCATGTCATATGTGTGATCTTAAGCCTATTAGCTTATGTAATGTGTTTTATAAGATTTTTGCTAAGGTTTTGGCTAATAGATTCAATGTGTGTCTTGATAGGTTTATTTCTTATAACTAGAGTGTTGTTGTCCGAGGACGTCTCATACTTGATGATATGCTTGCTTCTTTTGAGGTTTTTAATTCTTGAAAACAAGGGAGGGTGAAAAGGGGTACATGGCGTTGAAACTTGACATGTCAAAAGCTTATGATAGGGTTGAGTGACACTCTTTGGATAAGTGTATGAGAGCTATGGGTTTCGATGAGAGATGGATATGTCTTATTATGAGGCGTGTGCCATCGGTTACTTTCTCGGTTTTTTGAGGGGATCCCTACCCCAAGTTTTATCCGGCGAGAGGTTTTAGACAGGGCGACCCTCTCTCCCCTTTTCTCTTCTTCATATGTGAGGAGGGTCTCTTCGGTCTTATTAGGGAGAGTGGATATGATGGTAGACTGCATGGAATTAGAATTGCACAATTAGAATTGCACATTCTACTCCTTGTGTTTCACATCTCTATTTTTGTAGATGATAGTGTAATTTTCAAGAAAGCGACTTGTCAATGGGTAAAGAAATTGTCAATGTACTCCATCAATATGGAGAAGCTTCAGGTCAATAGGAGAATTTCGCAAAATCAAAACTCTCGTTCAACACGAATGTTACCTGCAGACTTGAGATGAGATTCAAACCATTGTCAATATGAGGGAGGTCGGCAAGCATGATAAATATATTGGACTCCCGACGATGGTGGGTAGATCAAAAGAGTTTATTTCGACAATATCAAAAATAGGGTTTGAGAGAAGTTGAAAGGATGGAAGGAGAAGTTCCTTAGTAGGGTGGGAAAGGAGGTCCTATTAAAATCGGTGGTGTAGGCTACCTAATCTATACGATTTCCTTGTTTGAAATGATGGAGGGATTTGCAATGACATTAAAAAAATGATGAGACAATTCTGATGGAGTTGGGATTTGGGATTGGAATTCTGATGGGATTGAGATTCACTTTTTCAAACAATATTTTTCCAAAAATAAAATATATTAGTACTTTTCGGAATTTTTTTCCCCAAAATATAGATTAAAATTTTAAAAAGATAATTTTGAATTTTGAAATCTTATTTTGAAAATTTTGGGGGAAGGTGGTGTTATTTTTGGATGTTTCTATGAAAATAAAATTCTTTTCTTCCATTTTTTTTCAAAATAAATTTTTGAAAGTTTTTTCGAAACAAACCATGTACAAAGTTTTTAAAAAAATTCTTAATAATTTGGTTGAAGTCATTTCTTTTCAGCATTTTTTTTTAAATTAGATTTTTTTTCTTCTGCGTAACGCGGTGTAAAAGTATAATAATTTATCACACATGTATCAAAGTTGCGTTATTATAATATCAAAAGTTTGAATTATTTTTAGTTTAGGGGTGAGAATTTATATTATTTTTTAAATAAAAAGAATGAAATTTTGTAATATAATATAAATTTTATTTTAAAAAACGTATCCTAACTCTTTATGGCCTGTTGTTATTTTTTAAAGTGGACTTTTGATATAACTTTTTTTTTGTCCTCTCTTTATATACATCAGACTAATAATAGACTTGAAGAATTGTTCTTTGTGTTAGTAGCCAATTATTTCAGTTAAATTCTTTTATAATTAGACCACAATTGGCTTGATTATAATTATTGGAGCAATCAAGTCAGGAAAAACTATTTGTTATTGACTTGATTATAATCGGACGCTGTTACTTATCATTCACGATTAGAGATATTAATAAAAACTGAGGTCAAGTGGTGCTAATACATAAACTAAGTCACGAATCTGTCAAATGAATTTAAAAATATATAACTTAATAATAATTGGGATCAATCAACATCTAGATAAATTAAAAATCATCATAAACTTTTATTAAATTAGAATTTTTTAAAGTTGATTGAAAAAATAGATTACAGAAAAAAAAAAACATAAATATATTATAATATTATGAGAATGTCCCTAAATAAATAGAGAGGGGTGTTAGGATCCAAAAATATCTCCGTTGTTATAAGAAGTGAAACCTTTTTAAAAGATTTATTTATTAAAATAAATTAACATTTTTATTTCATCATTCATTCACTTGTCTCACACTCGCTTTTTAGGTATTTGACCGTGTGACCTTCACATGTACCCAATATATAAATACGGTTCCGTCGTAAAACCGATTGATAATAGTAAAAAGTAACTCACCCACCTTATATATTAGGCTCGTAATTTATTAATTTTGAACATAAAAATTTATTTTTTATGGTAAGAAAGACGGACACGCTAGTGCATCACCCGCACGATTATTGAAAAACACTAAAAAGACTAACAAAGGATAAGCCTTTGGGTCGTCACTCCTTCGACGTCATTGTTCAGAATTTATTCAATTCCCTCTAGAGGGTCGTTTAGAACATGATAACCAAATGGAAATGAAATAGTATAAAAAGCGATAAAATCCATAACAAAGTTGTTTTGCGGTAGATGTGGTGGAATTGGAAGTCCCAATTCCTATGTAGAAACCCTTGACATTTTGATACTAGACTAAAGAATGGGTGTGAGCGTTGTGTTGTGCATCCGGTCCAGACCGGACCGGACAGGAATTTCTGGTCCCAGTCCGGACCGGATTTTTTTGAAACATGAACCGTAGATCGGAACCGTTCTGGTCCTGGTCCATTCTGATCCGGACCAGGTTTGGACCGGTTCAGACCGGAACTTTGCATCATTTGAGTTTTGCCTGTTGATTCTCAGACCGGATCCGGTACCGGCAATCAAATATGCTATAATGCTTACCATTTACCGGGACTTACCGGGTAGTCTCGCCTATAGAAGTTGATAGTCTCGCCTCTGCACAAGATCACCAACATGCAACAACAAGTCAAGACTCAAGAGTACTAACGCCCAGAAAAACTGAAGAAGCAAGATCTTGTAGGTTGTAACAATCTACAGAGGTAGTAGAGTGCATACATCAAAACCGCCAGTTTGTCACTGTCTTCACACACACACACAAATATATATATATATATATATATATATATATATATATATATATATATATATATATATATATATATATATATATATATATATATATATATATATATATATATATCGGCAGCAAGACGCCGAGATCTATCGGCGAGATCGCAAGACGAGAGCGCGAGACTGATAGGAGCGGAAACCGTAAAACTCAAAAGAATGATACATGGATAAGAGAGTAAGAGACGCTGATGCTTACCGGGGTACAGACGCCGGAAGGATGTTGGACAAACGGATAATGAAGGAATTGAAGATGAACTTTCAGCCGTTTCGGGTGTTCGGCAGACGGACAATGAAGACGGAAGCCTGAAGATATTGAAAGCAAACCTGATCCTAATACGCTAATCCTTATTTCAACATAAAAAAATTTAAAAAAAATTTTAAAAATAAATTCGGTACGACCCCAGTCCGTCGGTTTCTTCCGGTCTGGTTCATTTTTCCACATCCCTAAATCCTCTCTCTACAAGCCTCGCAACAAGGGCAAAATCGATCTTATTCTCATGAATTTGAATCTCTTCATCACATGCTAGATAGAGACCAACGTAGAGGCCCCAAAGCTCGACCATCTGTATGGAAAAAAAGCCGCAAGAGTAATGCCCACTCGAGTCACGAATGATCCCTCCAAGACAAAAAGAGTCTATAACATTCAAGATTATGATAAAACTGAAAAACCGGTTGAGGATGTGAAGGCTCTAATGAAGAAAATTGAAGGTAACTCCTCCCACCAAGTCAATAAATTATATACTAATTGTCAGTTTTGTAAGGGTGGACAACACGAAATTGAGGATTGTTCGCATGAACTACTATGAAGCATTGAAATTTATAAACTACCTTGAAAACCAAAGGAGAAACACATATCAAAGACCTCCCTATCCTCAATTTTTTTTTTTCTCAATTTGCAAGAAGAAGTTTTTCACCCAAAGATCTCATCCCTAATCAAGATGGAATACAAGTTGCTACACTTAATGCTCATGACAAGCTACTTGAGAAGCTCGTTAATGGACAACAAGATCTTGCTGGATCGATTGGAGAAATTAGGAACTCAATCACGTGATTTGAGGAGAAATTCATCAAAGTAGAAACAACCGTTGGAGTTCTTGGAAAGAGTCACAAGATGTTAGAGACACAAGTCATCCAATTTAGCCAACAATTTGAGAAAGCTCAAGGTAAACTCCCTGCAACTACAAAAACCAATCCCGTGGAGTTTGTGTAATAACCTTAAGAAAAGAAAAGAAAACAACATGTCATGTTGCACCTAAGGAATCTACATCTACTCTCCCATTGTGAAAGAAGTTGTTGCTGAAGAGGTAATCACTTCACCCCCTACTAAGCTTTATAAGCCACCTTTTCCTTTTTCAGGCTCATAATAGAAAGATGATGGATAAAGATTTTGACCATTTTCTAAAAAAGATGAACAAACTTTATCTTGAGATTTCATTTGGAGTAGAGTGGTAAGCTGATTCCACTTCCAAACTTGGCAAGCTTGTTGTTCATCGGGAGTAGAGTGCAAGCTTGTTGTTCATTCTTTCAATGGAAATCAAATTCAGAATGAGAAACACGTGTCTGAATCATCGGAAAACCGAGATATTTCCCACAATTGGAAGAGATATCAAGACCAACTGAATTTTGTGACGAAGAGAACCAAACACGTGAGGGAAAACGCATATTTAGATTCGGAGATGTTAAACTTTTAGCCTAAGGCATAACAAAAGCAATCAAGACAAGATAGAATGGTTTGAACTTGAGATGTAAAAGCCTCATCAAAGAGAACTAAACCATTAGCAAAAACGACGTGTGAGATGTTGAATTCTTGATGCAGCTATGCTTGATCATGATTGGTTTCCACTTTCCGTCATCCACAGTAGATTGAATGGTATGACCGAGCCTCTATAGGCAAAGAACGAACATGTATGAGGATAGAGGGTCGCCCTACCTGATCCCACGTGTTGGTAGGAAGCATTGAGAAATTTCTCATTTCCATATAATGCACATGAAAGGCAACCTTACACATCACATTATCCAATTCACCCAAGCCGCAGGGAGACCAACAAGGGAACAAGTTTCTTTGATAAAATCCCAGTTAAGCATATCACATACTTTCTCATGATCGATTTTAAGTGTCATCCACTTTCTTCCTTTTTCCATGTTGAGTGAATGAAGAACTTCCTAAACAAGGATGACATTATCATCAATGCACCTTCCGGAGATAAAGATTCTTTAGAATGGGTAGTGTTATAATAAGACAATAAATCTAGGTACACTGATACAATGGGCCAGGGGAAACATATTTTGGGCCCATGGATTAATGGGCCCGGGGCGATAGGGGGTGTGGGGGGCGGAACTCCCGCGGAGGATTCTATCTATTTATAGAGTCCTATCTATTTATAAGGAATTCTATCTATTTGTAGGATTCTATTATTTATAGGACTCTATCTATTAATAGAGAATTCTATCTATTTATGGTTATAAATAGATAGGTGTAGGGTTGTATTCATTATCCACCAAAGTATATTGAAAACCCTGGCTGCAAGGTTTGTGCAGCAAAACCACAAAACGTCTAGTCTTCTCTTCTTCTCTCTATTTATGAAGTAACTCGTTGAAAGATCACAACAATTGGTATCAGAGCAAGGTTGTCGATGAGTTCCGTTGCAAAATTTGAGGTTCCGCGATTCAACTGAACTGGAAACTTCGGTCTTTGGCAGCGACGAGTTAAGGATCTGCTAATGCAGCAGGGGATGTTGAAGGCGCTGAAGGAGACAAAACCGGAGTCGTTGAAAGACGGCGAATGGGAGGAGATGTAGGAGAAGGCAGCGTCGGTCATTCGGCTCTGTTTGGCAGACGAGGTAATATACCACGTTATTGATCTCAAATCTTGTCAAGAAATTTGGACTCAATTGGAGAAACGGTATATGTCAAAATCTTTGTCTAGCAAATTGTATCTCAAACAAAAATTGTATGGGTTGAAAATGGTGGAAGGTTCTGACTTGGTAAAACACGTGAATATTTTCAATCAAATTATTGGGGATTTGGCTCGGGTGGATGTAAAACTTGGAGATGAAGATAAAGTTATGATCTTGCTATGTTCTCTACCCTCTTCATATGAGAATCTGGTGATGACGTTGACGTGTGGGAAAGACGAGATAAGTCTTGATATGGTGTCAACAGTGTTGCTTTCACAAGCCGAACGACGACAACATACCAGTGAGAGTTCTCAAAGCAAAGGGTTGTATGTTAGAAGCAACCAGGATAGAGGGAGGACGAAAGAGAAGCAAGAAGGAGCAACAAGCAATCCAGGTCTAAGTCCAAGGGTAAAAAGCCAGTAACTTGTTACTTCTGCAAGGAGGAGGGTCACTTCAAACGTGATTGTCCTGCCACGAAGAAGAAGTACGAAGATAAGAAGTAAGAGGAATCTTCAAGATCAGCAAACGTGGTGCAGAAAGATGACTCAGATGGTGCAGATTCTGATATGCTCTCTGTGACGTCAGGCAACTACTCAGATGTATGGATCATGGATACGGGATGTTCGTTTCACATGACTCCGAATAGAGATTGGTTTGAGACGTACAAGTCTGGAACTTTTGGCTCCGTCCGATTAGGAGACAACAAGGCTTGTGATGTTGTTGGCATTGGGCAGATAAAGGTGAGGATGCACGATGGTGTGATTCGAACATTGATTGACGTGCGTCACATTCCAACTCTAAAGAAAAATCTGATTTCCTTGGGGACTTTACATGTAAAAGGGTTCTGTTTTAAAACAGAAAAGGAATGTGTAAAGGTGAGCAAGGGGGCAATGACAGTTATGAAGGGGCAGATTACATCGGATAATATCTACCGGTTGGTAGGGAGTACCGTTGTAGGTGGAGTTGCAGCCGTGGCTTCTGAGACAGATTACACAACTCTGTGGCATATGCGTTTGGGTCACATTGGCGAAAGGGGGATGATTGAGCTTCACAAGCGTGGTCCCCTGGATGGTGTGAAGAGTTGTAAGATCGACTTCTGCAAGTTTTGTGTGATGGGAAAACAATCCAAGGTGTCTTTTAAGACAGGTCAGCACAATGCAGGTGGAATTCTTGATTATGTGCATTCTGATGTGTGGGGACCAACTCAGGTGTCGTCCCTAGGAGGATCTAGGTATTACGTCACTTTCATTGATGATTATTCAAGGAAGGTCTGGGTGTATTTTCTAAAGTATAAATCTAAAGTCTTCAGCAAGTTCAAGCTATGGAAGGCGGAAGTGGAAAATCAGACAGGGAGGAAAGTGAAGTATTTGAGATCTGATAATGGGACAGAGTACACGGATTCTCAGTTTCAGAGTTTTTGTAGTGAGCATGGCGGTCTATTTGATAAATAGATCACCCCGGACTTCTCTAGACGGGAAGGTTTCAGCGGAGGTATGGACTGGTTCTGATTTAGACTTATCAAATTTGAAGATTTTTGGCAGTCCAACATATGTGTTGATTTCAGGTGATGAGCGAACAAAGCTGGATGCAAAGACTAAGAAGTGCATTTTTCTGGGTTATGAGAAAGGTGTGAAGGGTTTCAAGTTTTGGGATCCTGTTGCAAAGAAACGGATGATCAGTCGAGATGTTGTATTTGATGAGCAGGCAATGCTTCTACATGCCAAGGAAGTTGGGAAACCTGCAGTTACAGAGACTGAATCCAGATCAGCAGTGGAGGTGGAGCTTTCAGATTCTAGCACACCTTCACCAGCAGGTGGTGAGCATGATGTAGATCAACAACAGGTTGAGAGTCTTGTTTCTGGCAGAAGCATACGCATCACAAGGGCCCCTATAAGATATGATTTTGAAGAGATGGTTAATTATGCTCTAGTCATTGGCACAGATGATCCATCCAACTTTCGAGAGGCTATTCATAGTCAGGAGAAAGAAGGATAGGTAGGTGCTATGGCTGAGGAGATGGAATCTCTCCATAAGAACAGGACATGGGAGCTGGTTCTTCTTCCAGCAGGTAAGAGGGAAATAGGATGCAAATGGGTGTTCAAGAAGAAACAAGGCATCTCAAAGAAAAAAGGCATAAGGTACAAGGCACGGCTAGTAGCTTCTGGTGAGATCATCTTGGAGAAGGTGCACACTTCTCAGAATGCAGCTGATATGAAGACCAAACCGGTTACCGTAGACAAATTCAAGCATTGCTTGGATTTGGTTCATGTCACTCGTTGTTAGATGAGTGAGAAAGCCCCCTGTCAAGAGAAACAAGGAGGATCCGGCGACAAGATCCTGGAGTTGTATATGTGTTTCCAAATTTTGTATTAGATTATGTTGTCTAGGTGAAGTTTGTTATAATAAGACAATAAATCTAGGTACACTGATACAATGGGCCAGGGGAAACATATTTTGGGCCCATGGATTAATGGGTCCGGGGCGATAGGGGGTGCGGGAGGCGGAACCCCCGCAGAGGATTTTATCTATTTATAGAATCCTATCTATTAATAAGGAATTATATCTATTTATAGGATTCTATTATTTATAGGACTCTATCTATTAATAGAGAATTCTATCTATTTATGGTTATAAATAGATAGGTGTAGGGTTGTATTCATTATCTACCAAAGTATATTGAAAACCCTGGCTGCAAGGTTTGTGCAGCAAAACCACAAAACGTCTTGTCTTCTCTTCTTCTCTCTATTTCTGAAGTAACTCGTTGAAAGATCACAACAATTTGTATCAGAGCTCAACAAGTTGACTATTATTTCAATAATAGGTTGTAAATTGTTAACTATAAGCTTAGAGATGAGCTTATAAATAACAAAGGCTTATGGGTCGGAATATGGACATATGATCAAGGTTTGGTACTTTGGGAATGAGGGCAAGCAAAGTTTCATAGAGGCTTTGGGGCATTATGACATATTTGAAGAAGCCCTTGATACATTTGAATGATGTAAGGGAGGATAGTGTCCCGCCATTGTTGGAAAAAATCACTTGAAAACCGTCTCCGCTAGGGACCTTGAGTGGGATCATGCTGAACAAAGATCTTTTAATCTCACTATCATAGATGTCAATATTGAGTGAGGAAAGTTATGTAGGCTAAATAAGGGAAAGAGAGCCAGGCAACCTCATCGGTTGGGTTGTCTTTGCTGGAGTGTGAGAGAAAGATTCTGGAAGTAATTGATCGCATTCTGCTCAAGTAAACATTGATCCGAGATCCATATACCTTCATCGGTTTTATATTTTCAACTCTATTATGACGTCATCGAACCATGGTACTAGTGTGGAAATAATTTATATTTCTATCCCCATCGATAAGCCAAGTTTCACGAGACTTTTGAAGCCAAACCATTTCCTCCTAAGCAGGGACAAGATCGAACTCAACTTGGAGACTAGCACGGGGATCAATAAGGCCTTGTTCCATCCTTTCCCCAATTTCTCTTTGCACTGCCAGCTTAGATTTTTGTATGTGCACGAAAACACGGTCACGAAATGAAAATACGAATCGTGTCGCGCACCAAAATTACTCGCGAGCTGGTGATGAAAGCAAAACTGTAAGAAGTTGATTTTTATTAGGGGTAGGCACAAATCCGGCCAATCCCGGTCCCAGCCTGATCCCGTCCCGGTTTTGTTCTAATTCCTGCGGAATTTCATTCAAAATTAGAAATTCTTTCCCGAACCGTCCCACTAAAAACTATTAGAGGCAAAATATGGGCCTTAACTTCTTCATCCCGCTAGGCTCGTCTCGTCCCATGTACAATAAAGTTTTTTTTTTTTTTGAAATAATGAATATAAATCAAAGCCCTAACTATTAGTTATATACTTGTATAATTATTATGTAGTTAGTATTATATGTTTAAGAAAATATACCATGTTTGTCAAACTGTGAAAATTGACAAATAGCCAAATTATTTGGATGAAATGGGCCGGAGGGCCCTTGTGTATTATTGAGCATCATTAAGGCTCTTTACTTTATTAGGTAACAATATAGGTTCGAGGTACACAATGTCCGTCCAAAATACATATTTTGTAGTTAGTTGGTTTCGATTTACACAAGCCTAACGACTTGCACTGCTTTGTGTATTTCTTGTTTATGTAATAAACGATTTAATAATACCGAGTTACACAAGGTCCGTCTAATCGAGTTACACAAGGTCCGAGTTTCATAACTATAATACAAATCTTGTACACAAACCGTTATATAATCATCCGACAAGGCTCGATTTACACAAGACTCGATTTACACAAGCCTATTGATTTCGATTTACACAACCCTATCGATATACATAAGTCCTTTACACAAGCTTTCTTACAAATTAACGGAAGCATAGAAGGTGGATCGTATGGGGAAAAATGAGGATATCGAGAAGAATTGGCAGGCAAATCATCGGCGAATGCGGGTGAGTGGATCTCGATCTCGCAACCGCCATTGGTCCTCGCCGTTGTTTGAACAATCGCCGGAACTGTTATTGGTACAGGCGAAACCTGCCGATCTCGATTGCCGTCGATGGTCCTCTTCTCCGCCATCGCTGGTCCTCTTCTTAGCCATTTGTACCTTCTTCTTCGACGGTTGAAGGAGGTTCCGTCTAGGGTTTCAGAATGGGCGGTTAGGATTTCGGAGTGGGTTAGGGTATCTTGTAAACAACATGTGAATCGTATTTATAGGCCCCTCTAATTATTTCCCTAGTAAATTTCATTCTTACCCATCGTATTAATTAATTTTTGATTTAAAAATTTTCTAGATAATAAGAAGGGCCTAGTTTGTATATGTAAAACAAAAAAAAAAGCCTTTCTACCCCATTCTTTTCAATTTATTTTAATGTGTTTCATCATAAATATTTGGACATTGTAACGCATAATGTAATATGTTATTATGGATATTTGGAAACTTTAATATTTTGTATTTGAGATACCATATATATATATATATATATATATATATATATATATATATATATATATATATATATATATATATATATATATATATATATATATATATTATATATATATATATATATATATATATATATATATATATATATATATATATATATATATATATATATATATACACGGAAATATTTGTAGATAAAGGATAAACATAGTAAATAAATCAATGGGCAAGCGGGATTGGGTCTGTCTCGTCCCGAACTTAGACGGGTAAGACCCGGTGAAATTAAAATATAAAATATTCAAGATTCGTCCCGATCCCATCCCATGTAAAATAGTCGGGACGGGAGATTGGATAACCTCTTTTCCGTCTCATCCCGTCCATGCCCACCCCTAATTTTATATTGAATTTCTCTTAGTTACGTTGAATGATATATTCCTATATATACACACGCCCACAAGAAATACCACCAAAACACAAATCAACGATCACATTTGTACAATTAAAAACGCAAGTTTGAATCCTCCTATTTCTGGTACTTCTTCTGGCTCATATTTCAATCTCCATTGGTTTACTCTTTCTTTGGCGTCGCATTTTCACCTTACGTTGTTCATCAAATTGACTTTACTGTCTTTATATCATGATATGCCATTGTTTGTTATATATGTGTTTTCATCGATCAGAGAGATAAAACTGACAGAAGAATGATTTGTTTGACTTTTTTTAAGGTTTCGCTTGTAGATAAGTGAAGTTCATCGGAAATGACGATCATGCCGGCGGTGAGGATTTCCGATCAGAGACTGATAGTGAAGGAGAGGACAATATTGACGGGAGTTCCGGAAAATGTGGTGGTAACACCAGCGACGGAGTCGAAGGCAGTGGAGGGAGTCTTCATTGGAGCCGACTTCAAGGAACCGGAATCTCGGTATGTGACGTCACTCGGCACGTTACGTGACGTCAGGTTTCTGGCGTGTTTCCGGTTCAAGCTTTGGTGGATGGCTCAGAAGATGGGAGATTCGGGGCAGGAGATTCCTATTGAAACTCAATTCCTATTGATCGAGAGCAAAGGCGTGTCCCACATCGGATCTGACGATATCATATACACAGTTTTTCTTCCCTTGATTCAAGGCTCCTTCAGAGCCTCCCTGCAGGTATTTATCCATCAAATAAATGTACAATGTTATTTTCCGTCAATTTTTTTCATTTGAAAGTTCTAGTATGCCTGAAGAAATAAATAGTTTATAGGCATGTATAAAAGTATAATTATTTATATTCAAGTTTATATCATTATATTTATTAGGTCCCGGCATGGGATGGGCATGGGATGGAATGAGACGGATTAAGGTCATTCCACTATATGGGACGGGCCTTGAGTTTTTTTTTACTAAAAACCAACAGGTCCTATCCTGATTAGGACTGGAATGGGACGAGATGGGACAAATTCCACATGATCTATAAAATATTTATTTTTGCTTTTATTTTTTTTTAAAATAACAATTTATGAAAGCATATATTTGTTAATATCCTTAAAACAAAAGACATCAAGATAAAATGTCGCTACAAGGTGTACAAAACATAATTAACTTGTTAAGTATAAACATCCAAAAAAAATATAAGAATAAAATTTTATAATGATCACTACTTCTTATGCAATGCCGTAACTAAGTTAACTTTTCTTTTGCCTTATTGTAGATGGATTTGAACAATTCTTTATTTTAGAAGAACGAAATTACATAATTATCACTAATCCTTAAGCTTATATATTTAATTATTTAGTTTGTATTTAAATTTTAATGTATGTAGGACGGGACGGGCCTTGCGGGAAGAAGAAGGTAAGACCAATATCCCGTCCCACAATATTTTGGGTGGGCATGGACGGGACGAGATTTAAAATTTTTGGATGAAAAACCACCGGGATCAGGACGGGACCGGAACCGGCCCGGGATTTACGGAATGTGTGCCGGACCTAATTATTTATAATTCATTAGATGATATAGTTGACAGAGATTTCCATTACCATAGGATGAACACCGGACCGAATTTTTAGATCCGGTCCACAATCATAACATTTTTTCTAATAAGTTCAAATTGGGGCCCAATAAACCCAAAAAATAAAGTATAAAAAACTTAACCCAATTAATTCAGATCGGTTTAGACTGGATCTGAACATTCGAATTAAGTCTAGGTAGTCCAATTATAATTTTCCGGTTGTACTCTTGTGGGTTCTTACCAACACTTCATTCTCCCATTCTTCATTTTGCAACGGAATTATAAATACTTGTTTATTTACGCATAGATAAGGAAATGTATAAACTATTAATTTCACTTTTTGTTATCACTTTAATAAAAAAATATAGAAGTAATTTAATATTATAATGTATTTGGTATTTTTATAAAGGGGTAAATAAATTAATCAAGAGTTTTGATTTAAAATTCTATTAAATATTTAAAATATAATAAAATCTTAATATTTAAGACAAGACCTCCCTTTACTTACTAATGCGATTAACGCAAATAAATCGCATAATAAATAATTGAAAGTTCATTAGTTGGTATGAGATTACTTATGGATGCAAAATACTCCATATATTTTCACTACAGGGTAACACACAAGATGAGCTAGAGCTTTGTTTGGAAAGCGGGGATGAAGAAACGAAAGCCTCTTCTTTCAGCCATGTGATATTTGTAACTGCAGGGACAGACCCTTTCACTACCGTCACCGACGCAATAACGGCAGTCAAGCTTCATCTCAAGACATTCAAGCAACGCCACGAGAAGAAGCTTCCGGGCATTGTTAACTACTTTGGTTGGTGCACCTGGGACGCCTTCTACCGAGACGTGACTCAGGAAGGAGTAGAAGCTGGACTTGCTAGCCTTTTCTCCGATGGAACTCCTCCTAAGTTTGTAATCATAGACGACGGTTGGCAATCAGTTGCATTCGATGAAATTACCGTGGATTCATCACATGAACAAACTAACCCGGTTGTGTCTAGGTTAATAGATATCAAGGAGAACGACAAATTTAGAAAGAAAGATGATCCTTCTATTGGGATTGGAAACATTGTGAGCATAGCAAAGGAGAAATATGGATTGAAATATGTTTATGTTTGGCATGCGATTACCGGATATTGGGGAGGAGTTCGTCCAGGTGGTGACGAGTATGAGTCCTTGATAAAGTATCCGATGGTGTCGAAAGGTGTGGTGGAGAACGAGCCGCGATGGAAGATGGATGGATATCATGGATTGGTTATGCAAGGTTTAGGGTTAATTAACCCTAAGAGTGTTGACAAGTTTTATGATGACTTGCATGGCTATCTTGCTTCTAATGGAATTGATGGTGTCAAAGTTGATGTACAATGTATTTTGGAGACCTTAGGAGAAGGGTTAGGTGGTAGGGTTGAGCTAACTAGGCAGTATCATAAGGCGTTGGATGCGTCCGTGGCTAAGAACTTTCCGGGAAATGGTTGCATCTCGTGTATGAGCCATAACGTCGACTCATTGTATTGGTAAGAATACATTTTCAAAGAGTTAAACATTAAGCTCGAATTTATTACATTTGTAGGGTTGTTATACGAGTCTAGTTTGATCGAGTCTAACTTTAACCGAGCTTTAAATGTTAAATCGTTTTGGCTTACGAGTTTTGATATTATTTGGTATATGGATAGCTCGAAACAGACGGCTATAGTGAGGGTATCAAATGATTTCTACCCAAGAGATCCAATGTCGCATACCATACACATTGCTGCAGCGGCTTACAATAGTGTGTTTATGGGAGAGATTATGCAGCCTGATTGGGATATGTTTCAGTCGCAACACCCTACAGCCGAGTACCATGGTTCGGCTAGAGGGATCAGCGGCGGACCTGTTTACGTTAGGTACATAACCGACGACGTCCACGTTAATTACTCGAGTAACTTTGTCTTCGTTTGGTTGTGCATTAATTTTAAGGATGAAAAACAAGTAAAACGTTGTCGTTTCATTTTGGGACAGTGATGCACCTGGGAAGCACAATTTTGATCTACTCAAGAAGCTTGTGTTGCCTGATGGTTCGATTCTTAGAGCCAGGCTACCTGCACGACCCACGGAAGACTGTTTGTTTGATGACCCAGCTCGTGATGGTGTCAGGTTAGAAAGAACTGAATCCTTCTAACACTGACTATTGGATTCGCATGTGTGCTTGTACATATTGTTAGAGATAACAAGTTTTCGATAACATCCAAAAGTAGGAACCTCCGAGCCTAGTATTTGAGATGGTGGATTACTCCTCCTATTGCTAATTGGGTTAGGATAGTACCTTTCTGAGGTTATGTGATGGGCTTAACGCGCATGTACTAGGTTTGATATGGTAATATAAGGGTTAGTTTCTATTTGGCTTGTGATCCTAACGTGTGGAAAAGTGTCAACTAGGGTAATAAGTTTCACGTATAAACTGAGATATTCTGAACCTAGTATATAAGATCGGTGGAATACTACTTTTATTGTCGATGGATTTTAGGACAGAACCTTGTTCAACTTATATGCTAGGTTTGGGCCTAAAGCACACTTACACTCATATGCCGCGTACACAACCTTCACTCTACTATCCGCCTATATCGGTATTTGACACACACCCTAACTGCTTATATTACATGCATTTTGTAGCTTGTTGAAGATATGGAACATGAACAAGTACACAGGAGTATTGGGTGTGTACAATTGTCAAGGGGCAGCATGGAGTAGCGCCCAACATAAGGAGATATTCCACCAAACAAGCAAAGAAGCCATATCAAGTAGCATCAAGGGCCGAGATGTTCATCTCATAACCGAGGCGTCGACTGACCCAGATGACTGGAATGGAGATTGTATTGTTTATTGTCACACTACAAGCAAGTTGTTCAGCCTTCCTTGCAATGCAACTTTGCCCATTTCACTAAAAGTCCTCGAGTACAAAATCTTCATTATCGCGCCGATTAGGGTTATGGCTCCTGGGTTTAGCTTTGCACCATTGGGGTTGGTGGATATGTTTAACGGTGGCGGTGCCATCGAATATCTGAGATACGAGACGATCACTACTACACCCACAGGGGTGGTAAATGACGGGGACGTGATGAATCAGGGAGGTGAAGTTGTATTCAAAGTCTACATGGAGGTGAAGGGTTGTGGAAATTTTGGTGCATTCTCCTCTGCTAAGCCAAGAAGATGTAGGATTGATTCAGTTGAGGTTGATTTTAGTTATGATTTGGCTTCTGGATTGGTCATTTTGCAGTTGGATAAAATGCCAGATGAGAGCAAGAGAGTCCATGATATTGAATTTAATTATTTTCATGACATGTTCGTGAAACGAAAGTAGACATGACACTTAAGCATTATTACCCTTATTTTAATACTTGTTTGAAGATTCGCATTGTGTGCGATTTAATTTTAATAATTGTTGAAAACACTTGTTTTACAATTTTCATGGCAATAAAAATATTATTACACGAGACAACAACTTTCCGACATACGATGTCTATGTTTGACTCAATGTTTGACGAAAGCATGCTTTCATCGACTACGAATCATGTTGATTTATAGACTACTTTCCTCGTTAACTCAATTACTATTTAACACGCGACTTAAATAACTTAAGTTTCAATGTTTTTCGAACATATATGTTGACTCATCAATTTCCCTTCACTCTACCACATGATTAACCGACATAGCCTCAAGAGTTAACTAACATATATGTTGACTCATCAATTTTCCTTCCTCGTACCTCTCTTTGTTCTCAACTCACCTTTCTTAGCCAATCTATCAATGATCCATGGATACCCAAACAATGTTAGTCATGAAATCCAATACTTTCTCTCACAATCCTCCTCAGTTGACCATGCCCTCTCTGACTCCTTCACTTGGAACAACAAAAGAATTGATGGCTCACACTTGGTGTAAATTAACTTGATCGTATCCTTATCAACCCTTATTGTGATTCCCTTTAACCTCACTCTACCACATTCTTCCCACATCTAAGCATCTCTAACCACACCTCATCCATCCTTCAAACAACCACCCGCAAAAGCCAACACAAACATCCCTTCTGCTTCAATAACGCTTTGAGCCTTCACGAAGACTTCAAGAGCATTGTTTGTGCTTAGGGGCGGTCATAGTTCCAAAATAGAACCGAGTCGTAATAAATCGGACTGAACTTAAATCCGATTTTCCTGAAACTTTGGACCAAACCGAACCAATAAAATTAGGTTCGTTCTCGGTTTGGACCTAAAATCGAAATGTGAAATACTAGAACCTAAAATCGAACATATTAGGGTCGGTTTCGGTTTGGTTTAGGTTTTGGACCTAAACGGACCCAAAAAAAAGTAAAAACTATAAATATCGATAAATATAAAAAAAATATGAAATATCCAAATCCAATAACGTCAAATTCTTAAATAGAATGAAACGATAAGGTTTAAATCTTTAAGTATAGAGAGTTAAAGCGTAGAAAAAATAACAATCTCATTTAAGCATCAAGTTTTTAAATCTTGTTTTTAAATTAAAATTCGGGTTTTCAGTTTAACCTTCAGTTTTACTATTTTTAACCAAAACCGATTTTTTTAAAAACAAGGACCTAAGACCGAATCTAAATTATCGATTTCGGGTTCGATCTAGACCAAAACTTTTGGACTCGGTTTAGTAAACCGAACCTAACTTGATCAACCCTTTTGTGATAGTTGGAACCACCATCCAAGGTCACGATATGTACACATTCTTTTACCAAGCTTAAGCCTCTCAAAACACTTTAAAAGCGCCACCTTTGAAAACCTTGCCAACTCAATCTCATAACAAAAAAAGCATTTGATGACATCCAATCTGACTTATGCCTCCAACCCACAAACATCTATCTCCAAGCCCAAGAAACCTCCGCCATTCAGTCCAACTCCCAACTTGCCAAACTCGAGTGGATGAAGTTCAATGACCATTCTAGTGCCTACTTCTTAAGGCACATCAAATTAAACAAAGGAGAGGTCAAACCAAAATCATTTCTATCAATGACATCAATGGTTATACACTCAGTCCTACATTGACATCTCTAAAGCTTTTGTTGACCACTTCTCAAGCCTCATAAGAACCAAAGTTTATACCATTCCTCTCAACCCCCACCACATCCATCTTGAGCCATTTATCACTTGTTCCAACTCGCTCCTTCTTTTCAAAGAAGGTTCTCTTTTTCATCGGCAACAAAAAAGCCCAAGACCGGATGGGTTCAACTCTTTCTTCTTAAAAGATATTTAGAAAATAACTTGGAAAAGAATTTACTAGCGTCATCAAGGATTTCTTCTCAACCGGCAAAATTCTCCACCATATCAACCACACCTCTATCAGTCATCCCCCCTGTACAAAATCATTGCAAAAATCAATACCAACAGACACAAACTTGCTCTCCCAAATACTCTAGATTCCAAATCTCTTTCAAATGCACCAAGAAAAGTAACCTCCGGAAAGCCTTCAACAACGTTGATCATCAATTTATCCTTGCCCTCCTAAAAGAATTGGGCTTCCTTATCATCTTCATCTCATGGATCTGAGCTTGCGTCGATCACCATTGTCATATATGTACTCCGTTATGTTAACGGGGTGTATGAAGAAGTACCACCCGAAATGTACAAGAAACAACATCACCCATCTTATCTTCACTAATAATTTCCTTTCTTTAAGTAAGAAAATATATTTATCGTATTATATTTAGTTTATTTTAATATATCTAAAGTTTCTCACACTTACTATTCTTTATCCAAATAATAGAAATTAAAGGACTTCATTATAAGTTAAGAACTTTACCACGCAAGTCTACTTCCTTCGATTTAGAGGAAGTGAAATTGGATGAAAAATTACTTTCAAATTAAAGTATTTTAACCAAATATAGTAATTAAAACAACTTTAATTAAAAAAAAAAAACTCTTACCCAAATGTAATACGTGAACCAAACAAACCCTACAATCTTGTAAACTCCTCATTTGACTAACATGTACGTACATATTCACGTTTTAGGGTTATAGTTTTTCAAGTTTGAAAGTATTTGGATTCCTCTCTTGAAAATATTTTGTTTGTCATGATTGTACATGTTAAATATAAGGTCGGTTTTGTCAATAATTTCATTGGTAAGCGTAGTCTTCTCGGCCATCTGTAATCTCCGTCGCTATACTTCATTATTTCCACATGCGACATTTTAGGCAAAAACGTGACCACAGTTTTTCCTGTCCACTGCATACTCCACATGTCACTCCATGAGTGGTCCAATTGCATCAATCATTTTCTCTTGAAGTGTAATTCTTAATAAAAATGTGGATATTAAGTGTGACTTCATCCACTAGAAATGTGGTTTTTGTCTTCGAAAATGATAATTTATGTACGTATAAATATTCAAGTTTTTTTTTTTAATTTATCTTTTGTATTCGTATTGGGATCAAATGACCTATAGCTAGACCACACGGCATGACGTTCAAGTGAGTTATACACAAGCACATAAATTTTAACATAAAATTAATTGACTATAGGATAAGTAAATGAATGTCTTTTATTATTAACATGGGTCATATTTTCTTCCCTTACATCTCTAAACATTGTTATATTGTAAATTAAATTGTAGAGAACTAATACATTAGAGTCGTTCTAGATAAAATAGTTGTTTCTGGTACAAAAGTATGAAAATATGAATTATATGTTTGATGAAATATGAATTGTTAGATAATTGAATATGAATTAAATGTTAAAATTTTTAAAAATAAAACGTAATGGGCAAAAGTGGACTAAGATGATGTATTAATTAAATAAAATTTTGTAGTTTTATAATAGCTTTTTTAAAATTTAAAAAAAAACATATTTATCACAATTTTAGTTCCAAAATTTTATATAGTTAGATAGGTGTTTTTTTTGTCAATTTATCTCAAGTAAGTTACACTATCAGATTATATGGTTTTGTATAATTCCCAAGTCATATTTAAGAAATACTAATTTTATCGATATATTTTATTAATATTTATTAGTTTAAAACTTCGATATTATTAGTTACTGTTTCTTTAGATCAATCATTTTATATTATGTCTTGCTGATTTTTGGAATATATATATATATATATATATATATATATATATATATATATATATATATATATATATATATATATATATATATATATATATATATATATATATATATATATGCATCCTCTCTAGTGACACGTTCTCTTTCTTGTTTGTCTCTTGGTACGTACGTACAAGTTTGCAGTGTTAAACTGATGAGCAGATGCCCCACTCGATCTCTTAATTTATAGGTAGCTAGGTCATATATGTTAAAGTATATCGGAATACACTTGTTTGTATAAGAGTTCACGTGTACAAGTTCTTCGAATCAACGTGAGAATAGCGACAATTTTACCCACATTCGACAGATACTCGAATCGTTAATTCCAAAAAAAGTGTAAAACCTCAAAAAATCGGGTGATGGGTGGTTGTGGGTGAGGATCCTTCTTATCACCCGACTCGATATACCTGAAATATCTAAATTTAATATAATTTATCCTAAAATTACAAAAGTTATTAATAGCACATTATATATACTTATTATATCTTATTTATTAATAATATGTGTTTTTAAAATATGATTTTATGTAATATAAGTTAACTATAGTAATCATATATAGGCATTTACGGTACGGTTAAACTCAATCCAGCCGACCATCCGACGTACGATGAATGAATACACCCGATAAAAGTATTACTTCCGCCCATCATCGAAATATTGTAATCCCACCCATTACTATCCCCACGCGGGATACAGATCTCGACGATTGAGGTATATAAAGACTAAATATGTCATCTTAGACTCAATTCCTTCGCTGTATGAAAATACACACGTACGTAACTTCATTTATAGAGTACAAATTAAACCACACAAGGCAGCTCAAATGGACGAGCAAGGATTCGTAAAGCGTGGTGGCGAAGAAATCAAGTACAGAGGAGTCCGGCGACGTCCATGGGGGAAGTTCGCGGCCGAGATTCGTGACTCGAACCGACACGGGGCTCGAGTATTGCTCGGGACGTTCAACACGGCCGAGGAAGCCGCGAGAGCTTACGATAGGGCCGCCTTCCGGATGAGGGGCCATTCCGCTGTTCTTAACTTCCCGGAGGAGTATTCACCTGACCGGAGTGCTGGTGGCGCATGTGGCGGCGTTGTTGTTGGTGGTAGCGCTGATCAATAAGGGAGGGAAGTCTTCGAGTTTGAGTACTTGGATGATAAGCTTCTTGAGGAACTACTGGATTATGGTGAGAGGAGTACGTAATGCAAAATAATTGCTCTTTTTTAATTTGATTTAGTTAATAAATTCCTCTCGTTATTAATGTAATTAATTTACTCGATTAATTATGATATTCGAGTGGAATAGATAATTAAGGCTATTTGATAGTCGGTCCTTAATTTGTTTTAATGATTGACGATTAATGTATTGATATTAATTATATAAATAATATCCTTAATAAATTATGTCATTTTGATGTATATGGTCCATCATTAAATGCAAATATGTATATTGCATAGCTTTCAAATTATCCTTTGGAATCCAGTAATACTACAAAATACGTGTACATATTTAATTTGTCTTTTTTAACCAAAAAATATATAATAATTTGTCTTTAATCCAAAAAAAATATTATATACAATTTCTTGCAATTTAATTGGTTGTTTTAAATGTACGTGAATTCGGAAATTAAGTATGAGATAATTTATACTCTTTTTATGTTGCCATCTGCACGTCTTCGAATATTACATGCATGTCGTTTTCGTAATTTTAATAATAATGTGATATTACGTACGAAGTTCATATCATCGATCTATCTCTCTTGTCTTTTTTTTAAAACTATTTTGGAATTAACTTTAACTCTGTATACTCGATCTTGATTCTCCATTTTCGATCAGCATTGGATTTATCATTTTTTGGTCCACTTTTTTCAAATAAAAATATTATAAGAAACGTGTCAATTATTTTTATTTTCATTATTATAAAAACGTATTTATTTTAATCATTATAAATATAATAGTTAAAAAAATGTTAACTACTTAGCCATAAAAGGAAAAAAGAGTTGAATTATGTTCGATTTGAGCTATGCTTATTTAATTACTTTTATTTGAATTTATTTGACTCGATAACAATTCGAAAGATAAATACCTAAGGCTAGAATTTATGTTCTATTTGAGTGGTTTTCCTGGTAATTTAAGTTTGTTCATGTTTGGAAAAATTTTAGGGATAAGTTATTTGACTCAACTTGCTACCACTTTACTAAATAAAAACATTTCTCGTAATCATCCCCTCTCTAGCGTGTTATATAAATGTCAAGACTTTATGCGTAGAGTTTGGAATATCCAAGTTCATCATGTGTTCCATAAGGTCAATTGTGCGGCCGAATTTCTAGCTACTCTAGCTAGCTTTTAGTTTTTAAACTGGTTTTCATGTATTGTTTGACCCGTCGGAGGGTGTTATCTGTATTCTTACTGTTGATGTTATGGGTCGGGCTATCCCCTCTTGATGACTGCTTAGCCCTTTTTTATCTATGATAAGCGCGACTAGATGCGCCGGAGACCACTGACTCTCCTTCCCACAAAAAAAAAGATGAATAATCGATCTTAAATAGTACGCGGCTCAGACTCGTCTCGCAAAAAACTTGACTTATTGATGCGGGTTTGGGGCCGCAAATGACTAGATCTAGATTGAGAATCCTCGAAGACCAACAATGGACGTTTTTCCTTGACAATGGCACGAAAATCAGATTGTTAGAACAAGAAATGGCGTTGGAATAAATGGAAGAAAAGAGAATGAAATGGAACGTGGAATGTATGGTAGAAGTAGATCCAAAAGAACCAAAAGACTCCCTTACAAGAACCTTGATCAGATTGATCAAAACCCAAGCAAGATGATGCCTTCAACCCTTTCTTCTATAACCTTACACAAGCCTTCAATGGAGACAAGCACAAGGAGGGACTAGTATTGACTAGTAGCACCAATCTCTAAAGAGATTAACACACACAAGAACAATCTAGCAGGGATTCACAACGATTCAATCAATGGCTCACTTTATTAATTGAATTTTCTGAATAGGAACAAAAGCTCTCAAAGAGACGGTTTATCAATTGGCTAAAATCTATCTTTTCGGAAAGAAGCTAAGGGAGGCTTTTTAGATGCCTAAAAAGCCTCCTATCTAAAAAAAGGAATAACATTTGTCAAAAAAAAATACAATAAAACAAACTAAACAAACTAAAACAAATAAAAATAACCCTTAAAATGTTTTGAGCCTAAAGGTTATAAAAAAAAGTCTTGTAGATAACCCTAGGTCTTATCTCTGTTTGATAAGGTCTTATCACTGTTTGATAAGGTCTTATCTCTTATCGATAAGGTCTCTTCCTTGCTCTTGCATGGTTCCAAATCACGTGTGCATGGTCTCCCTTCCACGTCCAAGTCGTCGGGAATCGTCATTAACGTGACTAAGGAAGCCTTAATCAGCGATAGATCATCAATGATCTCCTTAGGAGCTAAAGACACCAACAAGTTGGACACCTCCTCTTGAATTGCCCTTGCCCTTGATCTAGTGATTGGCCCTTGCATTGTAGGACTAGTAGGGGATGTTGGTGATGGTCCCTCATCATACTCCCCTTCTTGGGAAGGATTCATCCTCGAATCATCACCATTCGCATCACTTGACTCAAAGGGACTTAGATCTCCTACGTTGAAAGTAGGACTCACTCCATAGTCCTCCGGGAGCTCTAGTACATAAGCGTTGTTGCCAACCTTACGTAGTACTTTGAATGGTCCGTCTCCCCTAGGTGATAACTTGGACTTGCGCCTTTCCGGGAACCTATCCTTCCTCAAATGCAGCCACACGAGGTCTCCCGGTTCGAACAACACTTGCTTGCGGTTCCTATTAGCCCTGGCCGCCACTTGCCTCCCCTTCTCCTCTAGCCTTTTGCGTGTCCTTTCATGCATTTCCTTGATGATCTCCACCTGTTTTTCTGCATTAAAATCTACTCGCTCCTCTATGGGCAACGGTATAAGATCAAAAGGGGTCAAAGGATTCAACCCATAGACACACTCAAAAGGAGTTAGGTTAGTAGAAGAATGTAATGTACGATTATATGCAAATTCTACATGAGGCAAGACATCTTCCCAAGCTTTCAAATTATCTTTTAAAACAGCCCTCAGAATGGTTGTTAACGTCCTATTAGTTACTTCGGTTTGACCATCCGTTTGAGGATGACTAGAAGTCAAAAACAACAACTTCGTCCCTAGTTTACCCCAAAGAGTCTTCCAAAAGAAACTAAGAAACTTAACATCCCTATCACTCACTATACTCCTAGGTACTCCATGTAATCTAAAAATTTCCCTAAAGAACAAGTTAGCTACATTATAAGCATCATCGGTCTTATGGCAAGCAATAAAATGGGCCATTTTAGAAAATCGATCTACCACCACAAAAATCGAATCTCTCCCCTTCTTAGTCCTAGGTAACCCAACAATGAAGTCCATACTAATATCCTCCCAAGGTGACTTAGGCATGGGTAAGGGGGTATACAATCCATGAGGTTTCAATCTAGCCTTAGCCTTTAAACACACAAGACATCTCTTAAGCAAGTTCTCTACATCTCTAAGCATATGAGGCCAATAAAAATGTGAATGCAGCATATGATAAGTCTTATCTCTCCCAAAATGCCCCATTAAGCCTCCCATATGGGCTTCCTCAACAAGTAAAAGCCTAAGGGAACACTTAGGAATGCACACTTTATCAACTCTAAATAGAAAACCCTCAAACAAGTAATACTTATCAAAGGCTCCTCTAGATGCACATTGCTTAAATATGTCTCCAAAATCATAATCACCAACATATAGATCCTTAATATAATAGAAACCTAAGACCTTAGAATCCATAGTTGTGATTAAAGAGTGTCTCCTAGAGAGAGCATCCGCTACAACATTATCCTTGCCCTTTTTATACTTTATGATATAAGGAAAAGTTTCTATAAACTCCATCCATCTACCATGTCTCCTATCTAACTTATCTTGAATCCTAAAATGTCTTAAGGACTCATGATCGGTACGTAGGACAAATTCACTAGGCCATAAATAATGTTGCCATGTTTTTAATACTCTAAACAATGCATAAAGTTCTTTATCATAGGTCGAGTAGTTTAAACATGCTCCCTTTAATTTCTCACTAAAGAAGGCTAGTGGCTTACCCTCTTGCATGAGTACTCCTCCAATGCCAATACCCGAAGCATCACACTCGACCTCAAAAGGTTTGGTGAAGTCCGGAAGAGCTAGGAGAGGTGCATGGGACAGCCGCCACTTCAACTCCTTAAACGACTTCTCTTGAGCATCTTCCCACACAAATGGCACTTTCTTCTTTGTCAAGGACGTGAGTGGGGCTGCTATGGTGCTGAAATCTCGCACAAAACGTCTATAGAAGGTTGCTAGACCGTGGAAACTCCTCACTTGACCGACGGTTGTGGGAGTAGGCCATTCCTGGATTGCCTTGATCTTCTCTTCATCCACCTCTAGACCTCTTGTGCTTACTACAAAACCAAGAAAAACAACTTGATTAGTACTAAACTCACATTTCTTCAAATTAGCATACAAATATTCAATTCTAAGAGTTGCAAGTACTTCCCTCAAATGTTCCTCATGCTCTTCAAGTGACTTACTATAGATGAGGATGTCATCAAAGTAAACCACAACAAACCTACCAATGTAGTGTCTCAACACGTGATTCATCAATCTCATAAATGTGCTAGAAGCATTGGTTAAACCAAATGGCATCACTAGCCACTCATAAAGACCAAACTTGGTCTTGAACGCCGTTTTCCACTCATCTCCCTCCCTCATTCTGATTTGGTG
Organism: Fagopyrum tataricum; assembly: GCA_002319775.1. NCBI lineage: Eukaryota > Viridiplantae > Streptophyta > Magnoliopsida > Caryophyllales > Polygonaceae > Fagopyrum > Fagopyrum tataricum. The sequence continues at coordinate 52,434,891 of CM008283.1, forward strand.
ATAACCACTCCTAAGATCTATCTTAGAGAACAATGTGGCTCCATTCAACTCATCTAACATGTCATCTAAACGTGGGATAGGATGGCGGTACTTAATGGTGATGTTGTTGATGGCTCTACAATCAACACACATCCTCCATGTATTGTCCTTCTTAGGCACTAAGAGGACGGGAACGGCACTAGGACTCAAACTCTCCCTTACATAACCCTTATCTAGGAGTTCTTGCACTTGGTTTTGGATCTCTTGGCTCTCCTTAGGGTTCATCCTATAGGCTGGACGGTTTGGGAGTGTAGCACCGGGAATAAGATCTATTTGGTGCTCAATACCTCTAAAAGGTGGAAGGCCAGCCGGAATCTCGTCGGGAAACACATCACTAAACTCATCTAGGATAGCTAGGATGGGCTTAGGTAGGGTGGCCTTAGCTTCATCACTCAAAGTCACTAAGCTCTTGCACAAGCTCACAAGAATGGCATCTAAAGGGGTGTAATCTAGGATGTACTCCTCCTTGGATGCTAGAAGGACACTAGAAGTGGCTAATAGGGTGGTACTAGTCTTGGCCGTGGGTTCTGATTTAGGCCGTGAGCTATCCCCTCTCTTTTTCACCTCATTTTACTCCACACTCAACTCCTTCTTCCTCTCATAAAATTCAGCAATCTGCAATGGTGTCATAGGCTTAAGAGTTAGTGTTTGACCATTAAATTCAAAGGTATGCTTATTAGTAAAACCATCATGCTTAACTCTCCTATCAAATTGCCATGGACGTCCCAAAAGAATATGACAAGCTTGCATGGGAACTACATCACAAATAATGGTGTCCTTATAGTTACCTAAAGTGATAGTAACTCTAGCTTGCCTATTTACTTTTAATTCTCCACAATCATTCATCCAATGCAATTTGTAAGGCCTAGGGTGATAAAATGTGGTAATTTGCAACTTATTAATCAAATCAGTGCTAGCTATATTGCAACTACCTCCATCTATGATCATGTTACACACCTTCCCTTTAATTAGACATCTAGTATGAAATAGGTTTTCTCTTTGATTATCCTCACATGGAGCTAGCTTAGCATGCAAAGTTCTTCTAGCTATTAATGATTCTCCATGCTCATATTCAATGCCCTCGTCACTATCACTACCAATTTCATGCAATCCATTAAGGTTGGTGTGATCATCATTTTCATGCTCATCCTCACTCTCATATTGTCCAAATTGATTTAAAATCAGAATTTTCTTATTAGGACAATCCCTCATATAATGACCTCTACCTTGACATTTAAAACACACAATATCTCTAGAACGAAGAGTAGAGTCAGAGGTACTCCCTTTAGGACCACTTGAAGGCTCATTCAAGGGTCTAGAAGATGAGTGAGGTGTTGAGCTCCTTCTTTGTGCTCCTTGGTCCATGATTGATTCTTTTCGGTCCTCCTTGGTAGATGTAGGCTCACGGCCATAGGATCCTTGGGGCCGGCTGTTGTGTGCTTTCCATGAGCTTGTAGCTCCAAAGCTTGTCTTGGCACCTTGGTTCCTAGCCTTTGTCTTCTTCTCTACTTTGATTGCCAAATGCAGCAGCTCCACCATGGTACTATAAGGATACAAATCAATTTCATTAGCCAAAGATGAATTTAAAATGCGTAGATACCTAGCCATTGTAGACTCCTCATCTTCAACCACATTAGCTTTCACCATTGCCATTTGCATAGAGGTGTAGACCTCTTCGGCACTCATGGCTCCTTGCCTAATATTCTCCAACCTTTGCCTCAGCTCCCTAGCATAATGTTGAGGTACAAAGCGAGCTCTCATCAAGGCCTTCATTTGTTCCCATGTAGTGATGGACGGATCCAAGGTTCTTCTCCTTTCCTTGACAAGATGATCCCACCATACTAGTGCATAGCCTTGGAACTCCAATGATGCAAGCTGGACCTTCCGTTGCTCTCCAAAGTGATGGCAAGACCAAATTTGTTCCAATTTAGTCTCCCAATCCATGTAACATCCGGGTCACATTTGCCTTCAAAGCTAGGAATCTTGACCTTCACTTTCCCTATTCCATCTAGCTCTTGATAAGGCCTTACTGGCTCATATTCTCGTCCTCTCCTTGGCTGTGGGTGACGCCTAGGGAACTCTCTCCACATGCCTTCTTCCTCAATATCCTCTTGTGGCTCCTGAAAATCATCCACAAAACCTTGCACATTAGGTGTTCTAGGAAGAGTGTTAGCATGTCTCATACCTTGCTCTTGAGGGGTTCTTTGAGGTGATTCATGTGTTGTTTCTCTAGGGGCATCTCTAGACGTGCCTCCTAGCTCGAAAGTGGACCTCGGCTGTGGCATGGCCGTGTGTGCTGGCCGAGACTCCAACGTGCCAATCCGGTGGGTCAATCTTGCCACCGAATCCATTAGTTGCTTCAACATAGCAAATGTCTCCGGGTGCATTGGCTCACTGCTTTGGGACTTGCTTGGACTATTAGACCGAGACATGAGAAGAAAAAAAACACACAAAACGAGCAAACTAGTTGAATTAGATAAAATAGAAAATTCTCACAAGTGTTTACTCTCACTCTCACACTCAAGTTGTGTTGATCACAAGCTATTTGATGCAATTGACTTGGATGGATTAAAACTCCTTCTAAGATCAATGTCTTAGCTCAACTAGCACACTCCTTGGCTTGAATAAGGGTAATACACGGCTGCTTGAAGGTTCACAACAGAAAACGTCAAGATAGACACTAAGAAATGGAGATAAGACTCGAGACTCAAAGAAAGATGCAAGAGGCTGTTATGGACTCTCAAAGATGGTAAACTCAAGATATAATAGAATTAGAATGAAACAAGGGAGATAGACACACAAGAGACTAAAGAGAGCTTCACTTACCTCGTCCTTATGCAATGGAGAGAGATATGGTCGGCTGTGGTGTTTAACGTTGGTTTTAGGTAATGGTGATGGATAAGAAATGAGGTAGGTAACTCTTGTTTGTAGTCTCAATGATCCTTTCACAATCAGATTGCAAATACACTTGTTTTTCTAGCTTCTACACAACTTAGGTTAGTATAGAATATGATATGATATGATATGTATGATAGATTGGAAAGATGAAATGATATGAGAAAATGTTCTTGTTTTTTTTTTTTTATAAAAGTAGGACCTTGGCTGACGTTCTTTTTGGAATAAAATAGGAGAGAGGAATGAAAATAAAATTGAAAAGAAAAAAGATAACTAACTAGAAGTAGTCTCTTGGTTGTTGCTACAATTTAGGAGCTTTTGTGGCCTCTCTCTTCTATTTTGCAACGTCTTATTTGTCTTTGGAAGAGTGGTCCCCTTTTGCTTCTAAAATTGTGTTGGAATGGTTATTTGGCAAGAGAAAAGAGCTGGACGTTTTTGATGAAGAAAAGGCCGATCAAAGTGATGTAGAATGGCCGGAAAATGGCGGTTTTGGATTGGCTTTCTCTCTTCTCCAATAAACACAAGACACAAAGCAAATTAGACTCAAATAGACTCTTAAAATGAAGCAAATGACTCAAACAAAGAAAAGACTCAAAGAAGATACTCAAACCGTCAATGGTGATGGCCGCAATCAACTAGCTCTGATACCACTTTGATGCGGGTTTGGGGCCGCAAATGACTAGATCTAGATTGAGAATCCTCGAAGACCAACAATGGACGTTTTTCCTTGACAATGGCACGAAAATCATATTGTTAGAACAAGAAATGGCGTTGGAATAAATGGAAGAAAAGAGAATGAAATGGAACGTGGAATGTATGGTAGAAGTAGATCCAAAAGAACCAAAAGACTCCCTTACAAGAACCTTGATCAGATTGATCAAAACCCAAGCAAGATGATGCCTTCAACCCTTTCTTCTATAACCTTACACAAGCCTTCAATGGAGACAAGCACAAGGAGGGACTAGTATTGACTAGTAGCACCAATCTCTAAAGAGATTAACACACACAAGAACAATCTAGCAGGGATTCACAACGATTCAATCAATGGCTCACTTTATTGATTGAATTTTCTGAATAGGAACAAAAGCTCTCAAAGAGACGGTTTATCAATTGGCTAAAATCTATCTTTTCGGAAAGAAGCTAAGGGAGGCTTTTTAGATGCCTAAAAAGCCTCCTATCTAAAAAAAGGAATAACATTTGTCAAAAAAAAATACAATAAAACAAACTAAACAAACTAAAACAAATAAAAATAACCCTTAAAATGTTTTGAACCTAAAGGTTATAAAAAAAAGTCTTGTAGATAACCCTAGGTCTTATCTCTGTTTGATAAGGTCTTATCACTGTTTGATAAGGTCTTATCTCTTATCGATAAGGTCTCTTCCTTGCTCTTGCATGGTTCCAAATCACGTGTGCATGGTCTCCCTTCCACGTCCAAGTCGTCGGGAATCGTCATTAACGTGACTAAGGAAGCCTTAATCAGCGATAGATCATCAATGGTCTCCTTAGGAGCTAAAGACACCAACAAGTTGGACACCTCCTCTTGAATTGCCCTTGCCCTTGATCTAGTGATTGGCCCTTGCATTGTAGGACTAGTAGGGGATGTTGGTGATGGTCCCTCATCACTTATACTCAATTATTTAACTAATAAACCAAATACATATAAGTAGGGGTGGGCACAAAATCCCGGCCCCGTCACAGTTCCGTCACAATTCTGTATGTAAGAGCCTTAGTCTTGGGGAGCCAGTTTTGGCCTTAGCCGCCCCTGCGGGTTCAGGGAGCCGCCCCTGCGGCTCGTGTAGCTTTCCACCCCTGCGGCTCAGGGAACCGCCCATGCGGTTTCTTGCGGCTGCAGCCGGTTTTGTTGACCTCTTGACCGTGCTTTACCCTCTTTTCCTTACTTTCTTCTTACCTTGTTGAGCAAGGGTTTCACCTTCATTTCCCGTTCCAGACCTCCTACGTCCTTCTTGCTTCTTCTTCTTCTTCTCTCCTTGACCTTGATCTTGTTCTTCCTTTGAGTTTGGAAGTGTTTGGGTGTGAGGATGCTGATGTTGATGGTGTTGGATGTTGTGATGAGCTTAAGAGCTAGCTGTGAAGCTTGTTGATCTTCCTTGCAGCCTAGGACCACAAGTGTGGTAAGCTTCTTGCTTCTCCTTTCTTTCTTTCTTTCTTGTTCTTCTTCCTTAGCTTAGGATTAGATGAATTGATCATAGATTGATGTTGGAATGTGTATGTATATGTATGTGTGTGACATTGGAATGAAGAAGACGTGATTTGATCACGTGAAGAGCCGAAGAGGAATCGCGGGGTCACTTTCTGCATTATCGCTGCCCCCGCGCCTAGAAGCCGTCGCCCCTGCGGAAGCCGTGTCACAGCGCCTGCGCCGTGCCTGCGTTGCTTGCGGCCACTATCACCGCGCTTGCGGCTGAGCCTTGCCGCGCCTGCGGGTTGCCTTACTCCGCCCCTGCGTCTCTCTTGTCACGCAGGTGCGTCTTATTCCGGGTTTACCTAGAGTTGGGTAGATCATTTCCTTTCCTAGTATGAGCGGGTTAGTAGCATGCTAGGTACGTGTATGAGGTTAGAATGATGATGAGTATGATATCGTTTATGCCGGTTATGGCTTTGAGGTTTAGGAGTTTGGATATGATCCTTATGGATCCCTTGGGTCTAGGTGTGACCCTTTGATGGATATGAGTTTGATATATTGTTATGCCTTGTTATTAGGCAGTGTTATCCTCCAGATTGGAGTGGACCGTGTTTGAGATCGTGGTTGAGATTACTTCGAGGTTGAGGTAAGTCCATAGGACTTACTTAGCTACCATCCTTATATTGGATGTATGCATGAGTGGTGTTTGTTATATGCTTTATAGCATGCGTTATGGTTCATTACCGACCTATGATATATTTACCGCCCATTGTAGTGGTTGTGACAACTTGTCTTTCATCCTGTAGTGGAGTCTAAGAAGTTCTTTGTAGGCTAGTTAAATCTGGTATACGGGAAGGGCACTAACCACTCCTTATGGTATACGGGAAGGTGCGTTGATACCACTTTAGCTAGCTATTGCACTCAGAGGCGAGGATTATATACATTCCTCATGTCACATATTTTCATATGCAGATCTATATACTATTTGAGTGATTGACGTTATAAAGATAATAAACCGGGTAAATGTGTGAAAGCATGATGATGTGTTATGATTCCTGATGTGTGTTTGTGCTCTTGCATCTCTATATATATGTGTATGGTTAGCTAACGGTTTTATACCGTGTTGTAGATCCTTTGCAGGTTAGAAGAGCTGTAGAGTGATCCAGAGGGGTGATCCGCTGAGGGCTCCGTACATTGGGGTCGTTATCGGGATTTATGGGGTCTTTTGTTGTACGGATATATATTTTGATTTTGTACTCAGCGGTTACTCTGTATTACCTTTTGATATGTATATATATATATATATATCAGTTTTATGTTTTGTTTTAATCTATATGTGTCTTGTTGTAAGATTCAGTGAACTTGTTGTCAGGCTAGGGTCAGGATCCATTGTGAGATCCTAGCCTAGTAGCACCTCGAGTCCTACGGATTTGGGGTGTTACAAAGTTGGTATCAGAGCCCAGGTTGACAACAATGGCACTTACAATCTGCTATAAAGGTCGAATAGATAAATAAACAGAACCCGAAAAGGAGTCTGACTTTTCAAAAGGTTTTGGTTTTGAAATGAGTACAAATGTTTTGGGATATCGTGTAAGTGAGCCATCGCCCCTCTGGAGATTTCGACATTATAGATATATATAGATATTCTGTTGTGATTGATTTGATATATATCTATACATATGGCATATATATAGTCTTCTAAGTTAGGTTTACGTCTTCTGCAGATGGTTCAGACTAGAGCCTTACCTGCAGCTAGACGAGGTAGAGGTAGACCCCCTCTAGGTAGAGGACGGGGTAGGACTCCTGTTGGAAGTTCACATGCAGCGGGAGAGATTCACGAGGAGGTTGCTGAGAGTGCCGTTCCTGAGACTGGGAACGGTGCAACTGAGAGACAAGGGTCACAGAGAGCCTAGTCTGGTGATTCTGATCGTGTTTCCATGGGGGATCAGAGTTTCGTGTTTATATCAGACGAGTAGAGGAGGCTGCTAGAGCCGGTAGACGTGCCCCAGATTTACAGTTACAGGAGGGACAATCTGAGAGATCCCACGGAGTGACTCATGTGCCAGCTGTACAGGCACATGTTGCTGAGATTCCTGAGGTTCGGGAGGAGTATAGAGGGCCTAGACCAGATACCTGGTTGAAGGCATTCCACCAGATGGGTGTACCCCCTTTCACTGGGAAGGTGGGGTTAGAGGTTGAGCTCTGGATTGGAGATGTGGACTCAACTCTGGAGTCCATTAGATGTCCAGTGGACAGACAAATCGAGTTGGTGCAGACTTTATTCCGGGACTTGGCACAACACTGGTGGAGATCAGTACGGGGTCAGGTTACCAGTTATGAGCAAATGAGGACTATGATCCTTCTGCCCTGCCTCACTGAGGAGGGAGAAACTGCGGGATTTTGTGGAAGTTGGGTTTGAGGATGTACCAGTCTCCGAGGCTATCAGGAGGTTCCAGGAGGAGCTGACATTATTGGGTCTAGTTGCACCTCCTGCAGATCAGCATGTATATTTGTTCTCCCGACGACTGAGGGATACTACCCGGACTTCATGGCAGGGTTTCACTGTGAGACCTTGGTTGATTATCAGGACCGGGCTTCTGATTATGAGAGAGAGAGAGAGCTGGACAGAGGAGAGCTTATCAGACCGGCGGGTCTAAGAAGAGACAACGTACTGGGCAGACTAGTGGTACTGGTGGTGCTGCTAGTGTTTGGCGAGGTCAGAGACGCCAGAGTCACCCCTCATCTGCACCGGTTGCAGATAAGGGACGTCGGTGTTTTAACTGTGGTAATCCAGGACATATGAGGCCCGAGTGCACGAGGCCACTAGTGACTTGCTACACCTGTGGTAGGCAGGGTCACAGAGTTGTTTAATGCCGACAAGGCGGAGCTTCATCTCAGCAGGGTTCTTCCTCTGCTAGTGTAGCGGGAGGTGGACAGAGGCCACCTCAGCAGCAGCAGACACAGGGACAGCAGAGGGTCCCAAATCGCCCTACGACTCAAGGATCTGCTCCTGGGCCGAGTAGAGGGAGAGGTCGTGGTGGGAGCACCACTGATACCAGAGGACCACAGGGTCGAGTTTTTGAGCTGAGGAGTGCAGAGGAGCCAGTTGCACCGACTGCTACGGGTACCATTCTGATTCATGGCCTACCTGTTAGAGTCTTATTTGATACTAGTGCTACGCATTCTTTTATTTCTAATGCCTGTGTAGAGCGTCTGAGTTTAGATACGGTTGAGGGGATGCCCTTTATTATAGGGTTACCCAATGGTGGTAGGGTCAGAGGTACCCTTGAGATTCATGGTTGTCCCATTTCTGTAGGGACTCGTGTGTTACTAGTTGACTTCTTTGTCATGCCATTAGAGCATGAAGAAGTCATTCTAGGTATGGATTGGATGGATAGACATTCTGCAGTCTTAGAAGTAGGTAGGAGGATTGTTACCCTCTCTACCGAGTTAGGTGAGATAGAGGTTTTCCGGGGTTGAGACCTTGGAAAGACAGGCACGATTATCAGTGCGATATGGGCAGCTAGATTGATTGCACAGGATTGTGAGGCCTTCTAGTGTTATGCCATGAAGGAGGGGGAGAGTCCAGCATTAGAGGATATCCCAGTTGTCTGTGAATTTGCAGATGTATTTGTTGAGCCGTCCAGTTTGCCACCTCAGAGGAGTGTGGACTTCAGTATTGAGTTAGAGCCTGGTACGAGACCGATCTCGAAGGCCCCATACCGGATGGCGCATGTCGAGATGTTGGAGCTGAAGAAGCAACTTGAGGAGTTGGCTGAGAAGGGCTTCATTCGCCCTAGCGTGTCCCCATGGGGAACACCTGTCCTCTTCGTACGGAAGAAGGACGGATCGTTGAGGTTGTGTATAGATTACAGAGAACTGAACAAGGTGACCATCAAGAACAAGTATTCACTGCCTCGTATTGATGATTTGTTATATCAGCTTCAGGGAGCGACTGTGTTTTCCAAGATTGACCTGCGTTCAGGGTATCACCAGCTGAGGGTGAGAGAGCAGGATGTGCACGGGACAACATTCCGAACCATATAGGGCCACTACGAGTTTGTAGTGATGTCATTTGGGCTTACGAATGCCCCAGCAGTCTTTATGGAGTTGATGAACAACATCTTCATCGACTTCCTGGATCAGTTTGTGGTGGTCTTCATAGATGACATTTTGGTGTACTCTCGCAGCAGAGAGGAGCATGCAGGACAGCTGAGAACTGTATTGCAGGTTTTACGGGATAGAGAACTTTATGCTAAGTTCTCTAAGTGCGAGTTCTGGATGCCAGAGGTAGCATTCCTGGGTCATGTTGTATCAGCTGAAGGGATCAAGGTGGATCCGGCCAAGATTGAGGCAGTAGCAGCTTGGACAACACCGACGAACGTCAAGGAAGTACGTAGCTTCCTTGGCCTAGCTGGTTATTACAGACGCTTTGTGGAGGGATTTTCTGTGATTGCCCGCCCACTGACGAGTCTACTGAGGAAGACTACCAGATTTGTATGGTCTGATCAGTGTATGTAGAGTTTTGAGGAGATGAAGAGACGTCTGACTTTTGCTCCTATTTTGGCACAACCAGAGGGTACAGAGGATGTGTGTTGATGCAGAGAGGCAGGGTGATTGCATATGCGTCTCGACGGCTGAAGACGTATGAGGAGAACTACCCGACTCATGATCTGGAGTTGGCAGCGGTAGTTCATGCATTGAAGATCTGGAGACATTACCGGTATGGTGTTACATGTCAGATCTTCACAGACCATCAGAGTCTGAAGTACATTTTCACGCAGCGGGAATTGAATAACCGCCAGCGTAGGTGGCTTGAGCTGATCAAGGATTTTGATCTGGAGATTCTGTATCATCCGGGGAAGGCGAACGTTGTCGCCGACGCCCTGAGCAGGAAGACGCCTCGAGAGCAGGCGATTGCGAGGCTGACAGTTCAACAGCAGTTATAGAGGGATTTGATCTGGTTAGAGTTGGACATCCATTTTCCTGATGAGGATGCCCGGTTGAGTACTTTAGAGGTTTTACCTGATCTGTTGGGTGAGATCCAACAGAAGCAGGAGACCTGCCCGACCTTGATGAGGATCAGAGAGAGGATGTCTCGGGATGAGGCACCACAGTTTCTTCTAGGAGCAGATGGAGTATTGAGACGCCGCGGTCGCGTCTGTGTACCCGCTGATGCGGAGTTGCGCCAGAGGATTTTACAAGAGGTTCACTGTACACCTTACTCTGTAGATCCAGGTACGAGTAAGATGTATCAGGATTTGAGACGTTCATATTGGTGGGGAGGGTTGAAGCCCGATGTGGCCAGATTTGTGGCACAATGTGCGACCTGCCAGCAGGTCAAGATAGAGCATTGCAAACCTGGAGGTGAGCTTCATCCACTTCCTGTTCCACAGAGGAAGTGGGAGGACGTCACCATGGACTTTGTGACTGGGCTGAGACTGAGCCGGAGTTTTGATGCTATCTGGTTATAGTAGACAGATTGACGAAGACGGCATGTTTCATTCCTATTCGGGAGACGTGGTCGGTGAGCAGATTAGCTGAGGAGTACACTAGGCATATAATGAGACTCCATGGTGTACTGAGGACGATCGTCTCAGACAGAGATGGGCGATTTACCTCGAGATTCTGGCAGAAGATTCAGACTGCCCTGTGGACGAGTTTACACTTTACTACTGCATTTCATCCTTAGACAGATGGTCAGTCAGAGAGGACCATTCAGACCCTGGAGGATATGCAGCGAGCTTGTGTGTTGGATTGGGGACAAGTCTGGACGGATCATCTCCCACTAGTTGAGTTCTCATACAACAACAACTAGCATGCATCTATTGGGATGGCCCCATATGAGGCACTGTATGGACAGAGATGTCGTACCTCGTTATGCTAGGATGAGCCGAGCATTGTTAGTGGTTTGACACCTGATCAGATTCAGGATGATGTGGCTCGTGTAGCACTGATTAGAGAGCGGATGTTGACTGCCTAGAGCCGTCAGAAGTCATATGAAGATAGGAGGTGTAGACCTCTAGAGCTCATATTGGGAGCCCATGTGTGGCTGAGAGTGTCTCCGACACGAGGTGTTAGACGTTTTGGCATTAAGGGGAAGTTGAGCCCCCGATATGTTGGACCGTTCGAGATTCTAGATCGGGTTGGGAGCGCAGCATACGGATTAGTCTTGCCTCCGAGATTAGAGGGTGTTCACCCTGTATTTCACGTGTCTCGACTGAGGGAGTACATACCAGATCCGAGACACATCGTGAGTTATGATGATTTGGTGGTCGAGCCGGACCACACCTTTGTTGAGCACCTTATTGCAGTCCTAGAACGAGGTATGAGACGCCTGCATTCGAAGGACATTACTATGTTGAGGATACAGTGGTCGAGACGAGGACTTGATGAGGCTACATGGGAGACTGAGGATAGTATCTAGAGGAACTATCCAGAGTTCTATGCCGGGATAGATGTGCCTGTAGGATCACCGAGTAGATCTTAGTACTATCTTGGTGAGTATTATGTTCTTATATGCTTATATGCTATGATGTGTTTATTTTCATACTAGCTTTGATGTGATATATGATCTTATTAGATCTTGTTGTGCTAGTATGATTATTGTTTATAGCTGGAGATGGCTCTTTCCTCCATGCTATTGTGATACGATTAGGATTCAGCTGGAGATGGTTATTCCTTCATGCTATTTTGATGGACATAGTGTTGCTGGAGATGTTTTTCCTCCATGCCTTTCTATTATGAGTATGATACGGCTAGAGATGTGATTCCTCTATGCCTTGTGATGTGTTTATGGTTTGGCTAGAGATGGTTTTCCTCTATGCCCTGAATAGTGTTTTGTTGCTGGAGTTGATGGTTTCCTCATGCTTATGTTTGAAGTTATAGAGAGAGTTGTACTTCGGCTTGAGAGTCCGAGTGGTTTGAGGATTTTACAGTTTTTAGGGGGGTGAGGTGTAAGAGCCTTAGTATTTGGGAGCCAGTTTTGGCCTTAGCCGCCCCCGCGGGTTCAGGGAGCCGCCCCTGCGGCACGTGTAGCTTTCCGCCCCTGTGGCTCAAGGAACCGCCCCTGCGGTTTCTTGCGGCTGCAGCCGGTTTTGTTGACCCCTCGACCAAATGGTTTACGGCGGCGGTGTTTGTGGATGCATTATCAAAAGAATATGAAAAAAAATCGATGTTGTAAATTAAATTCGTGTAAAACCGTTTTTATCAAGCTTACAATGTTGGGTGTATCATGTCTTGCATTGAAATGGCGAAATCCGTTAACAAATTTATGCAAAAACATATCATTATCAATAAAATGTAAAGTAATGCACATGTAAAAATGTTTTTGTGATTGTGTACTTCAAATATCACTACAAATAGATACTTGATGCTCAAAAGATGTCAAAATCGGGAAGAAAAAAAAATTATGCGTTTTGTAGGTAAGATTTAGTTATTAATTTGGAAACGGTTTTGCGAGAAGTTGGTTTAAAAGAAGGTTGAAGATATTTAGTGTTATATGTTCTAACTTCTTCGTATTCGAAATAAGAAAATGGAAATGCATATGAACATATAACATCGGCCAATCCTAAACTTTCTTCACTATGGTTATACATATATAAATGGAGATTGAGATTGAGAGGAAGAAGATGCAAACCCGTGGGACAATTGTGATTGTCCCCGTGATATCCTAGCTTTTCGGGGTGGACATTTGTCATGTGCGTTTGCAAAGTCCCGTAGCACTCTTGATCCTCCACTTGTACACCTTTGGACAATAATTGCATGAAACTTGACAATATTCGTCCCCCAGCGGCCCATTTTGTAATGTTTCGTAAAAATTTCGGATGTAAGCATTTTCGGTAGATAGACGTCGTCATGGTGGCATTTTGGTATTTTCAGGATTGTTGGGCATTTGAATTTCACTTTCTTGAGTTGTAGGGAAGAATTGAGAAGAGATGCGGTCAGTTAGGTTTGTCATTACGAGAATATGATAGATGAATTCGAGAAAGAGGAGAGTCGAGACTGTGCTTATGGTCTTTTCACTTTCTTCGCTATGGTATTTTCACTTGGGTGATACTTCTTTTTTAATTGCAGCCGAGATTCTAAAAAGAAGTATCATCCAATTCATGTTGGATAAGAGGTTTATGAGATTGCTGATTTTGTGTGAACTATAGTGAATGAATTTTACTCTTATATTGTGTTGAGGTTTTGTGCTCACCTTCAGCGGTTCATGGGTAACTATTTATGCCTTTAAAAATATTCTATCGTAATTTGACTTGATTCAGAAAGGGAACGGTTGCATTTTTGAATATACAAAAACAACTATGATCTTTTTTTCACTTGAGTGTTAATGATCACACTATCCTTATTTGCTGCAGTTACCATCCAATTCATATGGTATTTTCTCATGCAAAGGACTCATTTGTTTGGGATATATTGACTTCTTATCTGCTTACTCTCCAGTTAATTAGGTATAGAAAGAGTCTTTGCTTCTTTGTGTAGGTGTTGTTTGATCAGATGGGGGATAAGAGATAAGTTTGGTCAGTAAGGCACAATTGCCTCCTCCTGGTTCTCGGTTTTCCTCTTCTTCTTCTCAATGTCCTGCAAATTAAGTTCCTAAAATATTAAGTGTCTTGCAAAACAGCATTTAACACAACAAAATAGAGTATTATTACCTTGTCAATGTTCTCTCTGATAACATATTTGCAAGCGCGCTGACTTAAATTTGGGTAATATCGGTACCACTGAAGCCTGTGTGTACCTAGCAAGCTATGATGCACCATGAACCTAAACAAACATGTTGACAATATATATTAGCAAAATAAAGTAATATAGAGGTTACTCACACCATGAAATGGAACGTATAGAATGTGGAAAATGCTTGTTTTAAGACCTAATAACAAGTAGCAACAAGAAAATACATCAAGATGCAGGTTCATACAAGTGTATCTCAACCTACATTATCTTCTTTTTTTAATTTCTGTTGCTGGAATCAAATGTCAACATTTTTGATCACTTGGGTCAGTAAGCACAATTGCCTCAAGCTTTAATTATCAGGGAGATTCTAAAATTTTTTGGTTGACATGCTTTCTTCTTGATCACTTGAGTTTGTCATCACGAGAATATGATACATAATTAAACTTTTTTAATTGCAGCCGATAATAGTTTTAGAATCTCGTAATGCACAAATTGCAACCGATAGTGTGATCATCCAATTCCTATGGTATTTTCACTTTTCTATGCTCCTGCCTTATGGTCTTTGCTTGAGTTTCCAGCCGATAAGTTACCACCCTCGGTGTATGTCGCTGACATTACTTGTTTGAGTTCCTCGCTTCTAACTTTACGTCACATTATAATTATGAAGACGGTGAATGATCAATTGTCAATTAAAATTTGGTAAATAATTCAGTTGCGAAAGATTAGGGAGTACAAATTAATTCTTTGCTCGATAATTAGATAGTATGAACGATGTGGCTCTTGTGTGGTGTAACCAATTTTGATGGTGTCTTATTACAACTTTTGGAAGAAAAAAATATTAATATTAGTTTTTTGAATTTTAATTATTGATTAGAACATTTTATTCGTTAGTATGAGTTGACAACTTAATTATTTTTATGTATTTGTTTTTAAGTTTTATTTTTCATTTTAGAATATTCTCAAAGAAAAAAATTAAAAATATATATCTTTTAAGTTAGGTCAATTTGATTCGGTTTAGACCCGAACTCATTTGGATCAACTTTAACCTTACCATGACCCTAAACATTATCCAGTGGTAATTGGTCCATCATATTTCAAAAAATAACCATTATTTATTCCTTTTATTACTAATTTTCATCCACTCTCTTCTCTCCCAAATATTTCACATTATTATTGAAGAGAACAACCCTTCACTTTGATTATTAAAACCCTTCACTTTGATTATTAAAAGTAGATATCTCGTTCAAATTTTTTTGTTTTCCATAGATTTAGTCATAATTTACTTTTACCGGATGGTTAATTTTGAAATGGGACTCTTAACCTTTTCAAATATATGTAGACAACTTCTTTGCCTTAGTTAACCAATTATTTCATTCAAATTTTTATTCATACCGTGTTTGACTTGATTATAATTGGAGCAATTAATTTAATTAGGAAAATTCGCCTCGTTAGCTGGATTAAGGTTAATTTTATCTTGTTGGGTGGATAATTGGATATACATCTTCTTGTATTCCTACCCAAAGCCAGATCGGACGTTCTTACTTATCTTCCACGATTATTAATAATAATAATAATAATAATAATAATAATAATAAAGGTAAAATGTGTTAAATGAAGTCCGAAATCTCATCAAATTAAATTTTAAAATATATAAATAATACTAATCGTCATAAATAATATCTATAAGAATGAAAATATCATTTTTATTTTTTTAATTAAATTTTAAATTTTGAAATCCCATAAGAGGATATATATAGTCAAACAAAAACCAGATTAAAAGCATATGTTAATCTGCCCAACAAATAAAATAAAGCATGAGAAAGCCCGTAAATTTATAATACTTTTGCAACAAATACCACCAAAACACGAAATCAACGATCGCATTTGTTCGATTACAAACACAAGTTTGAATCTTCCTCTTTCTGGTACTTCTTCTTGCTCCTATCTTTGATCTCCATTCGTTTTCTAGCTTTCTCTGGAGTCCGATTAGCATTACTTTCGATAATGTTCTTCTTGAAATCATAGTCTCTACATAATCCACGATTCCGCATTGTTGTTAATTGTTATGGATAAAATTTTGATCGAGCAGAGAAATTGATAGAAGAATTCTTGTTTGACTTCGTGTAGGTTTTGATTGATATAAAAGTGAAGTTCGTCAGAGATGACGATAGTGCCGGCGGTGAGGATATCCGATCAAAAACTGATAGTGAAGGATAGAACAATATTGACGAAAGTGCCGGAGAATGTGGTTGTAACACCAGTGACGGAGTCGGAGTCGGAGACGGTAGAGGGATTCTTCATCGGAGCTGAGTTTTAGGAACCGGAATCTCAGTTTGTGACGTCACTCGGCAAGCTGCGTGACGTCAGGTTTATGGCGTGTTTCCGGTTCAAGCTTTGGTGGATGGCTCAGAAGATTGGAGATTTGGGGCGGGAAATTCCTTTTGAGACTCAATTTCTATTGGTCGAGAGCAAGAGCGGGTCCCACGTCGGATCTGACGATGTCATTTACACAGTTTTCCTTCCCTTGATACAAGGCTCCTTCAGAGCCTCCCTACAGGTATGATTTTCGATTTTTCATATATATATATTTATGGAAAATTCCTCGCTCGTGTGGTGCCTATGAAAAATTATAATTTCTATTTAGTAACCAAGTATTTTTAAAATTTCTTGTGGTGTCTATAAAATTTTGTTTAAATAGTCTCATGATCATTTACTTATTTTCCATCTAAAATGTTAAGTTATAGAATTAAGTGTAAATTAGTTTCAATAAATAAAGTTAAAAATAAATTTATTTTGAAACAATTTTATTTTAAAA
Source organism: Fagopyrum tataricum (assembly GCA_002319775.1). Taxonomy (NCBI): domain Eukaryota; kingdom Viridiplantae; phylum Streptophyta; class Magnoliopsida; order Caryophyllales; family Polygonaceae; genus Fagopyrum; species Fagopyrum tataricum. Next base: position 52,451,462 of record CM008283.1, read on the forward strand.
ACAAATTAAATTTATTTAATTTAATTAATGGATTTTATAAGATTTTAAATTAGACCATGCAAATATTTTAACAACATTGAGAAGATAATTAATAAGTAACTTAATTTAAATAATTGATCAACAAATAAAATAATATATTCAACAATAAATAAATATATGTATAATTTTGCTAGAAAACATTGCACTTTCTAGACAATATTTTGTACATTTAAATTTCTAGTCTATTTGATGGCTAATAAATTATGACTAAAATACTTTTTATTAAGGTAATATACCCTTTTTATTATTTTATTTGTTGATTGCTATAACTATTTAAATTAAGTTACTTATTATTATTATTATTATTTCCTTAATATTGTTAAAAAAAGTTTGCATAGCCCAATTTAAAATCTTCACTAAAACTCAAATTAATTAGATTAAATAAATATTATTTGTTTAAAATTGAACTTGTTTTAAAAATAATTATTTTTGGCTTAATTTATTTTAACTAATTTAAACTTAATTCAATAACTTAACATTGTTGGATGGAAAATAAGTGAATGGTTATGGATATTAGTTTAACAAAACCTTGTGGGCACCATAATGAATTTCAAAAACAATTGGTTACCAAATGAAATTTACAATTTCTCATGGACACCATGAGGAATTTCCCTATATTTATTTGTTTAGCGTGGAAATGTATCAATATGAACCTAATCTATTAGTATAATAGTATTAGAATAATTATATTATTGTCAACTGATTTTAGGATGAAATTTGAATGCTTGTATACATTAGTTTTTTTGGGTACCTTCTACCGTTCTACGTCATACACGCGGATATAAAAAAAATAAATTAACATGGTCCGATTCGAGTCTATTATCCTGTTGTTTGGCTAAGCCGACTTTGTGTCAAGTAGATCAAGATAGTTGCACTTGAGGGGGAGTGTTGGGTGTAGAAATGTGTTTCACATCGACAATATAAAACCAGTGAACCTAACATATAATACCTAAGGTTACTCCTCCTATTGCCAATCGATTTTAGAATGGAACACGAATATTTGTGTGCATAGGTTCAATTTGGCACAATATTAAAATACAAAATGTTATATTTAGGTCAAAATTTTACATTTTATGCTTTAGATTTCATTAGGTGATGTAACCATATGGTTGATGGAGATTCCTATTACTTGTGGTAAGACCGTTCATGCGAAGCTGACCAGAAATTTGTTATTAGGCTGGATATGGACCTAATATTCAGGTTCGGGTTTGATCCAGAAAGATTAACCTAATCTATTTATACTTACCCTAGGGATTTTTGGGCTCAAAATGAACTCTTTAAAAAATTGACGAAAGGCCTATACCTAAATATTAGTCCAATTCTGGTCCAACAATAGATTTTGCGATATGGGTCTAGACCGAAATTTGAACTACCCTATAGTTATGGCCTATGGGATTTACACAAATAAAACGTACACTAGGGATTCAAATTTCATTAGGTGATCTAAGCTTACTTATGGATCGGTCAAGATCTTCTGTATCACTTCCCTTGGATATCCTTGTATTCCTATTACGTGATTGGTTGAATTTATATTGTTTATTATTTTTCTCGTAAAGCAGTAAAATTTTAATTACTATTTATTTAGCCTCAGCGAATCACATGTTAGGGATACATTATCACTGATACAGGAGATCTCAACTGCTTATGGATGCAAAATACTTAATTTTCACTGTAGGGTAACACAGAAGATGAGCTAGAGCTTGCTTTGGAAAGCGGAGATGAAGAAACAAAGGCCTCATCTTTCACCCATGCGATATTCGTAACTGCAGGAAAAGATCCCTTTACTACAATCACAAACGCCATAACATCCGTCAAGCTTCGTCTCAATACATTCAAGCAACGCCACGAGAAGAAGCTCCCCGGCATTGTTAACTACTTTGGTTGGTGCACTTGGGACGCCTTCTACCGAGACGTGACTCAAGAAGGAGTAGAAGCTGGACTCGCTAGTCTATGCTCGGGTGGAACCCCTCCTAAGTTCGTAATCATAGACGACGGTTGGCAATCAGTTGCATTTGATGAAGTGACCGCAGAATCATCTACAAAACAAACTGACCCGGTTGTGGCTAGATTGATAGACATCAAGGAAAACGAAAAATTTAGAAAGAAAGATGATCCCTCTATTGGTATTAGAAACATTGTTAACATAGCAAAGGAAAAATATGGATTGAAATATGTTTATGTTTGGCATGCGATTCCCGGATATTGGGGAGGAGTTCGTCCGGGTGGTGACGAGTATGAGTCCATGATAAGGTATCCGATGGTGTCGAAAGGAATGGTGGAGAACGAGCCGCGATGGAAGATGGATGGATATCATGGATTGGTTATGCAAGGTTTAGGGTTAATTAACCCTGAGAGTGTTGACAAGTTTTATACTGACTTGCATGGCTATCTTGCTTCTAATGGGATTGATGGTGTCAAAGTTGATGTACAATGTATTTTAGAGACATTAGGAGAAAGGATAGGTGGTAGAGTTGAGCTAACTAGGATGTATCATAAGGCGTTGGATTCTTCCGTGGCTAAGAACTTTCCGGATAATGGATTCATCGCGTGCATGAGCCATAATGTGGACTCGGTGTATTGGTAAGGATTATGATCAAGTTTATTGTGGTATAAAATGTGGTTTATATTTTGATGTTGTTTGGTGTATGTATAGCTCGAAACAAGCAGCGATAGTGAGGACCTCGGATGATTTCTACCCGAGTGATCCGGTGTCGCATACTATACACATTGCTGCAGTGGCTTATAATAGTGTGTTCTTGGGAGAGATCATGCAACCGGATTGGGATATGTTTCACTCACAACACCCTACAGCTGAGTACCATGGCTCCGCTAGAGGGATCAGTGGCGGGCCTGTTTACGTTAGGTACGTACATTACCGAAATACACATTACTTTAGTAACTTTGTCTTGAAGGATGAAAACCAGTAAAACGTTGTCGTTTCATTTTGGGACAGTGATGCACCTGGGAAGCACAATTTTGATCTACTCAAGAAGCTTGTGTTGCCTGATGGTTCGATTCTTAGAGCCAGGTTACCTGCACGACCCACCAAAGATTGTTTGTTCAATGACCCGGCTCGTGATGGTGTCAGGTTAGAAAGAATTGAATCCTTCAAACACTAATTATTAAAATTCTTATGTGTCGCACACGTCTTTTACTGTTTTTATGTAAATGTTGTAGCTTGTTGAAGATATGGAATATGAACAAGTACACAGGAGTATTGGGTGTGTACAATTGTCAAGGGGCAGCATGGAGTAGCGCCCAACATAAGGAGATATTTTTTCACCAAACAAGCACAGAAGCCATATCAAGTAGCATCAAGGGACAAGATGTTCATCTCATAATCGAGGCGTCGACCAACCCAGATGATTGGAATGGAGACTGTATTGCCTATTGTCACACTACAACCAAGTTGTTCAGCCTTCCTTATAATGCAACTTTGCCTGTTTCACTAAAAGTCCTCGAGTACGAAATCTTCATTATCACGCCGATTAGGGTTCTGGCTCCTGGGTTTAGCTTTGCACCATTGGGGCTGGTGGACATGTTTAATGGTGGTGGTGCTATCGAAGAACTGAGATACGAGACGATCACTACGGTAACAGGGGCGCCATCAAAGAACAGAGTCTACATGGAAGTGAAGGGTTGTGGAAAATTTGGTGCATTTTCCTCTGCTAAGCCAAGAAGATCTAGGATTGATTCAGTTGAGGTTGATTTTAGTTATGATTGGGCTTCTGGATTGGTCATTTTGCAGTTGAATAAAATGCCATATGAGAGCAAAGGAGTCCATGTTATTGAAGTTGATGTGTAAATAAGTTTATTCTATGGATGATGATTATGGATTGTCAAAGAAATCGGTTTGTAAAATTTTTATTTTTTTGGAAAGAATTTCATTTTCAGTTTGTCATAAAATTCCAACCATCAAGATACAAACCTCAATAATTAAGAAAAACTCCACTGAAATTACAGACTTATGATCACAAATCACAATTAACAAATAGTACATAAGATTACATACCAGAAATAAGCAGAGAATCCTGGGTTTTCGTACTCAGCTACATTGTAACATGCCGATTCAACTCTTCAGAAGATTTAAACTGATAACCAGTCCTTAGCACACATTAAAGCCTCCATGGTTTCCGGCCTCAAAGAAGTCCGGTATTGATCCATCTCCCTGACGACGGTATCAAACACGTAATTCGGGCCTACACTCGAAAGTGGTATGGACAGAATGTCACGAGCCATCTTTGATAGTGTCGGATACTTAAGCCTGTTCATCTTCCACCAACCAATAACGTCGAATTCCTGCATTCGCGGCAAAAGAGACTCATCCAAGTACTGATCAAGTTCAGACTTCATTTGCTGGCTGTTAGTCTCCATAATATACATGTCAAAATCCGATAGCCCATTGCTAGCCGGATGATTTACCTCTGCCTCGAGATTTCTGCCTTGGGCGTCAGCTGGATTAAGTGTCATGTACTCGTGGAACAGTCTGTGGATTCCTTCATCCGCCATTCTGGTATAAGCAGGAGCTTCTTCACCAAAAAGCTTTGCAAAGCTGAACTCGACTAGTTTCATTTTGAACCTTGGGTCCATAGCCACAGCAATGGCTAATATCAAGAAAGAATCTCTCCAGTACTTGAGGAACTTCTCTTGTAAGATACTCGCGACAGTGCTTACGAAATGGTCTTCGCTTGCTGCATTACGCGTAAGCTCGAGCTGGATCTTCCAAACTTCATGGAAGAATATGTTTGTGCAAGGAGGAATCTTTTCTACAAGAAAATTAGCAGTTTCATAGAAAAGCCTTAGGTACATACATATGTATTCAGCTTGAGTCCAGTCTTCCATGGTGGGTGCATCTTTGCACTCGGGATCAAATGTGTCCAAACACGAGAAAACTTCCTTTAGCTCGCAAGCAGCGGCTAGCATGTCGTATGTAGTATTCCATCGAGTTGTACTGTCAAGTATGAGTGTCTTTTCGCTCGGTACCTGAAGTTGTTGCTTCAATTCAAGGAATTTGTCTTCGTGAACATGGGATGTTTTCACATACTTAACACTTGACCTGATTTTTCTCAGAACATCTTGCCCAGCTACTAATACATCCTGAGCCATGCTAGTTAGTGTACGAGCTAGGCAACTTCCGAGCAGCAGCTGACCGTTAATGATTGAAGGATTCTTAATAGAAAGTAATCCTCTCATATTGTCACGCCCTGCATCACTCACAGACTGATTGAAAGTGATTGAACAAAGTTTATTATCCAAATTCCAGTAAGAAAGACAAGTTGCCACAGCATGACTAAGAGCAGTGTCGGACTCGGGGAATGGATCCATCACAATGTTGAGCAGACGCCTGTGTAACTTATACTCGCTGTCAATGAACTGGCAGTGCAAGAATGCGTAGCCAGTTGTTTGTGTGGATGACCACATGTCCACCGAGAGACAAATCCTTCCAGGCATTCCGTCGATGAGCTTTTGAAGGTTTTGCTTTTCCCTCAAGTAAGTAGCAACACAGTCTCCTTGGACGGTGTTGAAGTTCACCATATCAAACCGAGGCTGCAGATTCTGAACAAAGGAAACAAAACCAGAATGCTCAATCATGTGTAAAGGGTACTCATGCATTATTACCATTCTCGCAATCTCATGACGACAACGCTCCTGGTCGAATATGAGGTATGGCGAGTTGGAGGTTCTGTAACGTCGTTTTGGAGTATCAGTAGTACCACCCGGTGTGCCTGTCTCAGCTCCAGCACTTTTTGGTACATATGGAGTTAACTGATTTTTATCTTGTTGACGAAGGAGTAAAGGGCAAGTTCCCTTGGCAATATGGCGTTTCAGGTGGCTAGTACCAGCTACTTTTGAACCAGTACTGTATGCAAATGATTGCTTGCATACCTTACAACAGGCCCGCCTACAACCAGCACCAACCGTCTCGATTGTGAAGTGCTCCCACACTACAGACTTCTTTTTGCGGCGCTTGCTAGGTTGAGTCTCAGGATCAGGAAACTCGGTGTTAACCATTTCTGTAGCAACAAGCTGCATATTTGGCGAATTGTCAAATTCTGAAACATATGGTTCTGAATGGACTACTAGATCTGAGTTTATTTGCTGTGAATGGATGATATCTGAATCAACAGGCTGCATAAGGGCAAGATCTGAACCGACATGCAGTTGATGGGCGAGCTCTGATGTGACATGCAGCTCATGCATGAGCTCTTGACTCATCTGCAATTGATGTTCAATATCTGAGTTCACAGCCTCTGTATGCACACCTTCTGGGTGAACATGCTCCATTTTGACAAACTCGTTGTTTTCATGTATGGTTTCCATATTGTACATGGCAGGATGAGTCTCTTGATCAAATGAATGTGAATTGATAAAATCCGTGTGAACTTGATGGGAATCAACAAACTCAGAATTGTCTGGCTGCATATGGACAAGCTCTGAATTCATTGGTTGAGAGACAGCAAGTTCTTGAACATCTGAATGTGAATAGTCCAACTCCGATACAGACGGTTGTTGGTCAGGAATATCCATACTCATAGGTTCTCCTTCTTCATTCAACTGTTCCACACCCATAGTTTCAACATTAGACGGCTTCCCGTTGATCACTTGTTCACTTTCAGCAGTAATTGTTGCTTCATTAGCATCAGGTTGTGTGTTCGCATCAGCAACATGCTCTGAATCATCTGGCTGTAAATTAGTCATCTCTGAACTAACGGGTCCCGGATGAACGGACTCCTCATATGTAACTGATTGCTCCTCGACCATCTCTACTGAAGATGGCTGCTGTTCAGTTAGCTCCAAGCACTTTGGCTCTTCATGTCTCGTGTCTGTATCAGTTTGCTCGGTGTCCATTGGATCATCACTCGCAAGATTTGTGTCTGCCTGCTCTGGGGCTAGCAACTCCGTACTCGTAGGCTCAACATCTACCTGCTTCGTGTCTGTTGGCTCCTCACTGACAGTCTCTAACTCAGCCTGCTCTGACCCTATCACTTCATTACTCACTGGATCTGCCTTGGGATCCTCTGAGGCTACCGCCTCTTCAGTCAATCCGTTAGTCTCGGCCTGCTCTGAACCGACCACCTCATTGCTCACTAGATGTTCCTCAGCAAGCTCAGACCCTAAAGCCTCTTCACTCAATTCCTTTTTAGTCTCAGCCTGGTCTGAGCCTGGTGGCACTTCACCCGCTGGCTCTGCCTCGACTCCTTGACTCAATCCATTGCTCTCACATGGCTCTGAATCTAGCACCACCTCGGTCTCTGGCTGTGTCTCAGCCTGCTCGGAGTCTAACACATCTTCGCTCACTGGCTCTATCTCGGCCTGCTCCGAGTTTAAAGTCTTGTTATTCGGGGTGTCAGCATCAGCCTGTTCTGAATCAAGTGGCTCTGTATCAGCCGGCGCAGAGCTCACAGGTTGTTCATCAGTATCTGCCTCCAAGGGTTCAGTCTCCGCATCTATTTTTTCAGATTTAGCCTGCATTGGATCAGCCACCTTGTGGTTTTCTTCTGTAGTAGTCATCCTGAAAGTGTAATTAACACCACACCAGTTAGTAAACATTATACCACAAGACACTCAATCTTACAAATCCTAGTTATTTCATTTTTAGGTTCATTCATGATTCATCCCAAATTTATCTTAAAACAAACTACCCGGACTCATTGCAGAATAAGCACCAAAAGATTATGGCAGTAAGGTTTACATAGGCTTCAAACTTTTGCCAAGCATAGCTAGCCAAACAATAAAACACATTTGCGTAAAAAGAGCCTTACAGAATCTCGAATAGCAAATAAACATCAAAGACCTTTTGTACATTTTTGCATAATATCATCAAGAACAAAGTATCTGATCAAGGTGACACCTTAAAAAAATGACCCATAAAACGTTTCTTTATTTCCCATTTATAACGTAGACAATACTCAGTTAATTCTAGGCGGGCCACTTGAGAAACTGGGCCTCTTGAAACACAAACCCGTGAACCTAGAGAAGGAGAAGTTCATTCATATATGAATGATAATATCATTCACCCCCATTTCATCTTATCACCAGCGAATTGACTTGTGAGTACAAAAGAGGAGGTGAAAATGGAAGAGGGAGAGAGGTTTGTACAAGGTAAATTATACAGCCCAAGAGACAAAAAGACCCCAAACACCATAGCCCAAAAAGAGAGAGCCCATGATTTAGACCAAGGGGTATATGGGTAAATTTGAACCAGTAATAACAAAGACTGGACTCACAAACAACCATATACAAAAGCCAGATCAAAATATAGGGTTTGTTCAGCAACTCATTTGGGCTTCTAGTGTATTCCATTTTCAATAACAGACGGTGAAGCAAAACAGCCCAGAAAAAAGAAAAAAAAAAAAAAAACATTAAAATACAACGTCAAAAATCTGCTAGCAGCTAAATTTCATGAAACATAATTCAAAACTCAGAAATTCAAGACATCAGCAACAATCAACACTACAAAATCAATCTGAAGCAAATGAACAGCACAAAATGAAATAAACTCCGAAGCTAAATCTCAATTTAAACACGTTCACCTCAAAACTTCAGAGCTCAATTTCATTCACAGATCAGCCCTTCACCAGAGATCTAAAGAAGCAGAGAAGATCAGAACTTACATATCATCCTCAAATCGTCAGATATATAAGCAGGAGAATGAGAATAGTAAGTCAGCGGGATAAACCTCCGGCCACCGCGACCAGATCTAGCTTCAATTAACCGGAGCTGAAGCTCGGAAATGGAGGGAGATGTAGAAATTGGGCTTTATGAAAGGCCAAAAAACAAAATCCAAAAGCCCTAAATTGGACCCGTGATTATTGAAAGGGGAAATCGAGAAACGAAAAGGGTCAAGAGGAAGATGAGTTTTTTAGTTTGGGTAATTGGACAGAAAGAGAATCTGAGTGAGAGGCATAAGCAATTAAAGGGGATGGATAGTGGTTGTTGGTGTGGGCTACTTTGGCTAGTGAGGTCCAATTAGGGTTTTTACATTGCTTTTTTCTATTTCTATGTAATTTCGACAGATATAAAAATATAATATTTTGACGAATTTGATTGTAAGACTTTTAGTATATCTTTGGGCGGACCACAAAGCCCAAACTGAGAGAGAAGAGGAATCGACTACATTTAGGTTACGTTATTTGCTAAATTTGCCCTTCGGTTCGTTTTACCATTGTTTTTATATATATTTTTTATATCGTGTATCATTAGATATTACACTACACTTCTTCTTTTTAATTTTCTTAATATGTATGTATTTTCTTTAATGTCAAATAATATTGTAAACCGTAGATATAATAAATTGGATTTCTATTTTACCACACTTCATGTATCACTTATCATGCGACAATATTTATATAATACCATGTATAATTATTTAATCTATTACTTACTCCGTATGTTTTAAAATAGGAAAGTGAATAAATACTAGTCATGTTTGTAAACATCAAAATTCAAAAAAAACTGATACAAAAAAGGTATGTTTATAAGAACTTATCAATATGAAAAAATTAAATGAGATTCATTATGTAAATATATATACTAAATTAATCATAGTTTCATAATTGAAACAATTAAGTGTGTTTTTTATGGATAAAATATTATAATACATAAACGAGAAGACTAGGTGCACGGCGATAAAATTCACAAATAACTATAATAATAATATGTTTTTATTTTTGCAGTTCTACATATATAAAAAAAAAATTGATCAGTTAAATTTTACGTGTATAACCAACCAAATTCTGTGTTTACAAATGCTTTTATTATTGTAGTTCTACTATATAGAAGGGAAATAAAAAAATAAATATAAATATAAATATATATATATATATATATATATATATATATATAAAAATATATATAATTTGGATGGAAAGGAACAATCACTTTATAAAACTGTATAGTTTGTAACACTATCAATACTTGGCTAAGAAGATCATCCCCAACACAAACTGAACCACTTCTAATGACGAAACACAACTAGGAGAAGTATATATAACTAAAAACCACTACACTGTTAAAGTAGCCTAAATTACAATGTTTCATTGTGACAACCAGTCCTTGGCACACATTAAAGCCTCCATGGTTTCTGGTCTTAACAAGCTCCGGCTCTCGGCCATCTTCCGGCTGACAGTATCGAACACGTAATCAGGGCCAATGCTCGAGAGCGGTATAGATAGAATATCACAGGCCATCTTAGAGAGTGTAGGGTACTTGATCCTGTTGAGCTTCCACCAGCCTATCACATTAATCTCTTGCATTCCGAGCAACACGGATTCTTCCAAGTACTGATCAATTTCCGACTTAATCTGCTGGCTGGAAGTCTTCATTACATACATGTCAAAGTCCGCAAACTCGTTGCTAGAGACAAGATTGTATAGATGTTTCCCGCTTTCTACGTACGAGGGAAGCAGCTTCGTGTACTCGTTGAACAGCCCGTGGATTGCATCATCCGCCATTTTAATGTAACTTGGAGCTTGTTCACCAAATAAGTTCCCGAAGCTGAACTCGACGAATTTCATTTTGAACCGCGGATCCATAGCCACAGATATGGCTAACACTAGGAATGAATCTTTCCAGTACTTGATGAGCTTCTCTTGCAATAGAACAGCAATATTACTAACAAAGTGATCTTCGCTTGCGGCATTACGTGCAAGCTCTTTCTTGATCTTCAATACCTTATGGATGAATATTTCTGCGGATGGAGGGATTTTTTGTGTAAGAAAGACGGTTGTCTCCAACAGAAGTCCCAGGTACATACACATGTTCTCGGCCTGCGTCCAGTCTTCCATGGTGGGCAGATCGTAATTTGGTGTGTCAAGGCAAGAGAAAACCTCCTTCAGCTCACAGGCAGCAACTAGCAAGTCATATGTAGTGTTCCATTTGGTTATATTGTCGAGTGTGAGAGTCTTTTTGCTCGTTAACTGAAGCTTTTGCTGCAATTCTAGGAAATTTTCTTCAGTAGCATTCGAAGATTTCACATAAATAACTCTTGACCTGATTTTTCTCACAACATCTTGCCCGGCTGCCAATACATCCTGAGCCATGCTACTTAGCGTACGAGCTAGGCAGGTTCCGAGCAGCAGCTGACCATTTAAGGTTGTTGGATTTTTAACAGAAAGTAACCCTCTCATTTTTTCACAGCTTGCATCACTCGCCGGATGATTGAAAGTGATTGAGCAAAGTTTGTTATCCAAATTCCAGTAAGAAAGACAAGTTGCCACAGCATGACTAAGAGTAGTGTCTGACTCAGGGAGAGGCTCTGTCACAACGCTAAGAAGATGCCTATGCAACTTATACTCATTATCAATATATTGGCCATATATGACTGCATATCCAGTTGTTTGGCAGGATTTCCACATGTCCAACGAGAGGCAGAGCCGTCCAGGCATTTTGTCGATAAACTTTTGAATGTTTTGCTTTTCACTCATGTAAAGAGCCACACAATCTCCTTGAACAGTATCAAAGTTCACCATATTAAACTGGGGTTGCAGATGTTGAACAAAGGTAACAAAACCAGAATGCTCAACCATTTGTAGAGGGTACTCATGCATAATGACCATTCTAGCAATCTCACTTCGACAACGATCCTGATCAAATACGAGATGTGGTGAGGTGTTGGGGATTTTAAACCGTCTTTTTGTATCAGATTTAGATGTCTCGGCAACAGCTCTCGTTGGTACATAAGGAGTTGATTGGTTTTGCTCCTGTTGACGAAGGAGTACAGGGCAAGCACCGTCGGGAATATGTCGCTTCAAATGGCTTGTGCCGTTTACCTTTGTACCATTACCATATGCAAATGATTTTCTGCATACATTGCAAAAGGCTCTCCTAGTTCCGTCTTCAACCGTCTCAACTTTGAAATGATCCCAGACAATGGACTGCTTTTTCCGACGTTTACTAGGTCGGGTCTCAATGTTACCTGTGTCTGTGACGGCAACAAGCTGCATATTAGCCGTATCTGAACCAGCAGTAGGTGAATTTTCAAATTCTGAACCATGCAGTTCTGAGTGAACAATATCCGAGTCCATAGGCATATGGACAAGATCTGAGTTCTCAATCTGCACCTCGAGTATGAGTTCCGAGTCTGAAGTCTCTTGCAGCTGATGTTCAAAATCCGAGTTATGCTCCATTTTGACAAACTCATTATTTTGCAACATATACATGACAGGATGAGCCCTATGACCAAATGACTGTGAATTGCCAAACTGTGTACGTACTTGCTCTGAACTCAATTGTCCTCCATCTGAATTCACATATTCAGAGCAAACTACAGAACTAGTTTGATGTTGACCTGTATACTCCGAGACAACAGGTTCCAAACCGATGGTTTCTTCAGCAAGTGTTGCATTAGGTTGCGTGTTTTCGCCAACTGGATGTAAAGCAGCATACTCTGAATTATCTATCTGTGAAATAGTAATTTCTGAACCAACTGACCTTGAATCATCTAGCTCTGAGCTCACTGGCTCTTTTAGTGTTCGAAACGCATCAGCCAGCTCAGAGTCCAATGGATCGTCACTCTGCGCCTCAAAACCTTCATGATTGGCGTATGTCAGATACTGAGCTGAGTGTGCGGCCTCATTACTCGCGGGATGTTCGTCAGCATGCTCCTGCCGTATCGCATCTTCACTCAACCCCTTGGTATCAGCCTCCTCTGACTCAATTGGTTCCATATATATATCCATGGAGTCAGTCTCCACGCTATCTCTGTCAGATTCATCTAGCACTGTACAAGCCACCTCATGGTTTCCTAGCACAGTAGTCATACTGCATGTATATGTGAAAACCAGTTAATCAGCAAAGAAAGAATTTGAAACAATATAAACAAGAATAAAGTACTACTGTAACAGAAATGGGCTATGAAGCCTTGTTATTATATTTCAGGCCTTCAATAAACTCAGAGTTTATCCCATACAATTGTTCAGAGCAGGATTTTACGTCAATGTAAGGTCACATTGGCTTCAAATGAGCTTTACAGAATCTCAAAAGTAAAATAAACAGGCAAATTTGAAGAAACCAGAACTATTATAAACATATATAAATGATCCGTACGGAGAATCGTTAAACAAAGGGAGGTTTACTTCTTTCAAGTCATTAAGAACTTTTCCTGATCAACTTCATAAAATCCTATTCCCACAGGTATCATCCACCTGACACCAGTTTTTAGTTTTCTACTGCAAGATTCATGAAAAAGAAATCCATTTTTAAACCCGAGAAAGAAAAAAAAAATTTGAAACCTGAGGCCGTGCAACACTGATATCATGTGCCAAAGAAGTTTGGATTCTATTTCAGAACAACCTCTATTTTAAGACTAACATGAAACCTTATGAAGATAGTGAAGCACACAAATGATCACCCAATCAAGTCAACAGGGTGGAAGAAGGTTCAACTGATATCTATAACAATTATGAAAAACTGAGCCTCTTGAAATACAAACCCGTGAAAAAATGATAAGTCCAGAAGAAACAACAATATCATTCATCGTCGCCTAATAATCATATCAAAAATCAATTGAAACAGGAGATTCAACATCAAAAAATATGAACACCCAAATCTCATCAGGAAGAAAATGAATTAGAACATGCCAGGAGGTAGAAAGACCCAGCGAAATCCATGACCCAAAAGTACAGAAAAGTACAGTGTGTCCGTTAAATACAAATATGAAAGACCAAGAATAAGAAGAGGGAACACGAGTTATAACAAGACCTGGGCGGCTGGTCTACAAATTCAGAGTTTAGGGTTTGTTCAACATCCCATTTGGGCTTCATCTAATTTCCTTTTTTCACCGTCTGTACTCAACACAGCAAAACACCAGCCCAAAACATAATATCATGCAACAAAAGCAAATTTCGCACTAACACAAGTGTCACAGATGTTTACCGGGAAAACTAACATCAAACGAATATTCAAACTCAAAAATTCAAATTTTATCAACACACTACGAAACCAGTTCGGAGCCAAATCATGCCATTCATGCGTATCTTAATTATTAAGATATCAACCAGTCAAAACACTAAGAAGTAGAAAAACAAAGAACTTACGAATCGGCGTCAAATCGTTGAAGAAAAGAACAGGAAACTCAGAAGAACGAAGTCTGACAACTGTAAGCAAAGGTACTGTCGTCGATTGTCCCGCGCGGGAGCTCGTAACTAGAGGAAAGGTTGGAATCCAGAAATTGGGCTTTGTTGATTGGGGCGAAGAGAGTCGAAGACCAAAAAGCCCTGAGTTGAGAAGAGAGAAATCAAAGGGGATAGAAGTTGCTTCGTCGTTGTGGGCTGCTTAAGCCTTGGCTATTCAGGTCCAATTAGGGTTTTGTATATTTCCTATTCTCTCTTTATAGGGCAGGACGGAGATTGATATTTTTTTTCCTTTTTTTAATTCAAGAGACCAAAAGTCCGAAAAGATAGAGGCGAAGAATCGAGATTTTAAAAAAGTATAATATAAATTAACGATTGTTGATGATATATACCTAGTAAGTATATTTACTGACAAATTATTTACTTATTTAAATAATAATAATGTATTTTATATATTCTAATTAAGGAAACAGACTAAATAAATGTATTAATTTTAAATTACTAGTTTTCAAATGGGAAAAGTCCAAAAGCTTGATATTGGAATAGTGCATAGGGAATTGGAGATAAACAAGTAACAAGTCAAATTTTTATTCGATTAAAAGGATTTTTGCTCGATTTTTTTTATTGCCCAAAATACGACTAGTTTCAAAGATGAGATATTTGAGCTATTTTTCTTTTCGGTTATTATTTTATTTGATTTTATGATGAATTTTTAAATTTTTTATAAGGTATTGAGGTGATTCGGTTTTGGTTATAGTTTAGTAGAGTTTGTCGTGTAAAGACAAAAATATTTTGTAGAGTTACTGTCTTTCTAATTTTGTAGATGGTAGGGGCAAGACGACAAAAACATTTACTATCATAATTTGTTTACTCCTAAGATTTGTAAAGTTACTATCTTTCTAATTTTGTAGAGTTATTATCGAGAGATATGAACAAATTAATTTTTCACGCAGGGATTGGTTATCCATTCACCTAACTAACAAAAAGACAAAAATTAAAAGAAATACGGTTAGAATTCATGTGCACTTGTCGTCTTTTAACCCATTAATATACTCGAATTTTATTTGAAACCTTATTAGAAAATAATTAAAATGTAAATACGTACATAATCTTATTAACATTAAATATAATCATCCTTTAGCGTTAGCAACGTTTCTTCAATCGTCACAACCGCTCCATACTCTATAGTCTTCAAGATTACGCATCGATGAATTTTTAAAAAAAAAACATGATACTTATTCTAAGGAGGAAGTATATTTAGTGGATGATTCTCTCATATGCGTAAATAAAATTTCAAATTTTTAAACCTAAATAACTTGTTAATTGCATATGTTGATTTCATTGTTTGCAGCTATTTTGATCTTCGAAGGATCACAAACATGAGCATCTTCTCAAGTTTGATGAGTTAATGAAAGTCGAAGTTTTTATAAAAATAATTAATTTTTTAGTTTCAAACATAGTCTTTACTTTCGATCTTTTGGATTTTTAGACATGTAATTCTTAATCGTATATTTAATTGTGTCATCAAATTAGCGCACTAAATTATGTTTGTGATTTATTTTTCGTCATGTTATGATAAAATGTTTCGTCTTTTTTTAAGTTGCTCAATTTATAGGATGAACCCAATATAAACCCGACTCACCCGATAACCCGCAATACATGGTTTAGGAAAAAGGGTGCTCATATGGGTATGATTCGTGTGAACTATTTTTCAAGTGTGGGTCTAGTAATGAGAGTGTTGCAATTACCCATCTTCCGCACACAATGTCATGCGTATATACAACCATATTTGTATCTTCTTAAGTTACATGCACACTATAACCAATTATTGTGTGACACAAAGGGATTGTCGTTTGCGTCCTCGTTTCACATTCATAATTGATCAAATGCATCTCTCGGTATTCCTTTAACAAAATGGTTTCATAGACCCTCCACGGATACCAAATTTGGAGTAGACCTGAATAATTCCAGCCCGGTCGTCCACCCAAAAACATGAACATGAAAATCAGTTTAGTCCGTTCGGACTTGAACCGGATTTTTACCGAACGGGTTAAGGTAAAGATATTAGCTCGTGGGTCAACCCGGCCCGCATATATAAGTACTAAAAAAATATATTCATTAAAAAAGAAATCACCTCATACCACCTAAAATTATTTTTCCTCTACTGCCGCTCGAATTAAATGCTAAAATTTCTAATTCATAACCCTAATTCTCATATTTCCTCTCTAGTCACTCTCCAAATCTAAGTCGCGACGGCAACTCCATCTCGTTGCTCTTGGTCTCGCTCTTCTTGTTCACGGTGAAGTCCATCCCGCCCCTCTTGTTCGCGATGAACTTCATCTCGCTCTAGTCCTCTCGTAGACTCGTTCGTCTTGTTCGCAACAGTTGTGTCTCGCTCCTCTTGTTCGCAAACTCGCTCTAGTCCTCTCGTTTACTCGCTCCTCTTGTTTTCATACGGGCCGCCCTGAGCATGCCCACGTTTACATGTGGGTGGACATGGGTAGTGTTAGAGGTCCGGGCAAGGCGGATCAACCCCGATATGGGCATTTCAGGGTAGAATTTTAAATTTGGTCCGACTGAGCCCGAATTTGTATAGGTTTATTATTGAGTGTGTCATGTGTCCGACCTATCCTATAGCAAACATGTCTCACATGCAACTAAGTGCCCGTTTGGTTGGAGCGGTGAAATGAAAACGGAATGGAATTGGATAAGGGGAAGAAAAGGAAATAGAAATGATGGAATTACTTTCTTGTGTTAAAAGACCTTTAAACAAACATAGTTTTTTTTATTGATTCGGAATCATTCCGTTATCGAAAATGATTCTTAGAGCTTCCAAACGAGCCCTAAGTGTATAATCCTTTTAAACGAGTCGGTCTTAAGAGTTTTCACTTTTTCTTTATTCCGTTTTACAAGGAGTTTCCGATTCATCCGGTTCAACCGGTCAATATTGATTTACATTTATGTTAGGTACTTCATGAAACCATTCAAAAAAGACTCTTTCAACCACATAGCCATATTTGTAACATCATGGTGATTCAAACTAAAATATTTTACACAACACTTAGGGCCCGTTTGGAATTAGTATGAATCATTACGAAAATGAAATAACTCCGAATCAATTTTAAAAAATCAATTTTACTTAGTGACTAAAGTAAAATATTAGAGATTTTTAATATTTAAAAAATAACTTAACAATTTTTATTTAATTTTTTTCAACTTAACCGTTTTCATTCTGTTTCTAATTCACCGCTCGACTCTTAAAAGTAACTTTAACTCCATTTCATCACCAATTATTGATATTTGGACACCATTCAAGCACGTTGTTGAAATGAAGAGCAAAGATTTGTAACCTTGTAAAGTTTGTGAACGTGCTAAAAAGCCTAAAAACATGCGAAAATGGTACAGCAATGAGTCAGGTGGGCCTTGCAAAGAACCAAGCCCAATTGAAACAAGTCATCATTTATTTGTCCTGTGGGCCAAAGAAACAATTACACAGTGTTGGCCCAACCAACATTACAGTGAAAGTTTATCTTGGATGAAATTTATATAATATATTGGATGAAATTTCTAATTACATATAGAAAAATTATCGAAAATAATACCAATTACGAGACATTAAATTTTTATTTTTTTTTAAATTATTAATTGGTATACATATTATTTTATATTAAACTAATTTTGATATTGATGAAATTTGGCCAAATTTTATTACAATGCTTGACGTTAAAATTTAAATTAATAAAATTACCCATAAATTATACTTTCTTTCAAAAACCACTCATATTACTTTGTACACTTAATAAATATGTAACAAAAGTCATGACCCACTTTATTCTTAAATATTTTAGGCTATAAACTGATTAAAAAGTTTTAAAATTTCAAGGGGGAAAAATTGGATTAAAAAAACTCGTAATTAGTGGCAATCCTATAAATTTGGTATTTTTATTTATATTAAAATTTTAAATTTGAAAACATAGGTTATGAAATTTGTTTTAAATATATTACTCAAACTTTTAAATTACACAAATTTGTTCATAAGTAAACTCCTACTTTCATTAAGATAAATGCGGATGCTTTTTGTAAACAACATATGGGGTATTGGTCTTGGTATGTGAATCAAACGAATCGGAGGACAATGACCACTAGAGTGTGCTCATGCGGAAGCAATCAACCCTAGGTATGGTGGAGGCTATGTAGAGGTGTTGCTAGTGTATCATCGTCGAGACCGACTTTTAACGGTGGCGCGGGTTTACAACCACAACACTCTAGACCTTTCCTATGTATGTCTTATGATGGATGGCATAAACTTTTCTTGTTAGCACTTCTTACATCCCTGGGGTAGCAAATAAGGAGGCGGAAGAACTTGCAAAAGTTTATCTCCACGTTGGTAGTGAGCAAGTCTTTTGCAAAAAATTATCCAAAAAGTGTATTTTCTCTAACACACGTTGAACAAGTCTAAGTGTCCGTTTGATTAGAGTGGTAGAATAGAAACGGAATGAAATCGGTTAAGGGAAATAAATAAAAATGAAAATGATTTGATTACTTTTATGTGTAACAAAACATCTAAACAAACACAATTTTGATTGATTCGGAATCATTCCGTTATCGGAAATGATTCCTAGCGATACCAAACGAACCCTAAATATATTTGTTCCTTTAAAAAAATTCTATTTTTTTAAATATCACTCACAAACACTTTTTTGTTTCCCTCACACTATCCATACAAAAAAATGGCATCAACACGAAAGATGATATACTAACCAAAATCTTTATTTTTAAAATATCAAAACTTCTTAATCTCTCTTACTATAAATAAATTACCTTTTATATATATATATATATATATATATATATATAAAGTAATTACTTAACCTTTATTACATAAATCTTTATTACATAATTCGTTAGATATACAAAGATAATATGGTTGATTTTTGAAAGAAAATATAATGTGGGTGACTTTGTGTGATTTAAAAATTTTTTGGTGGTTTTTGTAATAAAAATTGGTCACAATTCACCCCATATTAAAATTGTTTTAATGTGAAATAGTTTGTATAACAATTAGTAATTTTTAGTGTTTGTATTATTTTTTGTTTATGTTTTGGTATTACTTTTTCTCAATTTTTCTTTGTACGTAAAACATATGATATATTTATATATAATTTAAACTCGACTCTCTTCAACTATCAAATTCATGAATGACAAAAAAGTACGTGTCAAAGATATATGAACATGACTATGACATTAGGTCATCGTCCAAGAAACAACAAAACTCTCAAACGAAGGAAAAAAAAACATCAAATGGGATAAACTAGAGCATGAATTATACAAACTTAATTTCGATGAATAATACACTATTTATAATGTTTTATTTTTGAGAAATTAGTAAGGAAACAGGAATATAATGAAATAATGCATGGAAATTAATTCCATGTTTTATCCACAAACTCAAACACGTGCAAGATCTCCAAACTAATTATTATTTATTTATTTTTTATCGTTTATTTTTTGGAATGTCTTCTTTTTGCTAGTAACTAGTTTGGCACATAATCCTAAATTAATAAACAATATTAATATATGTTGATTTATGTTTAGTTTGGCCAGCGTTTGTGGACTTAGACAAGCTAGTAATAAAAATATAGGTTAAGGTCAACCGACCATATGATAAAATATTATATTTATATGTTACTATATGTTTAGCTTTATAATAAATACTGCATTATACGGCTGTGTGATCATACGTCACATTCGCTGTCAATTGATCGATCGGCAATTAGATTTGTGTTGAAACACAATCATATTCATACACCTTAAGCATATTGTCATTATTGAATATCTATTTTTATGAAAGTATTAGTTATTGTTAATTAACAACCATCAATAGTAATATCAATTAGGGGTGATCATATGTACAAAACCGAACCGAACCGTAATAGATCGAACCGAATCTAGCTAAAAACGATTTTCCTGAAACCTTAGACCGAAAACTGAACCTAAAAAATTAGGTTCGTTTTGGTTTGGACCTAAAACCGAAATTCTGAAATATTAGAACGTAAAAACCGAACTTATTAGGTCGGTTTCGGTTCGGTTTAGGTTTTGGACCTAAACGGACCTAAAAAGTAAACACTACAAGTATCGATAGATAATATAATAAATAGGAATTATTCAAATCCAACAACGTAAAATTCGTATTCGTGAATACAATAAAACGATAAAGTTTAAATCTCTAACACTTTTAAAGCCTACAAAAATAACAATCTCATTTAAGCATCAATTAGGCAAATCCACCAATCCACCGGTTTAATTATTCGACGTCAACGCTTCACATCTAGTGATCTACGTGATACGGAAATTATAGAAACAAATTAGATATTGTAAACTCATTTACTCATTCATAATACTTATCACCAATTCAGCATACACATAAAGTTTATGACTAAACTCAATCATATTCTCCTAGTTAAAAAAAAAAAGGTTTTCAGTTTTAATGTGAGTTTTCCGGTTTTTACCCGAACCGAACCGAAACCGATTTCTTAAAAAAGCATGGACCGAAGACCGAACCTAGATTGTCGATTTCGGTTCGGTTCGGTAAACAGAACCGAACTTGCTCACCCCTAATATCAATAAGGTGAAATATGTATTTAAAAATTCACAACTATAATTCTTAGACAAGAAAAAAAATCACATCAAAACTTCACAAATAAAATTAGTTATTGACTTGTAGATAAAAGTTACCTATAAATTAAAAAAAATACCGGGTAATAAAAAATAATTTAGTTACAACTCAAAGTAAATCAAAATTTAAAATTTGTTAAATTAAGAGTATATCTTACAAATTCACTTATAATCTTGATATTTCACAAATTTACCTAAAGTATGTCAAACTTTCCAAAACTATTTATTGTTTCTGAAATATTTTGAATAAACCACTTGTTATTCTCAATTTTGGAAGGAAAAAAACACCTTTAATTTCAAAATACGTTAAATTATTCGTTTTTTGGGTTCTCACTAAGGGCATGTTTGGTATTCATATCTAGATATCAAGATATGGGTATCAAGATATAGGTATCAAGATATGGATATGAGATATCAAGATATGGGTATGATATGGGTATGAGATTGATATTTGATATCTTAGAGGAGAAAAAAATTGAAGAGGGGAAGCATATTTGATACCACTATTTTTTTGAGTATATCAAAACAAGAGAAATTTGATATCCATATACTCTTATACCAAACAAAGATATGCGTTATATTTATGTCGATATCCATATCTAATATCTAGATATAGATACTAAACAGAACCTAAGTGCATTACAAGTTGGGTTCTCACTAGAATTCTTGTCACGTAAGTTATTTTGAAAATTTGAGGATATGTGTAATAGGTGGTTTGATATATCTAATTTAGAAATAAAGGTGGGTTTTAGTAAAATTTGACAAATGATAATAAATTTTGTGATTTTGTGTAAACTTTGACAAATTTGGGTGATTTTATCCAATTTAAACAGTATAAATGATTAGTGAAATTACTATTTTTTTCTAATTAGATTATTTAACTGTTCGAGTTAATTGTTTTCATGTTAATAATTTATGTTAATTTTAAAAATGGTGAAATTATTTTGGTAAAATGGTTAAGTAAACTAATTTTTTCTAACTTAGCATCAAGTAGGGTAGTTTATTTATTATTGACAATTTATACCCTTTTTATTTATTTATAAAGATTAATTAAAAGGATTGATTGGTGATTTTAAGCATAACATTTAATAATTCTTTAATTGAACTTGGTAATCTATTGTTATTTCTTTTTAAAGTTATATATCAAGTCTACTCACACATACTAGTGTTGCACAAACATAACATTCGATTTGAAAATTGTACTTACCCAAAACCTCTTTCGATTTACGCAAGTAGTCTCGATTTACACAAACCATCGTCTCGATTTACACAAACCCTATCGATCGATTTACACAAGCCTTATCGATTTTGTACACAAGCCTGGATTTACACAAGATTTACACAAGCATCGATTTACACACGATTTACACAAGCCTCGATTTACACAAATAAAATCTTCACGTGAAGTAGTGAAACACAATCAACCCTGCAAAAATTGACAAAGAACAACATGCATGAAGAGTTCGAAGAACAGATCCAGGCTTGCTGTCTAGCCTGCACGAGAGGCCTTTGTCATGCCCGAAGTCTGGGGGAGGGAAACCGGCATAGAACGGGTCGTTGGCGGTTTTCGGCATTTCCACTCGGCTAAAAGTGCTTCTAGGCTTGGTGGCGACTAAGAACTCGAAGGTTGTTGGCGGATGTGCAAAATCGGCAACTGGCGATGGAGGGGTTTTTATAGAGCCTCTATTTTTCTATTTAACATAGACGTGCAAAGTTTTGCACGTCAAAGTACGTGAACCTACACACAAACATTTGAGATTTCATCCTAAAACCAATTGACAATAGGAAGAGAAGCCCTAGTACTTATATGTTAAGTTCACGGGTTTCATATTGTCGATGTAAGACACATTTTAACACGCCCAACGACATAGGAGTCTTGGTACAATTAACAGATATTGAAAATTGAATTCACATAACATGGTATAAGACTACAAATAATAATGCATTATTACATATTTACATGGAAACAAATTAAAAACGACAAAAAACAGGTTAAGGGACTCAAAATTCCAAGGCCAACAAGTGTGAAAGAACTTTCTCCCAGGGGGCATAATTCTGCCCAAGTAAAATAGTGTGCCTTTGCTTTAAGAAACAAATTGGAAAAATGTGTTTGATTGGGTTGAAGATTCAAGAGAGATGTATTATGGGATTTGTAATTTTTTCTATTTACCCTTCTTCACCCTTATCTTGAGAAATGTAACTTCTCTATCCCTGTCTAGAGATTGCAGAAAGTACCTCACTTGAAACCTCAAACGTGTTGGATGTAGAGATAGCTTCTATGTTGTACTTTTCTACTACCAAATATGAATCTCCATTTTGGTACAATAAATAATATAATAATTATGGCATTCGTTTGTGAAACATAATTCAAAATGGGTTTTAAGCATAGTTTTTACTTATTGGAGTTAAGAAAAAAAAACTCATTAGTAGATAAACTAATTAAAGTTGATTGGTAAATTAAAATGAAATTGATTGGAATAAATAGGACTTTAATATATTTATTAGTTTGATGTGTGTTTGGGAGAACGGGGTTACTGAAGATTATGTAAGTGTAAGATTATTGGAGAAGAAATACTTCTTACGTAGAGAGTTGTATTTTTAATATATGTTCAATAAACTACCATAAGCTATGTAAAATTCATTCGTAAAACTTATAAAATAAGCTATTGTAAGTTTGAGATCCAATTAGTGAATAGTTAAATAACATTATCCATAATAATTCATTCAACAAGTTTCAGGCAAAATGAAGATCAACTACCTACACATGATCAAGTTTGACTCAAATAAGAGAAAGAGAAGAAATACCTTACCATACATGGAGAAAGATGAAACCAAGCTTTAAACAGTAAAATACCACATGAATACAATGTAGACAATCTTCTTCTTTCAAAGTTTGATTTGAACAAAGTGAAATAGAAGGAGAAACATCAACCTTAATGTATGGACTAAGGCCTCATAATGAAAAGTCAAAGATCCTTCATTCATTTCTCAAAATTTTATTTATATGGTTTAACAAAAATAAGAAAAACCTACAAAAAAATCTTGTAGCGGCATAGTGGAACGGTATGTGAATAGTACTAGACATGTCTGTTGAACCAGTCCATTGTTTTTTTGTATGGATCGGTCTACTAAACAGGTTCTCCGCATGACTTAGTGTAAATTTGTTTGACCCGTTATAGTGTATTTTGCTTGACCCGATCTAGTATAAATTTGCCTTGTCCAATCCAAGTTTGGTTTTTGGTCGGTCCAAGGCCATTCTTTTGCTTCCTTGGTGGTTTTCTTTTCCTCTTGATGTATGCCCTTCCTTGTTGCTTACTTGTTACGTACACATTCTTGACACCTTGGTTTGGACCTGGATCACCATTTGGGATGTTTTGGTTCTTGTAAGCTCCTTGATACTACAATTCACCTATAAGACACCACAAAAGAGAAGTAGTATCTAAATATGAATCTAAGCATGAATGTCTTTTTTAATGCAAAACTAAGTCTAAACTAAGCAATGTACAAGCAATGTACAAGGGTTTCTTAAGCCTCACAACACCTTCAAGCTCATCACACATGTCTCATATCTAACGTGAATGTGCAAAACCCCACGCTATATTTCACATATATTCGCTTCCCATATCTTTGCTACAACCATCCATAACTTTGGTAATCGACTCGAGTCTTTCCGATCTCAACAACAATTCCGGGATCATCAACACCCAAGCAATGTGATAACATGATTTATCGACCTGTTGCACTCATGCATTTAGTTAGATTTCCCCTTTCCGTATTCATGTTTTAGCCTTAGTTTGTGCCATTTATGCTTGTTTAGTTCTACTTTGCAAGAATAGATGTCTACACACATTATTTGTGGCTTTGTAGGTGATTTGGCACATTTTGGAGCTAAAACGACGTATCTGAGGATCAAGCCTCGAAGTGGACGCATTGGAGCGAGCTACGTGCACGGGAAAGGCGAGGAATCGAGCTAAAGACGTGAGGAATCGAGCTAAAGGCGCGAAGGAACGAAGAAGACCGTGTCTCGGACCAATTTGGACCAATCTCGGTCAGACTAGACCGAGATGGTCCAAATCTCGGCCGAGATTTCTCATGGCTCGGCCGAGATTCCACTTGGCTCGGCCGAGATCCACTTGGCTCGGCCGAGATGACCATGGCTCGGCCGAGATGACCATGGCTCGGCCGAGATTTCTCGATCTCGGCCGAGATTTCCGAAGTCCTGACGCGCTGAAGGTTCTGTTGCCAAATCTCGGTCCCGACTGGCCCGATCTTGGCCGAGATTTCTGCCCGAGATTTCCTGTTCGGCGATTTTATTTTATTTTTGGATCGGTTTTAGCCCAGCCCGTCCTTTGGAAGGTTGTTGGCTATAAAAGGGAAGCTCCAGGTTATTTCTAAGTGTCCGATTTAGTCCGTTTCTTTTAGGGTTAGGTTACCCCATAGGGGGAGCCGCCTCCCTTCCTTTCCCCTCTTCTCCACCATTGTTCTTCATTAGTTTACATTAAAGTTTCAGACTTTCACATTGAGTTTTGTTTGAAAGACATTGTTGATTGAAGATTTAATACAATTGAAGGTTTTCATTTATTCAAGTTAAGTTCTTTTATTCCCTTTTGTTATTTCTTTATTTTGTCTTTGATATGATTGTTATTGGCTAGAATCTTGTGGTTCCAAGGTTGACAGGGATTTGTTTATATCTTTGATTAAGAATGGAATGTTGTGCTTTATGTTTTGGCTTTGAATTGCTTGAAATCCTATTGGTTGGCTTGTTCTTGAACATAGTTAGAATCCTTCTAGCTAGTAACCTAAGTTGGAATTGAGACTTACCCGGTGATATTCCTTCATAGATACATGAGAGACTGATCATAGGTAATAAAGGTTCATCCTTTATTGGTTGAATGTGCTTAGATTCCTTGCTAAGTAGGGTAATACCTGAGACTTACCCGGTAATGGTTTACCTTTCCCTTAGTTTGTAGTCTGGTTTGTTTAGAATTTCCTACCTCTCTACCTTGAGACTTACCCGGTGATAGGTAGTTGGTTTGGAACTAGATAGTCTTGAGACTTACCCGGTAATAGACTGTCAGCCTAGAAACGTTCATCCTTATGGCTTTTCTACCATATATCTTTATGAGTCTTCTTGAATCTATATGTATAAACAATGATCTTGAACCCTTGGAATCCATGTTCTTCCCTTTAACTTGATTATCTTTGTTTTCCTTTTTGTTTGTTTTATTTGATTTTCAATCAATAGTGACAGTTGATTGTGAATCCATGAAAACCCTTTTCAAACCTTTTTGACTTATTTCCCTTATCTTTTTCAACCTCCTGTCTTTAATTGAGATCTATTCTATTTATAATCATTATTGCATATTAATCCCCTCAATCCCTGAGATCGACCCTGAAATACTTACATTTACTGTGATTGACCCATGTACTGTGAGTTCGTTGCAATTTAGGGAGTTATTACAGGTTTATAAATTTAAAAATATCCCTTCCTTATTTTACTAACTTAAGTCTTTATCATTATTGATAAAAGTTTATAGGGGTGTAAAAACAGCGAAAACAATGTACAAGGTTGCTTAAGCCTCACAACACCTTCAAGCTCGTCAGCCTCGTGCATGATCAACCAACTAACTCATATGCAATTTCTCTATTTATTTAAATATCGTATAGTCTACATCAATATGCCTTTTGTCCACTTTAAATACGGGTCACATTAGAGCAGCTATGAAATATATTGGTTAAGGATTGTAAATATAGTTACAAGTCTTACTTATCTTTATGTTTAAAGTTGATTGTAACAACCATCCATACTAAAAGCATAAGTATGATTCTTCACCAACGTCCTTTATGAGGATTTTAATGTAAAACTATTATAGTACTAATAGGTATTGAACAGTCGCTATTTTAGCAGAAAATGATAAAGGTTCCACTATGAACTTCCTACTAAACTTTAATTAAGATGTTACGTTAGGTATATCATATCACTATCTCATGTACTCTCTTATATAATAAAGTTGATTAAGAAATGAAACTTGACGTATAAAGATTAAAGATTTGAAGCAATAAGACAAATGAAACTCCACGATTAATCGGGACCCAAAGTTTATACTTTTACTTGTAAGTTGTAGATCTTAGTGGTTGTCGATTTTCGATTTGTGCACAATATGAAAAACAAAAGTAAATCAATGAATTTTAAGAATATATATATATATATATATATATATTCGTGCGTGCGGATGTTAATGGTATGCAATCTTCATGAATTACTTTTTAGGTTGTTAATTCGTTTTATGATGAAGTATCGTGGATTTGTATGCTCTTAACATCGTTTGGATCGTTGGATACATGAAAAAATTAACACGATATTAGGTTTCATTAAGATTTATGTGTTAACCTAGGGTTGTGCAATGTCCGGTTCATGCCATAATGACACATTTTAATTTATTAAAATTAATAGAAATTGTGGAAAAGGTTCAGAACTGGATTGGATTGGGGTGTATCAATCCAAAACTAGACATCCGAAATTAACGGTTTCAAGATCAGATTCGACAAGATCGGATTCGACAATAACTATTCAACATTGGGTTGAATTGAATTATTCCAGTCCTCAACCGGACATCCGACATTAACGGTCCAAGGCCGGGCCGTAATTTCTTGTCCAAATCGACCCAAAAATGCACAACACAAGGTTACACCTCCTACCGAACACATACTTAACTTGAACCAAATTCGCTACTTGCTAGTCATACTAACCCTTGGGCCGTATACGATCAATCCAAACTTTAGTTTAATAGTTTGGGAAGAACAACTAAAAAAGGTGCAGTGAAGAAAGTTGTATAGTTTTTGGATATAATTACAGCTTTGTACAATATTTTTTTAAGGGAAAGTGTAATAAAATGCAATCAATCAAAGCATTACCCACTAACTTTAATAATTGTTCTTTTGTTTAGTGAAAAGACCTCCCTAATTAAAGTTGTGTTTGCCAGCCAACCACCACAACGATCAACTCAATCCAACCTTTTTTTAATAAAAATTAAATAAAGGTTTAGTCGTCATAAAATGTTAAAAAATTGGAACATTTTAATCATTTTTTTTTCATCCTAAAACTATAAAGAAGATTTAAGAAGAAACTTTTTTTAAACTTAAAATAGTTAATTATAAATTTATGATTGATACTATTTTAAAGAAACCCATATTAAATATTTATTGGTTGAATATTTTTTTTTCAAAATAATTTATTGTTATACTCGTTATTTAATCTATTAACTTGAATATTATAATTACTTTATTTTTATGTTTTTTAATTTATGAGTATACATGGAAAAACTTTGATATCTATATATAACTACTAAAGTAATATACAAGGAAGCTGACGTGACGCGTTATGAAAGCAGTATTTTAAAATGAATCTTACAATTGACGTCAATAAATCTTTATTTTTAGCCATTAATTTTTTAGATTTTAAACTATATTATTTTTCGAAACGGTTTTACATTACTTTCACTCTTGGATTCCGGATATGAATTTTTTTTAATGATTTTAAATTTGAAATTCGCTAAGCAATAATATTTTTATACGAATTTTATTATTTTTGAGCGATTTCACGTTAAGGTAATTTTTTGTAAATATTTTTGTTTAATGTTTTATAACTACTTAAAGCAATGTGCGAGGATGCTGACGTGATGTGTTGTGTAAACAATATTTAGAAATGGAGCTCTCACAATTAACGTCAATAAATATTTATTTTTAAATTATTTTTAACCATCAAATATTCTGATTTTAAATTATATTATTTTTTTGAACGATTTCACTATACTTTTTACTCTTAGGTTAGATATCAATATATATTTTTAAATTATGTTTAGCCATCAAATCTTTTGATTTTAAATTACATAATTTTTTTGTAAATATTTCAGGTTACTTTTTATTCTTGAACGATTAAATATTCTTTTTTCGGATATCGATATTTTTTAATGATTTTGTAATTAAAATTTCTCTAAGCTATAATATTTTTATATGAATTTTCATTTTTTTGGAACGATTTCACGTTAGTGGTTAATTTTTAAAAATGTTTTCCTTATTTTATTGAAGGATTATAAGCACAATCTATTTACGTTAAATATTTTCAAGGATTTTGCTATCTCACATCGATTATCAAGTAAGAACGATAGTTTGATAACTTGCATAAAAAGAGGATTTGAAGATTAAACAAAACATACATTTCTTAGACTTTCGGCTAAGTTCAAGTATAATTTTTATTCATAATTGATTAGTATCCGTTATATGGGACTTTTACCTATTGTTTTGTGAGTCATTAAATATTTTCAGCGATTTTGCTATCCACATCGATTATCAAGTAAGGACGATAGTTTGAGAACTTGTATAAATAGCAAGATTGAAGATTAAACAAATCATACATTTTTTTTGGTCTTTTGGCTAAGTTCAAGTATAATTTTTTATACATAACGGATATTAATATGTTATATGGATCGTTTACCTATTGTTTGTTGGTCATTGACCTAATGTTATATTTTAAGGGGTTTTGTTATCTCACATCGATTATCAAATAAGATTGATATTTAAGAACTTGTATAAATAGAGGGATTGAAGATTAAACAAATCATTCATTTTTTGGCCTTTTGCCTAAGTTCAAGTTAATTTTATTCTTAACGAATTAATATTTGTTATATGAATCGTTGAACTATTGTTTTGTGGATCGTTAAATATTTTCAGTGATTTTGTTATCCCACATCGATATCAGGTAAGACTGATAGTTTGGGAACTTTTAACGGATATTAATCTATATATGGGTCGTTGACCTACTGTTTTGTGGGTTGTTAAAAAAATTTCAGCGATTTTGCTATCTCACATCGATCATCAAGTAAAGTCGATAGTTTGAGAACTTGTATAAATAGAGGGTTTGAAGATTAAATAAATCATACATTTCTTGGCTTTTGGCTAAGTTCACGTATAAATTTTATATGTATCGTTTTGTGGATCGTTGACCTACCATTTTGTGGGTCGTTGACCTACTGTTTTGTGGGTCGTTAAAAATTTTCAGTTGATAGTTTGTAGTTTCAGAACTTGTATAAAATATAAAGGGTTTTAAGATTAAACAAATCATACATTTCTTGGTCTTTTGGCTAAATTTACGTATAACTTTTATTCATAGCAGATTAATATATGTTATATGGGTTGTTTATCTATTGTTTTGTGGGTCATTGACCTAATGTTTTGTAGGTCGTTGAAATATTTTCAACGATTTTGCTATCTCACATCGATTATGAAGTAAGGATTATAGTTTGAGAATTTGTACTAACAAAAAGTTTGAAGATTTATATTATGAAAGGTAAAAATATATAATCCTGAAATATTTAAAACTTAAAGATATTCGTAAACTGAAAAATCTCTGGACATAATCCGATAAAGATTTAAAATATTGTTGATGTATTAATATGTATTTAACTTTGTTATTTGATTTAACAAATCAAATACGTATATTTTCAGTATAATATGTTTATCTCCTTTTTTTTGAATTTTTGTACTCAATTTTTATAGAAAATATTTTTATCCATAATTTTTTTAATATTTATTTTGATCATATTCTCATAAATTTGTTTGTCCCAAATCCATTATCAAATAAACACTAAACTAGTTAGGATAGTAAAATCAAGACTTTTCGTGGATAATCTGAATATTTTTATTATTGAAAATTACATATAGTGTCCCGTTATTTTATACTTTTTATGATATATTTAGAAAATTTTAAGTTTTTTTATAAAAACTTTATAATTTTCGGAATATACCTATGAATTCTTAACTTGATATTCCGAGGAACAAAAATTTGATTATTATTAGTCATTTTAGGTAGATAATTTTTGGATAAATAAATTATTTTTGTATTCTCTTTTTATTTTAGCAATAGAGATTAAAAGGTACATCTTTAAAAAATTTGAAAAAAATTAAACATAATTTGAAAAAGCTATATAATCATATGAAATTACCTGTATTATTTTATTAATGTATAAAAATCAATTCAAAACTAATTTGATTTTTTTTTGATGAAGTGATACGAATATATCAATTACTTGACATAAAAATCTCAATTGTTGTAGGGATTCAAATTGAGTGTCCTTTAGAAACTGTTCTATAATTAAGAAAGTAAAAGAAACAAGAAAACAAATCACATCACTACAAGTTTAATACTAAAGACATATCATATACAGGAAGGGTCACAGCCCATAACCCATAAATAAAGATAAATTATGCATATAAATATAAATTTAGTTATTACTTTATTTTCTATTTTTTAAAAAATACTAAGATTTTTTTAAAAATAGAATTGTGTAAGATAAGTATTAAAATTTTAATATCATAAATGTATTAAAAGAAACCCAGAAATTAAAATGAAACATAATGATTGAATAATAAAATACGTTGAAAAATATCATTCATGGAAACTATAAACCTAATATAATAAATTTTTTGGAAATAATTACTTTTTTTAAAAATAAATACATTAAGGGATGAAAAGGAGGAAAACGCCGTACTATATTAGATGGAGCGTCCGACAGTGCGACCTCCGTCCCGTGAAAAACGGGTTGTATGCATGTCATTGTACACCCCAACGGATGGGACCCACTCACATGCAACCATGTGAGATTTTCAAATTTAAAAATAAAGACATTTGGGTTTTGTTTTTGGCCACTCGCTCTATTTCCCGTTACGATTTCACGGTTATTTCATTGTAAAATCAACCTTGGTTTTCTGATTAATTAATTTATTGGACGGAAGTTTATTGCACGAAAGTTGAGTACATAAAGCTTATAGAAAAACATACGTGTTAGGAAGTTGGCAATTGAAAATTACGAAGCAAAAACGTTTAAGTTGGTCTATCTCCTAAAAGTTTTTCAACCTAAAGCATCATTGCGGATGAGAATACGAAGTTCGGGATTATTTGAAAAATTGGTGTTGGAGGTCGAGATTCTCAGATGGGTCAATCGGTCAGCAACACAGTTGATTTTTCTGAAAAATGTCTAATTTGAATTTCGTCAAAACAACGACGATCTAGTTTGTTCGACCTCCCACGAACAACTCCTCAAACCTTTGAGTGTCTTGATAACCCAATGATTATCACCCCTATTTTTGATCTTTTTGATCTAAAATATGATAGCCTCTTGTAAGCCAAATTTAAGAGCTAAACCTTGAACTTTTATTACCGAGTTGAAGTTAATTTTTTGAGCATCGAGGATAACAACCTCTTCATTGTGATTCCGAATCACAAAACCAATGGATATTACTCCCGAACTGAACTTTGATCCATCAAAGTTCACTTTATGGAAACAAGGTTTTGGTTTATCCCACTCGATGTTGTGTTTTTTCCTTTTGGTAGGGATATTGTTCTTTTGTTGTTGTTTTATATCGTAGTCATCTTCGTCAATGATGTTAATTTTTCAATTATGGATTTGGTTTTTTAATGAAAATGAAAATAGTTGCAAGGCATGCAACCTTGAAAATTCCAATCTTGTTTTTTTTTATTTCATGTAGGAGTTCATAGGCTTTTTTTCCATGTCTAATGGTGTAAATATCGGTCAAGATTAATCTATCATTTTTGGCAATGATTTGTTTACTAAAGTGACAATCAATAAGCAAGTGAGACAAATCCTCAAGATGGTGGTTACACAATTCACAATGCCATGTTATAACAATTCTTCTTTCGTCTAGCTTAGCTTTTGTTGGAATTTCGTTTTTTAATAGCTTTTGTTGGAATTTCGTTTTTTAAAATTTTTCAAAGGAAAATTTTAATTTTAGGTTGGATATCAAAATTCAATATCCAATCACAAGCATTGTTTGGGAAATAACTTGAATCCTCCTTAATCAACACAAAAGTTGATTTAGTTGTGAATGGACCATTTTTACTGCACTTTCAATGTAATTTGGCACGGATTTCGTTTTTTGGTATAATTGTTTCCATATTTTTTCTTCTTATCTCCGGGTTAATGATACTTTGTAACTCGTTATCAGTTTTGGTGACATTCCAATTTTTTGAGTTGTTTATGAAGTGACTAACTTTGATGTTTGTGTCAATTTGATTGGTATATTGAACTAATTTTATAAAGGGTGTAGTTGTGACTCAATTATAATGACAATAGTTAATTGATTTATCATTTCCGACTTGCCAAATAAGACCATTTTTAAAATCATTTTTTTAGCTTCATAAGGTTGTTCCATTGCCAAGACGTTGGACCTTTCTTTTGATATTGGAGAATATTATGTGTTTTCATGTATTTTTCATTTACAATTTTAACCCATATATTGTTTGATTCGGTTAGAAATTCCACAAGAGCTTCATTTGTAAAGCTTTGTTCGTGGTTAAAGATTTTCTTAATTTGAGACCGCCGTTCTTTTTTGATTTACAAATTTCATCCCACCTGATGATAGGCGTGTATTGGTCCCCTTTGTTCCAGAAGAACTTTTTATATGTTTTATCTAACTCCAACATATTGTGGATCGGGAGCATAAAACTTTGCATGGCAAAGATCGGTTTAGCCGCCAAATTATGTTTTATGAGGGTGTTTCTCCCTTCTTGTGATAAAGAGTTAGCCTTTCATTTCAAAAGTTGTTGTTTTGTTGTAAGGTTAATGTCCACAAATGTTTCTTTTGTCACTCTTCCATTAATTATTGTGCATCCCAAATATTAGTCTAAGGTTGTGGTGTGATTCATGGGCTGAACATTTTTTTAACTCGGCAATGCTACTCTCGCTGGCCAGAATGAACAAATATGAATATAAGGGATTATTGTTGCAATAATTTGGGCTTGTGTAACGAAGAAGACATCTTCTTCTTTACTCTCCAACGATGACCAAGAAGAAACCTAATCTCGCTCCTCGTCTTCGTTACCCTTCATCTACTGGCGGCGGCGGCGGCCATAGAAGACCGACGGAAACGGCCGCAGAAGTCCGGCGACAACGTACGTTGAAGACCGGTGACGGCATTCTCGTTGTTGACCGTCGACTTCCTAACGTTCTTCAGTTCATATACTTCCAACCTAATTTCGTTTCTGATTTATGTTTGTACAAATTTGAATCGGAATTTAAAGATTCAGTTTTTTAGTTGGAATTTGAATTTGGGTTTTGTGTTTGTAGGTATGAAATTTGAATTGGAATTGAAAATTTTAGGGTTGTCTACCATATTGATGTTTATTTGTTGACCGTAGTGTTATCTCTTTTTTGTTTATCATTATGTTGTTTCCATTATTCATCCACAAGAGTAATATTGACATATATTCACATAAAATTAGTTGTTATCTTTTGTTTATCTTCTATTATTTGCAGCTTAAACTAGTTTTTCTCTAGTTTATGTTCATACATCTCAATCTCAAACAATTTCCAAAAAATTTGTTACTCTTTCTAAATTTAGAGAACGCTAGGAAGCTGTCACCGGTCAACAACGTGATGCTACGAAGCCACCGCGGGTATTCTGCCAATGCCACAGCCAGTCTTCCATCTGAACTAAAAAAATCTCTATGCAAAATCCAAAAAACCACAAATTAGATGACACCATCCGTAATTTCTCTACAAAAATAAATCTTTATCTGTAACTTTGTACCTACGTCAGCTTCAATAAGTCTTTCATACATTCATCAAACTTATTTAAATAAATAAGTTCGTTCAATTAGCTTCATTATCCACTAAACTTCGACTCAAATAAACTCAGTGTTTATAAATTGATTCGAAGCTTAATCTAAAGCTTATCTATAGTTGACATTTATAGTCGTTGAGAGAAAACAAAAGGAACGTCTACCTAGAAGTTTAACGATTGATATATTAATTTATAAGGTCGGTTGAACATCATTTTTTTTTTT
This sequence comes from Fagopyrum tataricum, assembly GCA_002319775.1. NCBI lineage: Eukaryota > Viridiplantae > Streptophyta > Magnoliopsida > Caryophyllales > Polygonaceae > Fagopyrum > Fagopyrum tataricum. The sequence goes on from CM008283.1 coordinate 52,486,109, forward strand.
CCAATATTGTTTGGACATATGTGTCTATGTGATAGACTTGTACCGGAAATGCATATGTGTTTGTAATTTCGTATGCAAACGTTTTCAACATGTAATCCGATGAACTTTGACATTGCATTAGAGTCGTTTAGCCATATAGCTCAACTTAATCCGTGAGTCCTTTAATTACTTTGACATTGCATTAGAGTCGTTTAGCCATATATCTCAACTTAATCCGTGAGTCCTTTAATTACAAAGAAAATGTGATGATAAATTGATATGGGGACAAAAACTCACCTTCAACTAGAGGACTCGAAAATAGAGGAGGTAGGCGTGAAAAAAGAAGAAAGGTAGATGTATAGATTAGGGTTAAACCCCTTGAAACAACTTATAGCAAATTTAGGCGTATTAAACCTAAGACACAACTAAGAATGATCAAAGAACTCTTCTGCTACAATCTTACACAATCCTTGATATGATCTCAAAAGTACAAGAAGGAAACTTGTGAATGTTTGATAGCACCAACTCTTGCAATTGGAATTGTCACACACAAGGATTAAACGTGAAACTTAGTTTTAAAAAAACGATTAGAACCCTTCATAATCGGGCCTATTTTAACCTAATAAACTCCTAAAACTATTTAAAAGGCTAATTATTAAAGCAAACCCGTAATTATAAAATAGTCTAATTATGAGTTGAAAATAATATCAAACTAGCTAGATTGAATTCAATTCAACAACTTGGATCGTTATTCCATCCTCTCATGTACATCCAAATCTTGAGCCAAGCATGCGTGAAACCTTCCTCCCATGCATAAGTCCTTCCATGCTTGGTCCGGTACGGTTCATCCTCTATTATGATTCTCCTTAGTTATCTTCTTCTTGGTTGTCTCCCTCTCATCATTCTTTCTTTTCTCCTTCTTAAATAGCGTTTCACTTCTTGGCTGCTAATTTTCATGATCATGGTCTCAAGTCGAGTTAGGTTAAGAGATGCTACCACATCTTAACCTATTTGAGTCTACGTACATACGTATTAATATGCACACACAACTTTAATAGTAGTCCGACGGGCTTTAACAATAGTTAGTTAAACGGACTTCTTGACGACAAGAACATAAGGCATATTTTCTAGTTTATACTATTATGCTAGAGATAAGATTGCTTTCATCAATTTTACTAAATTTACAGAATATAATGTATAAAATACAATAGATTTTGGAGTGATCCTACTAAAAAATTGCTCCAAACCAACGCTAGCTCTTATGTTAAAGACCAACGGGCTTATTGAATGTGGCCGTGTGATGTGGGTCATATATATAAGTGAACATACATTGACATTTCAATTTTCTAACATATAATTTCGGTAGTGGTTTATCGTAAAATCGAATGAAATTTAGTGCCTTTGGTTGGAGTGTGGAATGAAAACGGAATGAAATCGGTTTTGGGGTAAGAAATAAAAATAGAATTAATTAGATTACTTTCATGTGTAAAAAGACCTCTAAACAAACATAGGTTTTGATTGATTCATAATCATTTCGTTACCGAGAATAATTTCTAGCGATATCGCCCTTAGAGTTACTTACTCTTCTATACTAGTCTATTTCGTTATTTAGAATCGATGCGAGATACACATTACAACAAGTTTATATAAGTGTAAATTGAAATCATATATACACTAGCACGTTTGTTTTAAGTTCATCATATGTTAAATGAAATTTTATACTAAAATTAAACGATAGTAGAAAAACAGTCCACTAAATTTTATACGCTAAGATTTAGGGTCGAGTGAAAGCTAAAGCTGAAATAAAAGCATAAAACGATTAGTCGAGGAATAGCTAAAAAAACCCACATCGTACTAGAACGATGGACTTATAATTAGGTTATTTTACCAAAAAAATAAAAGAAGGTTTTTTATGCAAAATTATTACTCATGTCGAAATTATGTTTAACCGCTGCTATTCAGAGTTTATTACCAATGTCAACGCTATTCTTTATCCAGCGTTAAAATATAGGAAACTGTATTCAAAATATTTTATATACGTATATTCTTGGGTATATTGATTTTTGTTATAAATTTAGAAAGGGTGAAATAAGTAGAGAATATTGAATAATGAGTTGATAAGGTCTTTTTTGTATTGTTGATACTAACTAGGATCTTAGTAATGTTACCTTTATTTTTAATTTTAAAACTAAGGGTATAAAGGGAATTTTAAAGAGAATTTAAAATAAAACCCTACAAATAGGATTTATCTAGGTTCGGGTTCTGGTTTAGTATTGGTTCGGGTTCCGGTTCGGTTCAGTGTCAGGTTCAGGTTCAGGGTCGGTTCGGGTTCCGGTTCGATTCAGGGTCGGCTCGGGTTCCGGTTCGGTTCAGGGTTTCGGTTTGGTTGGGTTTAGGGTTTTCTTTTGGGTTGTGTACCTTGTTCATGGAATCATTTCAGTTGGTTTCATGCAAAATGTACTTGTTTCCCCCTACTTTGTTTTCCTATAGGGTATTAAAACTAATCAAATTCTACTACAATTAGTTCAAACCACAAGGAATGATTCCCAACAACTTCATGAACAAGGATGTACATATGGACTAAATTCGTTTCCATTCCGTTTTCATTTCCGGAGTTTAAACCAAACGGGCCCTTAGTGTTCTTCTTTACAAAAAAGGTCCACTCTCCCATTTAACCCAGATAAGTACAAATTTCAATTGTAAAAGCTAAATATTTAAATTAACTTGTTTGGTTTTTGAAATGGAAAATTTAACCTTTAATTTTCTATTACTTTTCTATATAAAAAAAGGGAATTTTCGATTGGTACCCCTGTGGTATTGGGTATTTCGAATTTTGACCACAACTTTTTTCGAGTTCGGAATTTACCCCTCAGTTTTGCAATTTTTCGACATTTGTCATTCTCCTCAACCATGGTTAAATGATGTGTTAGTTTAAATAAAAAATTATTAAATTAAGAAAAGGGGAAAATCTTCTCCTCAACGACGAAGTAATGCTCCCTCCAGACGAAGTTGTTGCTCTATCTGCTTCTCCTCAACGAAGAAAACTCCCAAACGAAACAGTCATCTCAAAATGAGCATATGAAGCATTCATCTCAAAATTAGAAAGCTCCGTTGTCCTCCATGAAATTGAACCTACCATATTGAACATTCTTCTTTCTTCTCCATGAAATTAAACCAACAATATATTCTTCTCCATAAAATTAAACATTATTATTTCTTCACATGAATTTGAATCTTCTTCATCTCCAATAAATTAATCGTTCTTTTTTGTTCTCATGAATTTGAACCTTCTCCCTTCTACATAAATTTTGCAAAAGACATCCTTAAACTTAGGGACATTTCACTCGATACCACACAACCTAAGAATTCTATGAGAGCAAGTTGACAGGGTTATAACGCCAAATCGAACCTCAAACCCTCCTAATCGAATCACAAGAACTCATACGCAAATGGTCTTTCGAGCGAAATTGAATGGCCCTCCAAATCGAAATACAAGAACTCATACTTAACTGGTGTTTCAAGCGAAATTGAATGGATTACCAAAGGGAAGACCGAAGAGAGTCTAGGTCTTTTCAAATCGACTCGCTTAACAAAGATCTAGCTATTGACTAAAAAAGGAACGTATATGCTTGATTTCACCATTGTTAAGCATATCTCCGTTGTCCTCCTATGTGTGCAGGCTGTGTTCAAATTTCAGTCAGATTAATTAATTGTTATTTAAGACCAAGTTTGGAAGCTTGCTTCGTCGAGGAGAAGTAGAGAGAGCAACAACTTCATCTGGTGGGAGTATTACTTCGTCGATGAGATAGGTTGAGAAGAAGATTTCCCCTTTTCTTAATTTCATTTTTTTTTTACTTAAACTAACTCATAATTTAACCATGGTTGAGGAGAAGGACAAATGTCGGAAAATTGCAAAACTGAGGGGTAAATTCGAACTCGAAAAAAGTTATGGTCAAAATCCAGAATACCCCATACCACAGGGGTACCAACCGAAATTTCCCAAAAAAAAACTATACTGACAAGAAAATTTTTTGAAAAATATTTTTAAAATATTTTTGTTGAAAACTAACGATCTAGTTCATATACCGAGCAAAAACTCGGGTACGGAGGTACAAAGCAATTCCTACCGTTGATGCTCTTGAATCTTGATCCAACGCTTCAGATTACTCCATGTCATTTAATGAATTATTGGGCAACGCGGTGACATTTTTGTAATTACATGAAGTTCAGACGCCATTTTGTCCTTATAAAATATGTATTTAAAAAAGAAGGATGCGGTGACATTTTTTAAATTTTCATGAGAAAACTTTAACAGTTATTATTTCGGTTCACGAGTTTAGTTCAATTCGTTCAAATTGTTTATTCTGATTGTTCATAGTTTTGTTCAATTAGTTCAAACGTTTTGTTCTTTTATTTTTTTTATTTTTTTTTTATACATTTTTTCCGTTCAAAATTTTATACATTTTCGTTCAATTTTTTTAAATAATAGTATACAAAATTTAAGTTTTAGTTAAAAAAAATATTCTAGTTCCCCCATTTTTTTTCTTAGTTCATATTGTTTGTTCTAATGGTTCATAATTTTTCAATTTAGTTCAAACTGTTTATACTAACCGTTTTTATCTTTTAACATTTTTTTTTTCAAATTTTTTGTTCATTTAGTTCAAATGTGCTAATCATTAGCACATTTGAACTAAATTAATTTATATCAAATGTGCTAATGTAATCACCGCGTTTTCTTTTTTAAAAGATAGATTTTCAAAATGACAAAAATACTGCTTGAACTTACTATGATTACAAAATTATCACTACACTCCTCAGAATTCATTTAAACATGGACTAATATGAACGGTTGGATCAAGTGAATCAACGACCGAAATTACTTTATCCCGCCGTACCGCAGATACCAGGCCACAAAACTAAGCAATTGTTATATCGACTTTTTCCATCGTAAAAAAAAATGAGAATGGTTATTTATATTTTTACAAGAGAAGGACTATGCAATATCATACTTATGCGATTTCCTAGAATAAATGTAAATTTAATTTTTCATATCTAAATCGGAACGAAAAACCACAAAATAAAATTCCAAAAAGAAAAACCCATGAATCACAGGCTTTCATACGTTCATTGTTTTTGGCTTTGTTTATTGAGGTGAACTCTCGTCTCATTTGCAATGCGCAGCCGTCACTGTTACGATTAACAGTGAATGATTTATAAGCGAAAATGTATATATATTTTTTTTCAATTTATAATTAATAAGCTGAAGCTATAAAGTCACGACGGTCGATTTACAAAATGCCAATCGCATTCGCAATGTGCAACCGTCACGGTTAAAATTGCGAATGTGTGACGTACATTTCTAAACCCTACAAGACAAAAACACGCATCTGGAACAAGTAGTTGTCAGTCCTCGAATCATAAAAAATTCAAGAGCGAAGACAAAGACGTGAGCGCGAAGACGAAGACATTCTAGGGCAAAAAATCGAGAGCGAAGACGATGGATCAAGGTGTTGACGAAGGATGACTATTCCACAGGCAGAAACACATTGCGGTGGAGGTAACGATTACGAGTTTTTTACAGTATTTTAGGTTGGAATCGGAATTGAAACGAATTTGTTTAGGTTAGTATGAAATGAATTTGTTTAGGTTAGATTAGGTAGGAATTGAGTAGAGTAGGTTGAAATCGAGTAGATTAGGGTAGTTTAGTTTAGATCGGATAAGGTTTGATCCCCGAAAAACGTCGAATGAAGGCCTCCAATGATGTTCGTTCGAGAAAAATGAATAGCTGCAGCCACGGTCACGAGTTCCGGAACCGTGGCTGTCATTGTTCACGCATCCTCATTGTATGCAAGCTAATTAAATTGAATTAAATTATTTTAAACTATATTAAAAATAAATTAAATTGAATTAAATCAAATTAAAATAGAATGCATTAAATTAAATTAAATAAATTGTATTAAATCATATTAAATTAAACTAAATTATATTATATTATATTAAGTAGTTATTAGATTATGTCTAAAAATTAACTAAATTAATTTATATTAAATTTAATTAAAATTGTGATATTAATTAATATTAATTAAATTAAATGAATTTTAGGTTAATAAATTTTTTAAATTTTATTGTATTAAACTTAATTTATATAATTAATTAAATTCAATTAAAAGTATAAAATTAAATAAATTAAATAAAGTTGAACCGAATAGTATATAAAATTTAATTAGTTAAGGTCTCTACTCTTACGTATATTAGCAGGGATGTAGAGGCGGAGGCGTCCTACGGCCTCATTACATAAAGCTCGCACAAATGGTAGTGATATTGTGTCTTAGGTTCTGTAGACATTGATTCAGTTATCTCGGTCATTTGGACCGTCATCTTCAGAGTCATCCCTAAATGTTCGATTAGATTCTTTACCTAACCCATTTTATGCGATTGAGGATGAGGAGGAGGAGTTTGAGGATTCGCGTCAGACTTATACTAGACGGCAATAGATCCCACTTGACGATGTGGCTCCTATTGTGCAACATGCAGAGATCCCAGCTGAGGAACATGAAAATATTCTTGTTGATGAGCATGCAGATATCTCAGCTGACGAGCATGCAAAGATGTCAACCGATGAGCATGTAAAAGATGTTTTTATCCCGAAAAATCCGGTTATCGATCGAGGCCGCGTTGTTGTCGACACGGGGCACCCTTGATTGCTAGTGTGTTGACAGATTATGCTGGTCATTGGGCTTACGGTGTTTGGATGAGTGAGGTTGATAACTGAATCATACTTGTAACAAATTATCTTATAGTATAAATTGATGAAATGTTAAATTGAATCTACATTTGTTTATGAAGGAGGATTTCAAGAAGTCGGATACTGCACTCAGGCGGTTGTGACTAACACCATATGCATAGTTCTTCCCATGAAACGAGTCCAATCAGCCGTTGAAAAATATACGAGAATAATTGGTTCCTTCTTCACGCAAATAATTCGGTAGAACCTAATTGGAAAATAATAGAATAAAATTTTTATATTTCGTTACAATCATCAACTTACAATAAGCTAAAATATCCTTATCTCAAAATGTGAAAGAAATTCGTATAGCTGACTAAATTTTGTATCATTGAACAAAATCAACATATCTTCATCGTCTTGTGTTGTCATTTTCGGTACCAATTTTTTGGAGAGTTTGTGAAGGCTGATCCACTTCTTATTTGACTCTCAATATATATAACCGAACATACATAACTTTTGAATTACAACAGTCATAACAACAATCATATTTATTACCGTTACACAACAACTATTTTTTAAAGGCTAGATCAGAACTTGACACACATTCAGATTCCCGTAGCCGTCACATTTACGGGTTCCGAATGCGTAACCGTGACGGTTGCGCATTGTGAATGTGGTTGGCGTTTGGTAAATCCATCGCCCCCTCTTTATAAGTTTTATAAAGAGTTTTAAAGATTTATTTTATAATATTTTCATTTTATCACATCTAATGTTTTAATGTTCTATTCATATATTAATTATATTAATTTTTTAAAAAACAATGTTGTGTTTTAGATTGGTGTGTTAAATTATGGCTCAATAAAAGTAGGTCGGGTCATGAGAACTGAAATGACGGGTTTTAATTCAAGCTGGACTGAAAACCTCAAAATTAGTTCGGTTTTAAGGTTATTGTTTTATGGGTTTTCGGTTTGATTTAAGAACCGGACCGCAGGTTAGCGATTCAAATCGTTTTTTTAAACCGGTTTTTAGAGAAGTAAAGGAGGGTCGGGGTTAAGAGTTATCACTCACTTTGTCTTTTTGAGTTTCCCATCTAAGAGGCTGATCAACCTGAGCCTTCTCCACAAACGCAGTCACACACTTATGCTTACACAGTTACACAAATGCAAACTTCAGAGCAACGACGCCGAAGAGCTAATAGAAGGTGTCCTTTCAGCCGACCTCTCCTTTCCTGCGACCGGACTCTTTTTTTTCTTAATTTTTTGCTTTAACTCTTATTTATTTCAACTTTCAGTATTTCGATTGTGTTCTTATTCACCATTCATATTCATAATGAATCGTGACCTCTTTTTTTTTGTTTTAGTGTTTCGTTCGTATAATTTGAGCAATCATCTTCTTTGTGGATTGCGATTATTTGAAATGTAAATCTGTAAACCTAAACCTAAATTTTTGGTTTCAACATAAACTGATTTTCCGTAAATCCAAACCAAATTTTTGTAAACCGAAACTGAACCGAAAACTTCGGTTTTAAAGCGAACCTAAACCAAATGTTTCAATTGTGGTTCACGTTTTGTAGGTTTTCGTTTGATTCATTTTAAGGCGGTTTGGTTCAGTTTTCGAGCATTGTTAGACTTATATTAAATTGTCATAATTTTGTTTCAAAAATGACTCGTTATATTATTATAACACTATAATAATAAAGGTAAGTGTTAAATGGATGGAAATAAGCTTTTTTATATTGGATTTTTCAGTATTTTTGAAACATATCTAGAAATACATGGAAAGTGTATGTGTTTTTTTTTTGGGTGTACGGAAAGTGTATATGTTAAGATAATATTAGATCGATCCACGGTGTGTACAATTATATGCTCCTGTTATTAGTAACGTCATCGATCGCTAGGCTGGACGAGGCTCCACCCCATCAAGAAAGCCATAAGGTAGATCGCTAACCTACTTTTTTTTAATATCACAAATATATTCGAGTATTGGACTAGCTAGATATATTTCGTAAGTTAAAAGTTCCGAACAAAATAGAAGAGATATGAGTTATTATAGCATATAAAATTGCATTGAATCGAATGTCTTTGAAAAAAAAAATTGAACGAAGGTTGCGGGTGACGATAATACACAATATTAAAACACAATAATGTCAGCATACTTATATTACAATGTTAAATTTTATAATTAATTAACTTGGTCATTTTTTAATTACACAAGTACAAAAAGTATGTTTACACAAACTCAATCGAGATACACAAGTTCAATCGAGTTACACAAACCCAACAGTCTGTCATTTACATAAGGTCGAATTACACAATGTTGATACACAATGAATACACAACATTAATATGACATTTTCTGTAATTATAAACTTAAGTCAAATTCTGTAATAATTAAATTCAGAACATTTGTTGCACTTCAAAAGATTATGAGTTATTTTCGTAAATATAAACTTTGGTCAAATTCTGTAATTATTCTTTTAAGGCCGGATTTACAAATTAAAAAAGTTGGGCCATTAATATTAATAAAATTAAAGGGTTTTTTTTAATAATTAAAGATACATGTAAATCAAACAAAACCCTAGGTGGTTCTTCTTTTTTAATGTGATTAGATTCAAGATTTTATGATGTTTAACAAATAAAAGAAATGACTAATAGTTTGGGAAATGACTAAAGGTATAGAATTACTAAAATGAATGGAATCTGAAATGAAAAGTTTATAATACATAAATACTATATATTATAATAAGGAGTATGATCGAATTTCTAATAATATATCTAATATTTGTTTGGCGTACTTAATTTTTAGTCACAATATAAATCAAATATTTGATTATGAGAATACTACAGTTTTTTTTAATATGCTTATAAAAATTAAAAGTAATTGTCGATTATCGAAATAAGTAACTCGTAGTAAGAACAACACGTGACAAAATATGAGATGACATAATACGGTAATAATAAGTGATAAAAATTGAGATGACTTACGTAAAAATGAAAGATAGTCTTAATTACTTCTATTTAAATATTATATCACATGGAACTTTCATCTTCGATTTAACGTAAACAATACTGACAATGCCTTGCCAACACTTTGCCACATAGATCCTTCGAATCTTAATTCCAATACCATGAATAAATAACTGATAACAGGGTTTATCGCCTTATTAAGCATGTATTTAGATAGATTTATCCTTTCCTATAGAATGAATAAGTCTTAGTTTGTGTCATTTAGACTTGTTTTGGTTTACTTTGCACGTATAGATGTCTACACATTCTTTGGTAGGTTTTGTAGGTAAAATGGCGCAATTCGAACTTAAATGTTGCATTTGAGGGTAAAGCCTCGGAGTGGAGCAGCCGTGGAAGCCAAGGAGAAGGCCACATGAAAGGAGGAAGGAAAAAGCATCGAGCCATGGAACAAAGCAACAATTTATGAGAAATTTCGGGTGGACTTGTTCACACCTCGACCGATATCCACTAGGAAGGATCTAGTTGAAGCCGAGTTTTTCTCAACAGAGAGATATCTCGGCCCTTACCTCGGCCCGAGGTGGAGACATAACAGACCGAGATTTTGAAGATGCTGTGGAAGTTCAAGTGAAGCCTAAAATCTCGATCCTGATGTGTACTGACCTCAGGCCGAGATTTGACACATTTTGTCCGAGATTCCATGTCTGAAATGCATGTGTCAGATTTGCTTTTCGGAACTCTTTCGGCCGATCTTTGCTTTTCTAGGACCTTGGAGTATAAAAGTGAACTTGCAGGCATTGTTCCGAGGAGGCTGACTGTTAGAAACCCTTAGATCTAATTTTAGATTTTTCTTTTGTACCTCTCAAACTTCCTTCTTCTCCCTCATTCTTTAGTAGATTTTAGTGGATTATTGGAGCTGTTGTATTGGTTTTTCCTGAAATATTGAAGATTGAAACTATTGAGTTTGTCCCTTCTTTCTCTTGCATTTCAATACAATGTTTGAGATGTTTTCTTCTCTTATGTTTCCAGATTTTAGTATTTTTATTGTTGGCTAGAATCTTAGTGATTCTAGGGTGAATGGAAAGTTATTTGAACTAGACGATCTTGAGACCTTCCTCGTAATAGATCGTTAATGAGGAAATACTCGTTTTGTAGCATTCTTTACCTTCTTCTATTGCAACTATCGTGAGTTCGATGCCATGAATAATGATCTTGAAACCTTAGAATCTCTTTTCCGATAATTCGATAACATGTTGCTTTTGTGTGTTTATTTGATTTGCTTGTTACTTAAGTTTGATCCTTGATCGAACACAAACAAAAAACAATCAAAATCATGAAATCTCTTACCCTTCTTCTCTCCCCTTACTTCTTATCCTAATTATTTACTATATTTGATCAATTGTGCAAATCGAACCACCATAGTCTTTGTGTTCGACATCGGAATACTTATCATACTACATAATGACCCATACACCGTGGGTTCACTACTAGTTTCGGTATTTATCACGAGAATAATAAGCATCTCGTATTTTGTGAGCAAATAAATTTTTGACATTTACATTAAGGATTTGTGCGCTCTAAAATTAACGAACATTAACACATGATTATATTTGTACATTAAAACGACATAAGTGTTTTAATTTGTTTTTTGTGAAGCTTTTGATTTTCATCCGGTAAAGGATAACAATTTTTATAAGAACATTAATCACCGTTTAGAATTGCTATAAATCATTCCCGAAAGCTTCATATTAAATCAATATAAAATCATGTTTGTTTAACGACTAGAATAGAATGATAGAAGCCCCTTAACACAATAAAAAAAAAAATCAATTCTCTTGCATTTCCTTCCCCTTAATAGTTTACATTCATCCTTGGTTAGACATTAACTCAATAAAATCCTAGTAAACCCTAAGAAACCACTGAAGATATAAAAAAAATTGTAGATAAAATATAATTATTAATTCACAAATCGGCAATTAAGATCCCAAAGTTATAACTTAACACCGAGTTTCTTGCTTGGTAGATTTTAAATTGTTCGAGATTATAATCTCACACTATTATGATAATTCATGTTGACGAGAATAAATTAATAAATTAAATTATAATCTTAATAAATAATCTCAGAAATAATATATTTAGCTTCTCCAAACGAGTCCTTATCACTTGACAGTTGTTGTACACTTGCATCATAGGCGCGTGGGTTTACAAAATGTACTATCTCAATGCCTACCTGGCGTAGAAGTGGGGATAGTTTGCATGGCCCACCGGCGCCGTTAGATCCGGAAGGATGTACCGTTTACCTGGCTACCTCCGTAACACTAACACCGTCATTTTTATAATTTCAATTTACAAGCCTACCCTTCTATATGACAAATCTCACTCTCATTCGATCTGAATAACAGGTAATACTGTCATGTATAACCTTAATAATTCACTTGTCACGTTCTTTTTTGTGATAATCCATTAATCATACAAAATAAATGAGAATTGGACCTACCGCACATTCAAAATCAGTTTAACTTTTATCTCTGTTAATCATTTTTTTTTACCGCGGCAATAAATCCTTTTCGTTAACCAATATATATATATGAATAATTAATCAAATAGTTGTACAATGTTTTTGTTAATTTTATTTTAATAACAATTTTCTGTATGTAAAAAGTTTCAGTTTATTGATGAATTGAATCATATAAAAACGTGCTATATTACATTTTAAAACATGGATGAATTATAAAAAAATCGATCAGGTTGTACTAAATGCTATTTAAATACTTTTTTTTTTTATCATATATTGCATTATTCTTTTGACTTTATATGATTACAACGTACTTGATGAATAACGCAGTCATTTTCTGTTGTATCAACTAGACTATTATGGATGTTCTTTTTATCGATAAATATCTGTTTTAATATTATTTGATTAATCTAGGGTATACGTAAAATATGCAGAAATTTAAAAAAAAACGATATATATATATATATATATATATATATATATATATATATATATATATATATATATATATATATATATGGTTGTTTTCTAATCTTAAATAATAGGTTTATAATATTACACTTTTTTGTAATTTACTTAATGAGTTATTGTGAATCCGTTTTCCATTAATATGGTCGTCTAGGTGTAAAGAATGTCGATATCCTTGACTTTCAAAGAGGGAATATAATATGGTAATAACCTAGCAATAAATTACCAAGATCAAAATTGAATAATTGAGTAATTTTTCAAACTTTTTTTTTAATATTTAATATTATAAAAATCTAGGTTATAAAGATATTTTTAATTTTTTTCGATTTAATTTTAGTTAAATTTATGGAAGATGAAATATTTTTAAATCGATAATAAAAAATAATGTAACTTGTATATAAAATTGGTGGACGGACAAAAATACTAAATTTATATGTTAAACTTTACTAAACTTATATGTTAAACTTTACCTAGTATTAACACTCAGTTGGAATGGGTGACCCACAAGAATTTCACAAATTTTCTGAATTTTAACTATTTATTATTAGAGTTTAATTTCAAATTAATCAAAAAAAAATTCAAGTTCTTTTCATGAATTATTAGAACCAGAATCTTCAAAATAACAAATATGATAGGATCATTAGTTTATAGAAAAGTTAATTTTGAATCTCCTTACCTTTTTGGTCAAATGGTTACCCATAAATGATAAGTAATCCCTTACCATTTTTGGTCGAATGGTTAATTCATTTCCTAATTCAAATCACCCTTACCAATTAACCTAATTTCTCCAAGTCATAATTTATTTCGATTATTTTTAATCCATCATAAACATATATGTAACGATTCAAAATTCAATAAATAGTCGAAAATTTTATTTTAAATTAAACTATTTAAGTTCTATAATTTTAAAAATTATCAATATGTATGAAAATAATTAATAAAATATACCTGATTAATATTATTTAAAGAAAAAGAGCCAAAAATTAATACGTACATAACGCATAGGAGGTGAGGAGGTGGCTTAGCTAGGGTTAAATGCAAACACAACCAATGTCAGCTTTTAAAAAATGACAGAATTAAAAAGGAAGAGAGTCGAGAGACTATTATTCTCCTTGGGATTGGTGGTAAAAAAATTAAAAAAGAAAATAAAAAAGGACACAAAATCTATTTGGCTATATATACTTGCTTCCTCCTCCCCTAAACCTACACCCTCTCATATTCTCCTCTTCCACCCAAATTCTCTTCCTCCTACGCCTATTAGACTATTAGGGTTTTCCTTCTCGATCTCTTCATGATTCCTTCATGATAATCGAGTATTTCATGGTTCTCTTTGTATTTTTCCACAGCTTTCTTGAACTGCATTTCATGGCCGATTCGAATCATGATTATGATTATCGATGTTCTTCGTGACGATGCGTAGATTTTCGATTTCGTTTCTAATTGCAGTTCAATAAAGCTGTGGGAAGATAAAAATAGAGCCAAATCGAAACCGAATTCGTATGGAAATCGGAGTTTTCCTTCGATTCGTCACGCTACTGTACTATCTCTCAGATCTCGCTTCGTTTTTTCGTGTTTATAAACCCTAGTTAATTGTCTGACTGAAAATCATCTCGTTAACAGTTTTCATGTGAACTCGACTATGTTTTGTTATAAATCTCGATTGATCTTTCCTTTTGTTTTGTTGTTCGTCTGTTAGTTCCCAGATCTGCAGATCTGAGGTCATCTGTTGCTGAAAATCACGAGGAATTCATGTTCGGGAAACTGAATTGCGAGTTTTCTGGAACTTGCTGACAGGTTTAAATTTGCAGTTCCTTTTTTTCTCTCTTCTGATTATGCAGAAACTCATGCAGATTTAATTAAATTCTCTGATCCATTCTTATGCTTGTATTTAATGCAAATTGTTTTCGAATTTAGTCTTCTGATTGTGTTTTCCCAATTTGAAGTTCATGAAATTTTGACCTTCTTTTTAGCAAATTTTACTTTATTGAAGCTGTTAGACAACCGAAATGCTAACTGGTGAGTGTTCTTCTGAGGCTGTCTCTGCTACTCTACCCTTTCATTTTTGTTCTTTTCCTACTCTTGTCACTTGTTTTTGCTGTATATTCCATCTGCAAGTGCAACAAACTTGCCAAAAGGATAATATTATTAATAATTTCGAATATTGCCATAATTTGTTGGTGTTCTACCACACATCCGTTACTACACAGAGTTACTCGATGAATGCTATCCATACCAATTTCTGGAGTCGGTCATCATCTTGAATGATCTAAGATTGTTGATGAGAGCTACACTATTCAGCTTGTGTGTTAACAAGTCTTTATATGAGTATAGTTGGACTTGAAGAAGGACTGAAAGGGAGGCAAATGTACAATAGTTGTTACAACCAGTGAATGTTAGGACCACGATATTCTTATATTTATATGAATGTCTTTTCCTTGTTGAACCCTACTTGTGCACCCCACACCTAAAGCATGTTACTCAGGTTCTTCAGTCTATATAAGTTACTGCTGAATTATTTTTCATCATAGGAATGGTAAGCCATTCAGCATTGCTCAACAAGAAATACCAATTCAAGAGAACTCAAAACTTTCCTAACATGTCCTTCTTCTTTCACTAGATAACAAGCTACCTATTCACTAAGTTTTAAAGCAAATGAAAATTAACTAAAATTGGGTAACATTCTTGTACCAGTAGACCAATCAAATATTATTTTCTTCATAAAAACTTATTATCGAAGCTTATTACTTATTAGAAAGAGGTAGACCAGGGTAGATCTAGTTACATTTTGACCCGTTGATGTACAAGTAGGGTATGGTTGGGTAGTAGTAACTATTACGTACGTACACAACATAATTTAGTTATGCAAACAGTCCTCCTTGTTACATATCAATTACTGACATGGGTACAAATAATTAGCACACGCTAAATTAAATAAACTGACACCTTCAGCTAGCTTTGTGACACATAAAGATAATAGTCAAAGGGAAATTGTTAGCTGTTTCCAGATGGATATATCTTATATCCTACTCCCATCATAAATTATGTTAATTTCATCGTCTTTAACTAATATATTACTAGGAATTTAGACTATATATTTATTAGTTTAGAAAATATTCGATTAGATGTATCTGTATAATATAGTTTTAAATTTCGTTTCTTAATTAGTTTTCATTTGTTCATAAAAAAAATCAAAACAAAATTGAACATATTACTGCTTGTTACGGGATTGATTTAAAAAAGATTAACCACTAAAATATAGTTTAGCCCTTATTTTAATACGAAAAATTAAGGGAGTTTCGTGTTGGTTTTTTTGTCTTGTTTATTTTATGCGTGTATGAGCTTAGGTAAACAACTTTATGATACACGTAATATTATATACGTTAGAGTAACGCTATTTTTTTTTATATAAAAATAAAAATGATTTGTATATGTATATGCATGAGGTCCACAGGAAGAGAACAGGCTGTATTAGCTTTATTGGGATCATGTTCTTTAGCAAAGATGCTGCTCGCCTTTTGAAGGGTCAGCAAATATGGTTTTCGGGGGATGTTTGTTGATCAAAAGTTAAGCACACACTTATTTATTTAATCTTATGTTTGGCTATTTTCATAATAATTTTTTATGCGCACTTAATTAGGCTTTATCACTTTATTTATGATTGAGATTTGGGCTTTGTTTTCTTTACTAAATAAACTTGTGAGTTGGATACGACATGTCACATACTGGTAAAATTTGAGAACTTTATGTAAATTTGAAAGACAATGTTTCAATAAAGCAATTAAAGGTGACCGATTGATAAGCATGAATAAAACCAGTTTTTTTAAGAGAAAAACTAATATAATTGATGATGGATCTTACGGAATTGACTATCATTATCGAAAGTTTATCTTCTTTCAAAATACAATAAGGTGTGGTTCGTCGAGAGTTCGATCTTTTCTCATTTCCTTTAGAGTACTTCCTGTTATTCCCCGGGTTTGATGCCCTATCTTCATTTAATAATGTAAGGAGAATAACAAAATAATAATAAATAATTTCATATTATGTTTATATACAATACGGTTAAGTAAAAACTTTCATACGGTAAGGGAGAACATACAAAGGGATATATAAATGAACGCTCTTGATTACGATATTTGTCTTGTGCGTGGTTTTTATGTGCACCATTTACGCACGGTAGTACGCTTTTGTTTTTATGAAGGGGTGCACAATTATGCATCTTATATCACAGTGCACGATCACGAGATGTATGCGCGTGCATGCTTTATAAAAACAAAGTACATAACTGTGCATGAAAGGAGGACAATCGTGCATCTAAGAAGCACACGCACACAACCGACGAAATAGAGACCGTTGTTTATTCATCAAGCAAACTCTTAGAGGTTTTCACTTGTACCGCAAGAGAGATTTTATTTATATGAAAATCATGGTTCCATGTAAAGATATAATTAAAATTACATATTAGGACATAATAAACTGTGACTATCTTTAGGATTATAGTAGGTAGATTATAAGCATATGTAATCAATATATTTTCTACTTATTTCATTGTAATCCCTATAATTAGGGTTATATACATTAATACAATTTGTGATTTTTCACCAACTATCGTGGGTTTATCAAACAATAAATCTTTCATAGTATCAGATCAAACTGATCATAAATCTCAAATAACACATTTCGGCCAACTTAAATGACCGGCTTTATCCGGATCCAAAATCACCGCCATTATCCGATCCAATATCGTTCAGACCGATCTCCAAACCTTCACATCGGTTTCATTCTGTTCCAAACCAGTTTCGGCATTTTCCGAATCCAACAACATATATCAACACAGTCTGAATATGTTGTCGGCTTCATCCGAATCAATATCAGCATTGTGCGAGAACAACATTGAATTCGTTCGAGAACATCACCGACTTCTTTCGAAAACAAGATCGGATTTGTCCGAGTCCAAAATCATTGGCATTGTTCGATCCAATATCGGTCTAGATCGATATCCAAACCTTCACATCGGTTTCATCCTGATCCAAAACAATTTAGGGATTATCCGATATCAACAACATATATCAACACAATATGAATATGTTGTCGGCTTCATTCGAACCAAGATCGGGATTATGCGATCAAGAACTACATCAAATTTGTTCGAGAACAACACCAACTTCTTCGAAAAACAAGAGTGGCTTTGTCCGGATCCAAAATCATCGGCATTGTCCGATCCAATATCGGTATAGACCGATCTCCAAACCTTCACATCGGTTTCATCCAACCAATTTCGGCATTATTAGAATCCACCAACATATATCAAACACAGTCTGAATATGTTGTCAGCTTCATTCGAACCAATATCGACATTATGCAAGAACAACATCGAATTCGTTTGAGAACAACACCAACTTCTTCCGAAAGCAAGACCCGCTTCGTTCGAAACAAGTTCCAACGTATGGTTTCTTTTTAATCTTTAACATTATCCATGCTTCGATTGTTGGGGAATGTTAATATAAGATTATATATTAAGACTTAATAAACTGTAATTATCTTTAGGATTATGATAGTTGAATTATAATCTTATTTAATCAATATCTTTTCTACTAAATAAACAACGGTTTTGATCTTTCAGTCCGCGTGAGAACTTTTCTTACGGTAAGAAGTGTCTCTAAGTAACAACCAATCTAAATAAACAACGGTTTTGATTGTTACTTGTCTTAAACGTGGGTAATAGTTGCGTGACCGTGCTCTTAAACGTGAGTGTGCACTAATAATCGAATCAACACCATTTCGTAAAAAGAAAAGGCACACGACCATGTGTTAAAGAGTGTACGATTATGACGGTGTTAAGAGGGTTCGATAGTGTGTATGTATTTACATATATTAAGTGATTTCTACTAGGTTATCTAGCAGTATCGTATCTTCAATTCAATCTAGCATGTAGTTGAAGAAAAGGGAACATTTTTTTTGCGGAAAAGTACTGAGGCATTAGATTTGAACCAAAGTAATTATGTACGTGGACGTATGAAATTAAACGAAGATTTTGAATGTAAAGCAGATGAGTGATGATCTACTCAGCTTAATCTGAGTTAATAGCAGAGTGCATGGTGGAGTGAGTAAATTCATGCAAATTGTTTCTTATTATGTAAAATAATACAAACGATAAAGAGAAGATCTGCAGTAAGTGTTGTTACTTTTTCCATTGTTTTCGACTGACAGTTTTGGTAGTGCACCAACATTGGTCGGCGTCTTGCAATTTCGATATTTCTGGCATGCATCAAAGTACGTAACACCCAACAATGGTTTCGGGTCACGTAACATTTTTGTTTCCATCATTTTAAGACTCACAATGTTCAACTTAGTTTTAGGTTTTAAAGATTAACATTATTTTGACGTTTAATTAAAAGTATGAATTGAAAACTGAATAAAAAAAAGTTTAATGCAAATGAATTAATAAGAGGTTGATTATTTTATTTTATTTTTATGTCGCTAAACAAATATAATATTTCAATAATCATGTAGATTTTTGTTTCCAGGAATGATTCTTAATAAATTCAAAAGGACCCTAATATTTTTACATTGATATGAGTTTTTTTAAAGGAAACCGACGATTCAACCGGCTGTAACCAATTCCAACGATTTATATCCTTAATAATAAAAGGGAGAGGACCGTTCGTTCGACAAAACTGATGTGCATAGGGTATTCGGGAACACAAGACTTACTGGAGCTGAAGCTTAAAGTTATTGATAGTTGAAGTTGAAACTAATTAGGCAGTTAAAATAGATAACTAATTGAAATTTTTTTTTTTTTTAGCAAGCTTGTAAGTAGTGGTTTATGCATATATCCTCATCCTTCTATTTAACATGAAACAAATTACTAGTGTACAAAATTGGGCTGATTTTCTTACAAAAAAAGTAGCCCATAATGATGTCGTAGACTCCTCCCTAGTCGGCCCATCAATCATGAGGCCCATGAGTTTGCAAGCACACAAATACACAATACGATCATAAAATAAAATATAATTATTTTTGCCAAATCAAGCCTAAGTTGTTTTGTCCTATAATAATTAAGGATGAATGCATATTAAATACATATTTTATAGGTTAACAAGTAATATGATGGATTCAAGAACTATAAAATTACGGGTGAGCTAACGGGTGGATGTTGGCGGTTGAAACGGAAAGATGAGTTATTTTGAGGGAGATATAATTTACCTTGTCCGTATACTCTGGGTCGGGTCGGGACAGTGGGCCTCCATGCTCAGTGATTGCTCACACTATATGCGACAGTAGAGACAAGGAGCAAGGCATTGAAGTAACTGAGGTCCAGCGCACGTGAAACGGAAATTGCTGGCCGCGCCGGCTCCTTTTCAGCTGCTCGTTTCCTTCGCAGATATACTATTATTGTCCCGCAGACTCCGCAGTATATATATACACCAACCATCACTATTTAAAAAAAAATCTCAAACTATAAGAAAAATATTTATAATACGTTCAACCAAGAAACAAATAATTTTTATTTTGACGTATGTTGAGCGTAGTTCTTGTATACACAATGGTAAAGGAGGTACGAGTTGTGTAGCACGATCGTGTTGTTTATGAAAAAAAGTGCACAACTGTTACACAAGGTGTATGATCGTTTTGTTCATGTAAAAAAAGGGTGCACGGTCATGTTGTTCATTGTTGCACGATTGTAAGAGAGGTTCACCTGGTCTTAACCTATAAGACCTCTTGGGCTGGGTCATCTCTAAACTCGTAACTTCTTATATGTAAAAAAATTATTTGCCCATTTAACGAAAATTGTGACAATTTGAATCTACAACAACTAAATTGAGATCTCACGCTCTTAGGTCCTACCGTGATAGAGACTATCCATATTTCTTAAAAAACTGTTATAAGTGCAGTAGAGACCAATACTTCCATGACAACTCAAAATAAATTTCACTGTAAACATATTTAAACTAGTACACATTAGTGTTATAGACAAGCAAGTGATTTGCTTAGTTTTCTGTGTTTAGGTTCAGTATGGAACATCCACTCCCATTTATGATTAAAAGAATGTTGAAACACTTCAAATTCTTGCTATTTCTAGGCAAATAGGTCGTTCAGTTTGCCAAGAGTTCTACTGTAGTTTGAGGTAGCAGTCATAACAGTAGAAGGCGGAGCATATAAGAACAAGCAAGGAGGTGCAGGATCACTTATGAATTGTAATATTCTCGAAAGTATACGTATACAGGTATATTGTATAGAAGAATATCTAGAATATGTCGGGACGAAACCTACCCAGCATAGAACTGCTTTGTTGAGATTGCTTTAGATGCATCAATAGAGCGTAATTGTTAACCTGTTTGATCACACGGGCAAGAAATGCAATAAGACGAGGTAGGGAGTAATTATATATCAATGCTTAACTAGTTGTTTATAAACTTAATTTGTAGTCAAAATACTCACCTCCAACGTTCTGACTTTTTCCTGATACTGAGAGACGAGCTGCCTAAGATGTTGAAGTTCTTGACTTTTGTCATCAAACTCCTTTTGACGTTCATGTTGGACTGATACAGCTCGTCTGAGGATTGTATTTTCATGCATCATAACACGGATTTGTTCCTTCACAAGTGTATTCTCCTGTAGTGTCAAAGAAATACTTTTGAAGCTATCACAGTCCATTTCCCCAATTTTCGTGAACAGATCATTCCCAATGACCGGAGTACAAGGAGAAAACGATAACCTGCTGGAAGTTCTGCGTGACTTGTGAACTCACACGAGTGCATATGGATTTTTCCAAGGATTCAAGTGCTCTTGCAGCGCTGATCCTGGCATCGTCCAAATTTGTAGTACTAGCCATTTCTTGGACAAACCGCTCGAGCCACTCAGCACCATCCTCGGGCAAATTTGTTGGAGCTACTGGATTTTCGGAACACGCACCGTCCTGATCATTGACCACTGGACAAGAATGAACCTGTTAGTATATAATCAACCATATGAAGAAAGAAGCTATACTAAGTAGAACATGTGCAAATTGTGCAATCATAATTAAGATAACACTACTCCTGGAACTTCTTCAGAGAATCAGATTCCTGTCCCTATTATTAATCTTCACAATGCTACAGTTTCTAGAGCCATTAACGAAGCAAACATTAAAGAATGGCCATCATCATCCAAATTCTACTTGATGCAACATAAAACAGGAAACAGTTACACAATCATAGCCTTAGCTTGTCCTTGTCAAAAGCACTTCAAATGCTCTTTTATGCAGCCTATAGATGTATTCCTCTTGTTGTACATATCAACGGCTTAAAACTTAACCGAACTTTACACAAAAATATAACCTATTATTAAAAAACAAATAATGCGCAAGGTTATTTGAAGGCATGTAAAACAGTAATGTCTGCTAATACACTTGTTCTTTAGTATTGCACAATCCAAGCATATTAATTCAATCTCAACAAGTCATGTGGACCCAATACAAGCAGCCTGCTATGATTTGAACATCAGGAAGGAAGAAAAAGGTTGGGACATACCATAAGCTATGAGCACATAATAAAAATATTATTTATTCAATTGCCAGAATCACAAGAAACATAAATATGAAATATTGTTTTGCTAGTATAATCATAGCAAATACCTTCTGCCTGATTTGTTACTTCAGTCGGACCAGCTGATAGACCCACATCAGCCACCACGTTATTTGTAGCACATCCAAAACGAAGCTCATTCAAGCGTTTGATTGCCAAATCTAGATTGTCCCCACATTCTCCAAGTGCTTTTTCAAGGAGCTAAAACATAAGAGTACACCATGGAAACCACTAAGACAAGATAAAAGTTGATTTAGGGAGACATATCACCGTATGATTCCTACTAATGCACATGAAAGCACATTATATGGAGACACATCTGATGCATATGCAACAATTTATGTTATATGACCCTTTTATATTTTCATACTGCTTTATCAACTCAGTGCATAATTTACAATTTATCTATTGAACAAATTAAATAGCTTGAAAGGAAAAAATCCACCAATGTCACTTGCCAGTGATCTTGAAACAGATGTTCACGTTGTCATGGTATGATCCCAAACTTCAAATTCAAACTCATAACAAGCACACAAAACCCACTTTTAAGACTTTTAAATGTCTGACCTGCATTTCATCCAATCTAATCGCACATCCGATAGAAGAACTCAAAATATGTTGGGCATGAAGGAACAGTCCAATAAACTTAACAGTTTCCAGCATATAAACTCGTAAATAACTAACAATAATCATAGAGAGCTTATCAGGCACTAATGCACTATTTTTCAACACGCTCATGTCTGAGACAAAAAACCGAGTTTCAATCTTAAAGCACATTTAAGTACTTCACACAACAAACAATAATCACTAGTATTTTAATTCTGATAAGTCCCCTTCATAATATGCACAACATAGAAATATTGTATTAAGACGGGGTCATCTCAACTCCAAGCCAACCAAGACCCATTCCTCAAAGTCAAACACAACAATCCCATAGACAATAAACTCCTTACATGATGGGAGCAAGATACAGTGCAAAGATAGACCAGGTAAATATACACACCTCCTTATCTATGTCAGGAAAGTGATTGATAAGATGGTCAAGCAACAATGACGTCGATGGAATAGCAATTGATTCTGATGTAGACCAAGGAGAGATGTGCCCTGGAGAAGATGAATTGCGTCGAGCTCGCTTTGATACAGAAGGAGATGAAAGTTCTTCCAAGAACGGTCTCTTCCCGCACACTATTGTAGACATCTTGAGGTTCTGCCCGCTCCAGTTTCTATCACTGATCATACAACAACTGAAATCAAGAACCTACCACCGAATTTTTTTAATTTTTTCTATAATCTTGGAGACAGTAACGCCATTATACATCATGAAAAATGAATCATTTGGCTCCATATACACAAAGTTATGGATGTACCAAATCAATCGACAAGACCATGAAGATATCAATCCAGAACCTAGTAAAGCATAAATTCAGCAAAAACTCGTTAGAGAAGGAGAGAACCAGACCTTCTAATTGAACACTGGAAACAACTAGGAAGGAGATGAAAAGTGTGTCAAGATGGAGCGCAGAGCTGGTGGCTATGTAAGTATCGAGTAAATTAGGGTTTTGAGAGGTCAGAGAAGAGGGGAAATGATGTAGAGAGAAAGGAGGTGGGCGAGGGAAGATGACGATGAAACCGGAGGTGGGCGAGGGAAGATGACGATGAAACCGGAGGCGGTGCCGACTGCCGATTGCTCCGCGGTGGCAGACTTCTACGTGATTTATAGCTTGAAATATTAAAAATAAAAACTAAAAAATCCGAATAGTACACTTTCTTTTGCATTTTTTTCCAAATTAGGCGTTTATTTTATTTTATTTTTGATTAAATTGGGTGGTTTTCTAAATTTTTAAAACTCGAGTGGTATTTTCGTATTTTGTATAAAATTTGGATGTTTTTTTTTTACAGAAAGGAAAGCAATTCGAAACATTAGACGACACGTTGTCTGGTGGATCGAAAGGTCGAAAAAGATCGGCATACGGGAACGTAGTATAATCCAGTCAAACGGAAGCAGCTAACACAACGTTCGTCTTCGAATGAAGTACACATGTAAGAAGTCTGGAGAACAATTATGGACACTTCAGATTTGGACCCGCAACAGAGTCATCAAGAGTCGATCACAAATCCACACCCCTTTCCAGACAAACTACTCGAAATGCCACCGAAAACAACGCCAAACTAAGAAAACAACACTGCCAAACACGGGGATCGTGACATATATATAACTTTAGTAGTTAAAGAATAAAGATCTATAAGAAGAACATTGTATGTAAAAAGTATGATGGTTAAAGATACAAGACGGCACTATAAAACACGGGGGTCAATAACCTTTTGATTTGTTTGAAGTTAGGTACGAATCTTGATGAAACGAACAAAACATGGTCAAGGGTTATAGCGCATTTGAACTTCTTCTTCTTCTTTTTCATTTTTGGATGTTTTTTATTTGAACATATCTGTCATTTTTGGATGATTTTGGTGCCGTTATCCAACGACGGCCGATTAGCCATAAAAATAACGATTGTTTCTCGAAAACCATAAAATTGCAGTTTTAAACAAGACAAGTCCAAGTTCAAGTTATAACAACCAAAAACCCTTTCCATTAATGACTTTCTTTCTATATTCATTGTTATTAATCATCTCTTTCTCTAGGTCCAATAATTCTTTTCATTTGTGGATGAATAATTGATTTCTATGAAAAAGGAAATCAATTTTAACAAGTCATAAATGTAGGAGAGTTCGGGTTATTACCGATAGTTTTGAATTATTTTTTTATTTTATTTTTTTAAGGTTTTACAGTGATTTTCAACACCAAAACGACACAAGGTAAAGAGGCGGTAATGGAGGCCGCCGCCACTGTGAGGAAACCTAGGGTAACATTCCGAACTGGAAGATTATATCTGGTTAATTGCACATCAAATTGGTTATGGCTAGAAGCCCAAATAACTTTGAATTTATCTAATATTTATTAGATAAATGTGAATTATATTAATAAACATGATTATTAAATTTTTGGAAACCCAATTTCAAATTAGCTTAATGCTAAATTATAAGAAATTAATCAGTAAAATATAATTGATTTTTAGATATTTTATAAAAGATGATGAATTATAAAAATTTAAAAAAATTTATTCCCAAATAAAGTAACAAACTACAAGTTCTATAACTATTGTCATAAGTATTTCATTTAATGAAAACTTAAGCATGCTAAAAACTTTCAAGCATACATGACCCGAAAATCTCTCCAAACTGAAGTTTTTCAAGCATACATGAAGGTCCATATATACTTTTTGGAAATTTGATTCAAAGGACTACAACATTAATGAAAACAACTGCAGGTGATTCGTCCAAGAGATGGCACGTAAATTCAATTCTTCCAACATTCGTATGTTTGGGTCTAACTTGTTATCTCCTACCCTTGAGGTTAACCTTCCCGGCCCATTTACTCAAGCCTTGAGCCCGGTATCCTAACCCAACTAACAACTCCCTTGGACTGCCAACCTCGCCTTCACCAAACGCAAAAGACGGGACTTGAGATTCCCTCTTATCCTCCTCCAACAAACATTTACGTTATACATACAATGCAGACCATGATGCCTTGATAGCTGGCATGGAAGGAGTTAAGAAGAAGTGATTCGCAGTCTCCCCTACAACTCACATTCGCTCCCTTGTTCTTTTTCCTCCTGCTACCCTCCCGCCATGGTGTTGCTCTGAGCTTCTCCTCCTCCATGAGCATACTGGTCTGCTTCCCTCACCACAAGCAACAAGCATGAAACCATCTTCACTCCACATCTCGTCACAACAACGGGTCGACCTTCTTTTTGAGCAAGGCGCCTTTCCTTCTTCCTCCGATCGAGCGGGTAACCAACCTTGTCTTTCCCTCAATCTGAGCTCTTTCCTTGCCTTCAAGCCGAGCCTCTGAACATCACCTTCTACATCTCCTTGTTTCTTACTCAAGGATCTCAGTAAGGCACTTCAAGAGAGACAAGCTCCCTCACACGGATCTGGCGCAGGAAGGCCCCTCCTAGCTTGTCTGAGCACGCAGTCACGCCGTTGGAACACCAATAGATTGGTAAGTAGATCTCGGTCTCCACTCTTCCTTCGTTCGAACACCTTCTTTTCCGACCTATATCTCTTCTTATCTCATGCCTTGATTGTTGGTTGTGTTGCAAACGTACGCAGAAGGGAGCAGTAACTCAAGACTTTGTTTTTCTTCACTGTTTCCACCTGAGCGAAACACCACCTTGGGACACACTTTTGGGTACGTTCCACTTATGTTTAACGGATGATTTTTGGATATATTATAGCATGCATAGGTTAGTATAACATGTTAAAATTATAGGAAGATCCAACGGTTGGATCGAACTTTACGAGCTCCCAAAGTTAGAGAAAAATCAGTTTCTGCTTATGCATGTTAGGATAGTGACTTTTGAGTTTTTGTGTAGGTTTGTTGTTGTGGATTTCAGGACTTTCGATGCTTCCATCTCGTTGTAGTCATGATCTAGTATGCATAGAAATTATTTCGGAATTTTTGTGGAATGTTTGACGTTATTAATTTAAGGTCAAAGTAGCGAGTTTAACTAGCGGCGTTTAAGGCATTCTTTAAGGTTTTCCTTCGGGAATCAACAGTTCGGGAAACTTTCGAAGTCGTTTAGGATCGTTTAATGTACATAATAAGTGAATAGACTTTTTTCGGAAGTTGAGAGACTCGTTTCACCGTTTTAGAGTTTTAAGGAAATTCGGGATTAAAACCATAATTTCCTTAAATGATAGGGTTTTTCCGTTCTTTCTTTCAAAACTTCCCGAACGGTTTAGAAGCTTCTTAGAGCTTCCTAGACGTTAATATGTGGACGCTGAGACATTTCCGTTATCACCAGGTTATTGAGATCATTTACGGGTGGACCGGGACTTATTGTTAGTTGGACTTCAGACTAGTGCAGGTAAGTCTTGTGACATACTTAGCCTTATATTCCTCGTATTAACATGTATTACTAGAGTGGTGTACGTTGAGTGTTTCTTAATTATAACTTGTCTAGGACGACGTTACCCTTTTATTAGACCCAATTTATAATTAACGGGTCGTAGCATCACTGTCTAGCTCTACCTAGACACTGGGAGGTTCTTTGCGACCAGTTCACATCGGTATACAATGAGGTGCATCGGATCCAGTCCGATTGGTTTATAGGGACAGAGGCGAGGTTCGGGAGATCCTCGTGCTACAAAATAAGTTGAATTAATAGTATTGAATCATCTTAATAAAGATAATAAAACGGTCTGAGTGTAGCATGCTAATTTGTTTACTTTTCGCCATTATATGTGTTTGTCTTTTACTTTCTTTGGATTCTAGTACAGTAGTACTTGTAGTGACAGCTGACTTTCTCTTCCACACTTTTATGTTTATCATGCATGTTGTAAGACTTTATTTGGTTTCCCTTATGTTGTGACTTGTAAAAGATCCGGTGAGATTGTCGTCAATCTAGGATTCTAGGGTCGGAACCCAATGTTTGGTCCTAACCCGTGACGTCCCGAGTTCCTAGAATTTGGAGTGTTACATCCCGTGAAACATTAGAGGAAACAAAGATCTTAGACTTTTGTATGTTGAATCGTGGCCCGGTACTTTGCAAAAGATCTCAATACATTTCATCACTACCTTAATGTGAGCCACCAAAACTTCTAGAAACAACTTATTATTATCCGCAAAGAGTGCATGCGAAATTCGTGACCTACCGCGGGACGAATATATCAGTTTCCTTTCCTCCCGTTCCACATATTCTAAGATGAGTGGTAAGCTTTCAATACAAATGACAAACAAATACGGAGAGATTGAGTCCCCTAAACTGATACCTTTATTTACGATAATTTGCTCGGTGAGTTTTCCGTTCCAAATTAATTGTATCACAATTGAGGAGATACACTCTCAATAATCTCCTCAACTAAGTCCCAACATAATACGATATATGTCTTTTCGAGATTCGATTTAAGATTCACCCATTTCCACCTAATCTTCTTTCCCCCGTTGAATGAATCACCCAGTGTATTTGAACATTATTCTCCCGTATCAACCTGTCAGGGTGAAGCTTCCGTCAATGGGTATATTTTGTATACGTCGGACCAACATTTGAAGATAATCTTATAGTTCACGTTACATAGTGTGATCGGTCTAAACTAATGAATCAAACACGTACAATCATATATTTAAATGTTCGATTGTCAACATATACACTTCATTAATTTATGGTGGCCCATGACTATTAAAACAAACAGTGATAGTATAAAGCACCTTATTTTATTATGCTCCTACTTTTCCAATTTATGTGATTATGATGATGCCTTTTAAAATAAATAAAGTCTAATTTGTAGAATTGCGGTTAAGATCTCTCGTATCATTCGCTTCATGTATCCTTGTATTTCTATTGCATGATTGGTGAAATTGTTGTTGTTTATTATTCTTCGTAAAATATTATTACTTTTTTTACTTTTTTAATACATGTTTCAGTGATACGAAAGATCTTGATTGGTAGAATTGTAGTATGATCTTACGTTTTTGGTCGAAATCAACTGTCATTGTATTGGGATGCGTTGCTTCTTTGACTCGAATATAAGCTTAAAAAATAATCTCTCTAAAAAGTTACAAAAAAGGGATTTTATTTTCTTGTTGAATAGATATTATACAAAGTGATTGATTTTGGCAAACTAAAATTACTAATATAAACTCAAATTCTTCGGTTAAACTAATAGAATACTTATTTGAATTACTAGTATAAAAGTTTTGAGCTAAAAAATATTATAATAAGAGTGTATAAAGAATTATTATAATAAAAAAATATTATTTTATAAATAGAATTGAAAAATACATATACAAGTAAAAAAGTGTATACAACTAATAAATAGAATAAAAAATGCATAAACTAACAATAAAAAAAATATTAAAACTGATAAATATAAATTTGAAAAAAAAATTTACTAAAATTTGAAGTAGTAATGAAATGTTATAATCTTTTTCTCATAAAAATTTATAAATCATTAGCACAAACAATTTAAAATAATTGAATTAAAAAAATTAAGCGAATTTTACAAAAAATTAACCAAAAAAAAATGTAAGTCACGAAAAAATATATATATATATATATAAATAAATATCACCGACCTTTCTAAAATTACAAATTCATCACAACATCTTGTTAAATTTATAAAATTATCACTACACCTCTTATTATATTGTTTATTTGGAACTAGACCATTGAATTAAGTCAATCAATGATTCATATTACATTCTCCCATAATAAGGAGTGAATCCACTTGAACGACTGTGACTTAATAGATTATTAAAAAGAACGACCGTACCGTAAGTTTTATCATAATCATAAAATAAGGTTACATATTTTAATTTTAGTATTTATGTTCTTGTTTCTTATTTCTAATTTCTCTCAATCTTTAATTTAAGTTTTTAGAATTTGGGTATTTTTTAATTTTGAATTCTTATTTTTTTAATGAATAAAATGTTACAAATCATGTAAAAAAAACATAAATTAATGTTATTTAACAACAAATTTAGATAATTGTCTTAGAACTTCTATATATGCCTTTTAATCACACTTTCCGTCCTCAAAATATTATTGTTCTCCTTGTCTTAAATTTGGCTTAATAAATTATCTTTTTTGAAAAACACGCATTTGAAAAAAGAAAAAATACTAAAAAAGTATACGGTCAATCATGTAGAAACCACAACTTATATTTATAGGTTACCATAAAATAAGGTTGTTACTTTCGTTTCAATGTAATGTGATTTTTTGAAAACATATTTTGTAATACTTATTTTAAAATCTTTATTACGTTCAAAAATATAAATTAAGAATTTCATCAAAAAGTATTAGATAAAATTAATTATAAATTTAATGAAATTAAACTAAATAATTGCTTTTTTTTTGGAGAAATTGTAATAGAGTTTTTTTTTAGAAATTGTAAATTAATACAGTATACAAGTTTTTAAAATGTGGTCACGTCTCGAGCGTAATGGAACCGTCTGAAACGCGTTGCGTCACTCTGACTTGACAACTATCATCTCTCCTCGAGATAAATGAAGTCAGTAAAAATCGCGATATATCTCATATCTTGATAACTCCCCCGATATGGTACGTTCAATTGTCCGTTTGTCACTTATCTCGTCACGATTATGTTTCCCATACGTTTTTTTTTATTATTTCTTTATTCATTGATTTTTCTTCGCTCTTAAAAAGTATGGATAGGGAGTGAGTGTGATGCATGAGCCATGAGTACTTTACTATCTACACACCACTCTCCCCACGCGATTTATGTGGCTGTGTTATACACTCTGCCACACATGTGATCCACGTGTCCCCAAGTAAACATTTTGACGTTGGCGCGTGAGTAAGTTACAAGTGTTTCGGTAATTACACAAA
Source organism: Fagopyrum tataricum (assembly GCA_002319775.1). NCBI lineage: Eukaryota > Viridiplantae > Streptophyta > Magnoliopsida > Caryophyllales > Polygonaceae > Fagopyrum > Fagopyrum tataricum. Next base: position 52,516,732 of record CM008283.1, read on the forward strand.
ACATCCCATAAAATATGCATTTTAACAAAACTACTCATAAAAACAATACGTACACAAAATGACCCATCAAAGGGGGTTCCTATCAAAAGACCACCCGATGTTACCTTCCTTGGTAACTAAGCAAAATGTACACGGTAATATTAAAAGCTCATCATTGTCGGACTTACATAAAACTTTTCAAAGCTCATCGTCACATGTTAGATACGTTAATATTAAATGACGTTGAGGGAGAATTGATTACCCAATTTGCGACGAATTGTGATCACAGGCAAAACCAAGTAATAGTTTTGCATTATAATTTGTGATGAAAAATACAATAATCAACATGGATAACTAAGTAAATAATATTTCAAATATAAAAACCTTCAAAATAAAATATATTGAATCAAATGTTCGGATTAAAAAAAACAATTGAAAGTACAATATATCGAGCTCTATTGTCCAACAAAATTTAGCCTTTTCTTACCATGTGAACGCAGTTCAACACCCTTATATAAAATAGGGTCGATAGCTACTCGTTTATTTCGTAAAATACTAAAATCTGACCTAGTCAATTTATTAAAAATAAAATATAAAAAATTTGGGAGTACCTACTAGAGTGGTCAAGCATTTGAACGGCGAAGGCGGCTGCCTATTTTGTGCCTAGATTACCCTATAATCCCCTATTCATCGCCCACGTACGTCGTCGATATCGCACTAATATAATATATTATTGATTGGAATTAAATTTTCAATATATAGTTCGATAATCATCTGACTAAGCTATAAGTAGACCTGGACAAACGCGGGCCAGCCCGTCTATCCGCGAAAATGGGCGGGTATGGCGCATAAGGTAAGTCTGGCCCGCTATGCGGGTGCGGGCAAGGGTGCAAGCTCGTCTGGGCCGTTAAGCCCGGTCCGGAAGCCCGTTTTATTTATTTTTAATTTAAATATGTAAAATATATATATACGCGAATAGTAGAAATTAAACGCAATACCTCAAGATAAGGTTCAAATGAATACGACCATTGAGCTACTTTGAATTCTTTGTTGTAATTTTATTTATTTTATATTTAATATGTATAATTTTTATTTTTAAAAAAAATATATATAAAAACGGGTCCGGCCCGAAACCCGCTCCGGGCGGGTATGGACATGACCTTAGGCTCGAAGTCCGGGCTCGACCCGAGTTTGGCCCGCAAAAACGGGTAAATTTTTTTATGCGAGCCCGGCCTGGGGATGCCTAGGTCTAGCTATAAGTTACCCTCACGAAAAAATTATATTAAACTCTTTAATATTTTCGAGATATTCCGGTTCTCTTGATACGGGTCTCATTTGGAATAGTAGAGATAGAGTAACACCGGTTCAAATCGTTTGGCCCGTATATTGACGATGAAGTTTCCGGTACACAACGCCGGCCAGATTTCACGATAATTAAGACAGAAATAATATTTTAAAGAAATAAGAGGTCAGCTAGGGTTTCATTGAGCAGTTCCACTCCACCGGCCACAATCGTCAACGAAGAAGGTATGAATCGTAATTTACATCGATTCTTGACGGTGAAGGGTTCTCGATTGTACTTTTTCAACACTTGGGTTTAATGAAAAAACCGGACCGAACCATCAGAGGTCACATATGGTTTAATGAAAGAACCGAACCGCTAGAGGAACTGGGTTATTATAACCCAAGCCACGTGAACCAATTATTTTTCTAGGACAAGGCCAGTATTTGGACCAAATGATTTGAACTGAGGCCATAGTACCATGCCCTACAACAACTATCACACCCACTACCAACACCAACACTCATGAGGTATCTGAGAATACCCTTATGACTACTGAAGTTTCGGAGAATTCCGACTTGCCTACTCCAACTGAAGAGACTGAGAATGTTTTGGAACAAGAGTTGGAGATGTCTGTTCCACCTCCCAAACGTTTCAAAAGACGCTCACGTCCACCCCTTTCCTTGCATGCTACAACTACACCAACTACAGGCAAACGACCTTTCGTAACCACAATCGAGTTTAGTAGTGATAAGATTGAAGACTTGCTCGTCACTTCAAAAAAGCTGAAGCCTAGCATCACCGAAGATGGTTCTACAATGAACATCACTCAAGTAGTGGCAGTAGGAGGATCCCCACCCCGCGAACAACAATGAAAATCTTCGGATGGAACTGTCAAGGGTTGGGCAACCCGAAGACAGTCTCCGCCATCCAAGACAAGTCTTGGAGGCATCGCCCAGACATAGTTTTTATCATGGAAACTATGTCATCCAAACACGTTACGGAAACTGCTATGCAGAAATGCGGCTTTGATAAGGGTATCTGTATTTCTAGTATTGGTAGATCTGGAGGCTTGGGCCTCTGATGGAAGGACCCTTCTTTCACACTCCTTTCGTACTCCAACAATCACATCATGATCGAGTGTTGTGACCCCCAATTGAACGACAAATGGGCCCTTGCAGGCATCTATGGTTGGCCACAACGCCAACATAAACATAAAACATGAACCCTCTTACGAAGACTTCGATCTGATTACCATGGTCCCATGGTTTTCTTTGGTGACTTTAATGAGATACTATTCCAACATGAAAAAGAGGGGGCCCGCATCGTCATGACAGAGATATGCGTTGCTTTCAATATGCTATCGATGATTGTGGTCTGTTTGACGCAGGTTGGTCTGGACAAAAATTCACCTGGGAGAGAGGTAAACATCTGGAATCTGTTACGAGAGAACGGCTTGATCGCTTCTTATTTTCTGAGGACTGGCGCCTAAAACACCCATCTTTCACCACTTACACATTCCAAGATATGCCTCTGACCACTCAATTATCTCACTCTCTACTTCACCTCCAACTAGGCGGCCCTCCGGTATGAAATCACCACGCTTTGAGAACTGGTGGTGTGACCTTCCTGGTTGTGAGGAAATTATATCATCATCTTGGGCTGCTTCCGCTGGTGAGTCTACATATTGTCGTCTCTCTCATGTCATGTCAACTCTTGATGCCTGGGGGAAAAACCATGTAAATAAGCGGAAAGCTGACATTAACCGTCTGGAAAAAGAGCTCGCTCATGTTCAAAATCTGCCCATTTGAAATAATTCCATCTCCACAAAGCATCTGAACGCAAACGAAAGAACAACATTGGGAAACTCTTTGATGAGACGGGGCAACTTTTTGATGGAAAAGACGACATTGAGCGGATTATTGTCAAGTATTATAATGACCTTTTCTCTTCGGGAGGGACTCCAGATGATATCTCTTCAGCTGTTGATATCATTTCTCCGCGAGTTTCGGCTGAGATGAATGAAGCTCTACTCTTAACTCCTTCTAGTACCGAAATCTGGAGTGCTCTTAAGTCAATGAAGTCATGGAAGGCATCGGGCCTTGATGGACTCCATGCAGGTTTTTATAAGAAATATTTGGGCATTCTTAGCCCGGACATCATCAACTTCATTCAGCAATGGTGGTCTGGCGAGACGACTTTAGGGGACTTGAACAAAACTGTGATTACGCTCGTTCCGAAGCTACCGTCTCCAACACACATTAAGGACTTCCGGCCTATTAGTCTTTGTAACGTTCTTTACAAGATCCTAACTAAGGTAATCAAAATGCGTCTCAAAACCAATATGCCTAACATTGTGTCCGCAGAACAAAGTGCTTTCGTCAATGGTCGACTCATTACGGACAATGCCCTTGTGGCACTTGAATGTTTCCACCACATGAAGCACAAGAACTCGGGTTGTGGTGAATTGGCTTTAAAACTCGATCTCTCAAAAGCATTTGACCGTATTGAGTGGAGCTTCCTTCATGCTATTTTGTCTTGTCTTGGTTTTGCTCCCAGATTTGTCTCTCTTGTTATGAATTGTGTTACTTCAGTGTCATACTCTTTCAAAATTAATGGGAGCATTGCTGGTGAAGTCCTACCCTCTCGGGGTATCAGGCAGGGCGACCCAATGTCACCACTTCTCTTTGTCTTGTGTGCTGATTCCTTCTCTGCTTTAATTTCCAGAGCTATTAGTTCAAAGGATATTTATGGCATTAAAGTATGCAGAACTGCGCCCCAAGTATCGCACCTCCTCTTCGCCGATGACAACCTCCTCTTTTCCAGAGCGAAGGACAACGAGTGCAACTCCCTTCTTCAAGTTATTGGTCGCTTTGAACAATACTCTGGACAACAAGTGAATATCTTTAAATCTGAAGTTACTTTCAGCCGTAATGTTTCCGAGGTGGACCAGATCAGACTTTCATCCTTGCTTGGCGCTAAGCTGGTTACGAGCCATTCTAAGTACCTTGGGCTGCCGGCGTCTTTTAATCGCTCAAAGAAAGCTTTATTTGCTTCAATCAAAGATAGAGTGAGGAAGAAACTTCAAGGTTACAAGGAACGTCTCCTCTCTCAGGCAGGCAAGGAGGTCCTTCTTAAGGCGGTCATCCAATCCATCCCTGTCTATGTCATGGGCGTGTTCAGAATTCCTGAGGGCATTATAGATGAACTTCATAGCTTAATGGCCCGCTTTTGGTGGGGCTCCACGGACCAAAAACGTAGAATCCATTGGCGCTCCTGGGAACACCTCTGCCTCCCAAAGAAGCTTGGGGCATGGGTTTTCGAGACCTACGTGTTTTTAACCAGGCTCTTCTTGCCAAACAATGCTGGAGAATCTGGAATTTACCCGAGTCCCTTGTCGCCCGCCTTTTCAAAGCAAGGTACTTCAAAAACGATTCGATCCTCGATGCCTCCTTGGGTTGGGCTCCAAGTTGCTGCTGGAGAAGTTTATGGGGTTCAAAGTCTCTTCTCCTCGAGGGTTTGGGTTGGAGGGTTGACAATGGTTCTCAAATACGATAGTGGGAAGATCGGTGGATCCCTGATGATTCCACGGGTTTTAGAAGCCTTGAAATCCCTTGGTCCTTTGACCCTGACTTGTCCCTTCGTGTGTCTGACCTGATTTCGGATCAAAATGGTTCGAACGTTGAATTTATTCGTAGCACTTTTGTCAACTCTGACGCCGAAGCCATTATTTCGATCTTTCTTAGCGACAGAAGGCCAACTGATATTAGGTTCTGGTGGCCATCCAGGGATGGAGTTTATTCTGTGAAGAGTGCCTATAAGCTTGCTAGATGTCGTCATATCGTTGATTGGAGAACTCGTCTTGAGTCTTCTTTGGTCACTCCCTGGTCTTGCATCTGGAAGCTGAAAATTCCCATGAAAACAAGACTATTTTGCTGGAAACTCCTCTCGGATACTTTGAGTGTGGGTTCAAACCTTGTGCAAAAACGGGTTACTGAATCTCCCTCTTGCACTAGATGTTTTGCTGCTAATGAGACACCATTTCATGCAATCTTCAGCTGCCCTCTCTCTCGTGAAGCATGGTGGGGATCGAGTAGTTTTTGCTTCGTTTCCAACTTAGACACTGACTTCATCCCTGATATTACTCAGAAGGTTCTTGACTCTCATGGCATCTCCGGGGTCGAAGACTTTTTCATATGTGCATGGATTGCATGGTCCATCCGCAACCACCAGCTCTTTGAGGACTCTCCACTGAACATTGCTTTGCTCCGTGATGGGTATAGAAGACTCGTATACGATTATGCTGAGAAAAACTCTTCGAATGAACACAGATGCGGGTATTTATGATGTTTGCTCTGGTCTCGGAGCAGTTTTCCGAGATGAACACGGTTCCCTCTCCTGTGCGGTGGTGCAGCGCCTTCCTAGGAGGTTGGATCCCCTCACTACTGAAGCTCTTGCAATCTCTTTGGCTTTGCGGAATGCTTTGAACCTGAATATCAGCCATATCCATGTGGAATCTGATTCCAAGACGGTCATTGATCTCATTTTGAGCGTTGAGCAGCTGCCTACGGAGTTGGGCCTGATCCTTGACGATATTTTCGACTATGCTTCCAGTTTCACTTCTTGCCTCTTTTCCTTTATCCCACGTTGTTTCAATTCTGTCGCTCATCTTCTAGCTAAACTAACCCCCTGCGAGGGTGATCTTGAATTTTTTATGGGTGTCTTTTTCCCTGACATTATTTCTTTGACTTTTTTGGATTTAATATAAACCTCTTCCTCCCGCTTAGGGATTTCAAAAAAAAAAGATGTATTGTGTGACCCATCTAAGAATCTAGTGACTATATTATCTAATAGTGTAAGAGACCGAGCTATCATCGATTTTTTACTATTTAGCTTCTTTTATTAATTAAAGTCCGTCTGGACGTGACATCACTTACTTTATTTCCTTAAAAAAAAAGAGTAATACATATGGTAAAATATTAATGTAATATGGTTAGCAACTTACACCAAAAAAAGTGTAATTAGTAGAATATTCTCTAACAATTAGTTAAGGACCTAAGGTAGAGAAGTTATCTATCGTATCAACTTACCTTGTCTCATATAAAAAAAAGAATTATAACACCTTTTTTTGGTTGAAACTATAGTACTTTCTTTAAGAAGAACAATTGTGCTTTAAAAAAGAACAAACACTTTGTGAGTAATTCGTCACTATTATATAGCTCTAGTTCATTTTGTTCATACATTTTTATCCGAAAAGTTTGTAATTGTAACTTTGTTAACTCAAAACTTTTGCTCGATTGTTCAAATTTTGTATACTGTTATTTTTTTTATTATCTTTGTTTTATACTTTTATATGTATTTTTTTTCCTGTTTAATTTACTAGTCATGTTTTTGCATTCTCTTACTTATACATGTTTAAACTTTAAACTAATGATTTACAAGTTTTAAAGTAATGGAGTATTATACAATAAGTTCAAAATACATATTATTATAATTTATTTAAAAAGATGTAACTACTAAAAATATAATAAAGTATAAACTAATCATATAAACCGTTTAAACTAATAAAACACTCAATATGAACTATTAAGTACAAAAGGTTTAAACTAAAAAATTCTTACTTAAACCGTGTTGATTAAAATTTACGTTTATAACATTATTTCAAAATAATACAAAAAGTACGAATTGACAGTGTAAAATATGTGAAATAAATTATTAAAAACTTTGAATTGTGTGTATAAATTTTTGTAATTAAAGTTGTGACAAATATGTTTTTTAATTTTTTTAAAAGAACTATTAGAAAATATAAAAATAAGTATTTTTATTAGCGACATATATGGGTAGTGAGGCTTCCGTTTCACCTCCAAAACTTGTCGTTCCATTCAATTTAGTTTCTTTTTTACGTACTAACAATTCAGTTTATTTTTTAGTTTATCTTTTAAGATCCATTTTAAAATGATAAACATACCATTAACATTTTATTATCAAAACCGTTCATATTTTAGAGACTCAACTTTTAACTAAATAACTCCCATAAAATAAATGTCAATAATTTTATTATAAATTTATAATACTTATTTTAAAATAAAATAAAACTATATACGTCTTGGTTTTGGAGCTCAACTCATCTACCACCTAACTCATTACATACACTTATTAGTAGTCATGGGCCCGGTTTGGTTCAAACCGCCGAACCGGCGGATTTCAAACCGGCCCAAACCGCCGGTTTGACAAACCGGCGGTTTAGGTTTCCGCCGGTTCAAGGTTTAGGTTTCGGTTTAGCTTTTCCGAAAACCTAAACCGGCGGTTTGAACCTTTGGGCCCAGCAGCCATATTTTTTTATTTTTTTAAAAAAAAACCCAACGGCTATATAGCCGTTGGTTTATTCAGCCCTAACGGCTCATTTTTGAGCCGTTAGGGCTTTAACATAAAATAAATTAAATTAAATTAAAAAATAATAATAATAAACCCCCCCCCCCCACACATTTAATCCTAATTTCCTATAAATACCCATACTCTCTTCCTCCACAAATCACACCATCTACAACTCATCTTCTCTACTCTCCTAATCTCTTATTCTCGATTCCTCGTATTCTCGATTTCTCGTAATGGCAAACCCAAGTGATTAAATTCCCTCTTCCCAATACTTTCCTAGCACCCAAGAGAGCGAAACACAAATGCCCAACAATCTCGATGTTACCGAAGTTCCACGAAGAAGTCTCCCCTCTCCGAAAATGCTTACATCCGAAATATTTACGAAGCATTACACTAGGGGGGAGCTGGTGAACGAGTATTGTCAAGTGGCATGCAACTATTGCCCGAAGGTGTACAAGTGGAAGGTGAAGGACGGCTACGGGACATTGCAAACTCACATGGCAAACGTCCATCCGGAGAAGCTCGGGATTTCACGGGGACAAACACAATTGTCCCACGGGTTTGCATCTTCTACCTCTCATTCTCCTTTATTTACATATAATCATAGTGAAGAAAGTTTAGGATTAACCGATGTTATTTGTTCACATTCATTACCGTTTTCTTATGCAGAATATGAAGAAGTTAGGGAATATAACACTAGATATCTTCAACCTTCTTTTAAACCAACTTTTAGGAAAACCGTTTCAAAATTAGTTAATAAATCTTACTTAAAAAAGAAAGAAATTTTTTTATCGAATTTGGCTAGTTTTGAACATCAAGTTTCAATTTGTAGTGATATTTGGAGTACACAATCACAACAACATTTTTACATGGGCATTACTTTACATTTTATTGATAACGCTATGTTTTTGCATAAATATGTTATTAGTTTTCGGCATTTTAATCAAAGACATAATGCACTAGGCATTGCAAGCATGATTAAAACGGTTTTACAAGAATATAATTTACAACATCGAATTTTTTCATATTCTTTTGATAATGCATCCGCAAATACCGCCGCCGTAAACCATTTGGTTGAGGATGCGGGACAATATATAAAAACTCCTTATACTCATCAAAGATGTGCATGTCATATTTTAAACTTATGTGTTCAAGATGGACTTAAGGTTTTAGGATATATGCTAACCCCAATCAAACTTGTTATTGATCATATTTGGCATGACTCCGATTTAAGAAGAAAATGGAGAAATTTATGTTTAAACAAAAATGTTCATCCTATTGCTTTTTCAAAAGTTGTTGGAACTCGTTGGAACTCGACTTACAAACTACTTTGTGAAGCCGTACGTTATAAAGTTTTGTTACAAGAATTTGCTTCAATTCATGTTCCTTGGTCAATTTTAGATGATGAAAATGTTTGGAAAACTTGTGCCCATATTTGTAATGTTTTAAAAACTTTTAATGATGCAACTAATACCATGAGTTGTGTTTACACTCCAACATCTCATAGATTTTTAGAAATTGCCGTTAATGTTTCCGAAGCTTTTGTAAAATGTTTTAACATACCTTGCCTTCTAGAATGTATGCTTGATATGAAAGAAAAATGGCTTAAATATTATAAAAACATTCCCATGATTTATCTTGTAACCGCCGTTTTTGATCCTAGACTTAAACTAGATGGTCTTTCCGATTTATTGACTATTTATTATGATTGTTTGTGTGTAAACTTAACACAAGAAGACTATAATATTCCTAACATTGTGCAAGAAGTTAATACCGAAATTTTAAAATTACTTAGTACATTTCAATCTAGTGCTAGCTCTTCTTCTACCGCACCTAGTCCATCTCCCTCTTCTACTAGTTCATCTTCTTCTCTTTCACTTGCACAACAAGTTTTTGCTAGAAGAACAAAAACACCTAGACATTCATCTTCAAATGTGGAATGTCAAGATTATCTTAACACTTGTTTTAGTTTTGATGATAATGTTGAATTTGATATTTTGGATTGGTGGAAGAGATTAGCTCCCAAATATCCAACCTTAGTTAAAATTGTACAACAAATCATGGCCGTGCCCGCATCAACGGTTGCGGTGGAGCAAGCATTTAGCCGAGGCGGGAACATTCTCGGTCACAACCGAACTCAATTGAAGCCCGAGAATTTGGAGATGCAAGATTGGATAAGGGCGGCTAAGCGGAAACAAAGGAATGCACCGGTGTACGACTCCAAATCGGATTCCAACTCCGAAGACGCCGGCACTACTTCCGAGTCCGACATCGAAAGGTAAGCGGGATTAAAAAAAAACTCGGAAGTCCGAAAAAAGGTAAGTCAAGGTAAGAGAACTACGTGGGCTTTGATTCTTCTTAATCCCGAGAGGATACGTAGGCAACCGGAAAACCGGTTCAAGCCCTTTAATTTTTCCGAGTTTTTTTTTTTCAATTGGTATAAATTTTAATTACTAGTTTTTATATACTAATTTTTTTTATAATAATTTTTTTTATTTTTATGTAATATTAATTTTTTTTTAACATAATACTTTCTCTTTATTTATTTTTTTATTTTTTTTTATTTTTTTTTATAAACCGTGCTAAACCGGCAAACCGACGGTTTAGGTTAAACCTAAACCGCCGGTTTCAAGGGCCCCGGTTTCGGTTTAGGTTTGCAGCCCATGCCTACTTATTAGTAAGAGTCATGGACTCCTCAACATTACATTATTACCTCATTATAATATTTATAGTATACGGTTGCTAAAAGTTAGGTTCAGATCTATGTTTTAGACCGATTCAGACGTTCGATTCATTTTCACACCTAGGTGTGAAAAAAAATTAAAAATATATTAAAAACTAATAATATTCATAACTCTTAATCAACCGCGGATGAACCCGAACCATCTTATCACCTGATAGGTGACGAATACCCCATAATGTTAACGGGTGGATAATGAAAGTGTTCACCCAACAATCACCGACCCATTGTCATCCTTGTTTCAACGATTATCAAATGATGGAACATCTAAGGAATTATGTAAAGGACGAGTTAGATTGAACCAAATCAGAGTAATAAAAAGAGGAGTAAAACTCAAGATCGCTTTAAGGAAAATAAGAACAAGATTCAAGATCGTAAGAGCTAGAAGAAGAAGGATTAAACTCATACAAACAGGAGAAGGAAACCAAGAGGAAAAGAACCATCAATGATGAGTTAGCTTAAACCAAATAGGATCATTTTTGGGTACAACAAACCTAGTTTAAGGATACAACTATCCAACCATCACCTTAATTATGCATGTAATATGTGTTGTGTAACCCAAAATGCATCTTTTAAGACAATTGGGTGATATTTTATATTTGAGCATTTTAATGTGTTTTAAAAACCCATCTTTGAGTTAGTTTCTTTCATGTTATTTTCAACCCTAATTAGGCTATAAAAAGACCATAGAATGACGTTTTAAACCAACTGAGTTCCAAGGTGAAAAAAAAGTTGGTTTTTGTGTTCTTATTTATTCTTGTTGAGGAATATCGAATCAAGTGAGATATCTTGTTTGTTTACTTTGTTTGGATTTGTCTTGCATGTGTCAATTGCGTTAGAGTTTTGGTACTTGCAAACGTTCACAAAACGTACTTCTTGTGCTTCCTTTGATTCATTCATAGGTTGTTTAAGATTGTAAGGAAGAATTAACTGTTCGTACTTTCAGGGTTTTATCATTCGAGATCGTTCTATTCGTCATACTTAACAAAAATTTAATTTTTTTTTAATAATAGTCAAAAGACAATATGTTCATTTCATATTTTTAGTTAAAATGTTAAACGGTAAATTTTCTTATGAAAATAGTTAAAATGCTAAATGGTAAATTTTCTTATGAAAATTATTAACACTAAAAAATTAAACTCCAATCATACTCAACAAAAATCTAACTTTAATAATAATTATGTCCATCTTCACGAGCTTGAATGAAATATAGTTAACACATTTACAAAAATTATATGATAATAGAATAAATTCATATTGCTAAATTTTTATCCAACGAAATTCTATTCTATTATAAATCCATTTTAAAATTCAAATCATCTGTTCCAACTACATACCGAATTCTATGATAGACTCACTGAGTCACTGTTCAATTTAAAATGCAATTTTTTTTTTAGTAAAAAGATAATTTTTTTAATTTTAGAGTAAAATGTAACAATAAAAAATAAAACAGAAAATTGGACTAACGTATGGAACATAAGGATATGTCGTTAATTTCATAAATCAATTTTCTATAAATCTAAAAAAACACGTGAATAAGAATTCTACGGTGGTTCGGCATTTGTCCCCAATCCCCATCCACCACCAACACCTACAAAATCAATAAAAAAATACACCTTTTTGAGATAATTAATAAATATAGAGAAAATTAAATATATTTTTATAATTCGGCATCTTGAAGTTTCTATTCCAAATTGAAAAGGAAATAAGTATTTTATTATAAAAAAAAAAAACGTTAGCGTCCCGTTGAAAAGTCCAGCTGGATGCAAAGCCTACCTAAGGGGGAGTAGTGCGCGTGACCGCTAAAGATATAAGCAAAGCTTCGTATAAAATACGTGAATTTGCTTATCAACTTATCGTTTCGTTGTCCAGTTTATCATATCGTCACTTTCGGTAATAATTCACGCATTTTATCATTACTAGTTTTTCGTATCGCGATATCTCGGAGTTTGAAGCTTCAGAAATGATCTCAAACCCTTTTCTTCTCTTGCTTTCTCTCTTGCCCTATAAATGGCTTCCCTCTTTCTGACCCTCAGAAGCACCCATCTGGAGAGAGAAATAGAGAGAGAGGCACAGGTACTGCTAAAACGACCGCCTGTCTCCGTCTTCTTCATCTTGTTCGTTCGTCTCTTCTTTGTTCTGATCTGCTTTTTCTCTGGCCTTTCTTTCTCTGTATCGCTTGAAGCAGGTATGAATTTTTGTTTTTCTTTTAATAAATCTCCATTTTGATGTTTTCGTCGCCTGTATACGTCTAATTTATTGATTTTTTGACGTTAGAATTTCAGGGATTACGATTGGTTGCGGCTGGAACGCATTGAAGTGTTTTTTTTTTCCCTTTAGAGGCTTCGATCTGGCAAGGGTTTTGAGATTTTGGAGGTGTAATTGTGGAAGATGTCGTCTCTAAGCAGGGAACTCGTGTTCCTTATACTCCAATTTCTCGACGAGGAGAAATACAAGGAGACTGTTCATAAGTAATATTTCTGTCAATTGAACTTTTTGTGATTTTTTTTAATACTTGTGTATGTTGGGTTCTTACTAGTTTTGAATGTGAAATTTAATTGTTTATATTTATTACTTGTTTACTATTTACTTGAGAGCAATTATTTATGGTTGGTGAAGGGGGAGGGGATGACAGAGTAAATTGCTTCAGTTATTGTTTTTAAAGCTTGTTTTTGGTTATCCTTTGCTGTTTGGTGTTCTTAATTCGGGATTTTGGAATTGTATCTCTGGAGATTGTATCTTTTCTTGTCGTGCCGCTGAAATGTTAAAAAGGTTTGAGTTCAAGAACATATTCTGTTTGGATTCAAGAACATATTCTGTTCTCACTTTGTGTCGAGTCTTTGTGCATCTTATGAGGCCTTTGAATACAAAGTTTTTGGTGGAGTGATTTTTCCCCTTTTGCTGATTCTAAATATTTGCTGTCGTGTTTCTTGATCTAGGTTGGAGCAAGACTCGGGATTTTTCTTCAATATGAAATACTTTGATGACTTAGTGACAGGTGGAGATTGGGATGAGGTGGAAAAGTATCTCTCGGGTTTCACTAAAGTTGATGACAATAGATATTCTATGAAGATTTTCTTTGAAATTCGGAAGCAAAAATACCTGGAAGCCTTGGACAAGTATGACATATATATTACGTATGCTTTTTTGTTATGCTTGTTCACCATTCAAGTATATTTGGCACAATCTTACTGTGTTGAATTTGCTTCAAAATTTTAGGCGGGATCGTGGGAAGGCTGTTGAGATTCTTGTGAAGGACTTGAAGGTGTTCTCGGCATTCAACGGGGACCTCTTTAAGGAAATCACGCAGCTACTGACATTGGACAACTTTAGGTTAGTATATGTTGGTTCATAATTGCTGTTGTTCTTCTCTTGCATCATGCATACTTGAACCTACACAAAAAAAATCAATGCAGAGAAAATGAGCAGCTGTCAAAATATGGTGATACTAAGTCTGCTAGGGGCATAATGCTGACTGAACTAAAAAAGTTGATAGAGGCAAATCCGTTATTCCGTGATAAGCTTCAGTTTCCTTCACTTAAGAATTCGAGATTGAGGACCTTGATTAATCAAAGGTGAGTTTTAGTTTTTCCTTTTATAAGTTGTCACTCTGTTTTGAAATGCAACGGAACTATTTAAATACTACTATTTTTCACGGCATTTATAAATTGTAGTTTGAACTGGCAACACCAACTTTGCAAGAATCCAAGGCCTAATCCTGATATCAATACCCTTTTTGTTGATCATATATGTGGGCCTCCTAATGGCGCAAGGGCACCGTCTCCTGTGACTAATCCGTTGATGAATGCTTTTGCAAAGCCTGGGCCTTTTCCTCTAGGAGCTCATCCTGTAAGTAAAACAGGACAGTACCTACATATTTAATCAGACAGTAGATCTGTAAGCTATTTGAATGTACTGACTTTTTTTTTTTATCTGTTTGGTTCATTAGCACTTTCAGCCTGCTCCAAATGCTTTTCAAACACCTATGGCTGGACCGGCTGGTTGGATGGCTAATCCGTCACCTGTTCCACACCCTGCAGCTCCTGTTGGATTCATTGGTTTTGGTGCCCCTACTGCTGCAGGTACTTGCAACAAATTTCTTTTTTGTGCTACAGCCATAATCTGTTAGTCATTTTGTCTCTGGCATTTTGGTTTTTAATCTTCCCCCTTTTTATCCTTCATTTCATGAGGAATATACTTTGATAATTCTCTTTCTGGTCTTTTGTGGGCCACTTCATTTAAGGATACTGACCAGTTTCTTGTTCCCCTTATGTGAATGTTCTACGGTGATGTAGCTTCAGCAATTTTGAAGCGGCCTAGGACCCCTCCAAACAACGGTGCATCTATCGAGTTTGATAATTCTGATCATGTATTGAAGAGGACAAGACCATTTGGAGTATCAGATGAAGTATGCTCTCTAACTCCCTCACCACATTTTATAACAAACATGTGGATGAGAGACCTTAAAGATTTTTATACTTTGTGTGTGCTTGAAAACTTTGCTAATGGTAAAATATATGTAATACTTTGATTATACTATATAGGGTTTCTTAGTATAAAATTTCTAAAACTAGTCAAGAGGGTTTAAGTCAATACTGAATATAGAGTACCTGAGTATAAAAAAACGTCTAAAATAGTAGCCAGGAGGGCTGAATTGTCTAATCAGTCTCTAAGAAACAAATTCATTGAAATTCTGTGTTGTTTACTTTGTGCTACTTAAATCTTTTATAGAATTCACCACGTTGCTATCTCTTAACTATGTACTGTACTAGCAATGTGTATTTTAGAGATAACTTAGAAAAATGTTAGTTTTACTATGTACCATAGTAGCAAAATGTGTATTTTTGTGGAGCGGCTCTAACTACCACGCTGCTATCTCTTAACTATTTCTGCATGTGATGAATGCGTAAACAGGTAAGCAATCTTCCAGTCAATATTATGCCAGTTGGATTCAACAACCAAAGCCATGGCCAAAGTTCATATTCATCAGATGACTTGCCAAAGAACGTTGTTATGAACTTACCTCAGGGCTCTGCTGTAAAGAGTCTAGATTTCCATCCCCTACAATCAATTCTCATTTTAGGTCAGTATGAAGTTATTTTTTACTTCATTTTTGATGATGTAAAATGGAAAGAATATTTGCTGGAATTATTTACATCCATTTTATTGAACATGATTATGTGGATCTTTCAGTGGGAACAAACATAGGAGATGTCATGGTGTGGGAATTACTTACATGCAAGAAAGTTACTTTTACCAAGTTTAAGGTTTGGGATCATCTTCGATGTTTACAACTTCAGGTCTGTTTATTTTCATGCCGATAATTTGAGGGAAGAATTATATCATTGGTGAACTAATTGAACATTGTGATTTCTTAATCAGGGATCAGTGCTCAATGATCATCACACTGCGTCAATTAATCGTGTTTTGTGGAGTCCTGATGGCACCCTTTTCGGTATCTCTATCATTCGCTTACTTGCAAGATATGCTTTATACCCAGATTAGAATTCTGGTTCTTACTTTTTCTTCCCTACACAGGTGTTGCATACTCAAAGCATCTGGTGCACCTTTTCTCTTACACCGGCGCTAGTGAGCTTAGAAACCCTATAGAGGTTTGGTTTTGAAATCATTCAGCTATGCTCTTAATCATAGTTGTTTTCGTTGAACACTGTCAGTCTGTGATAGATCCCTTAGAAGCAAGGATCTCACCTCTAAGAATACCCATGCAGATTAATAGGCAATTAATGCCCACCAAGCAGTAACTAAAACACTATACAACTAAAAGATAATTCCAATATCTAAAGTTCTGAAAGTCAATGATCTTGCCTTCTCTTGCCGTACTGCAGATAGAGGCTCATGCTGGCAGTGTCAATGATCTTGCCTTCTCTTGTCCAGAAAAGCAACTTTGTGTAGTTACCTGTGGGGAGGACAGGCTCATTAAGGTATCTTTATCTATAAGGAAAAAATTGCACATACTAGCTTATACAATATAATTGTATAACCATTATTTCTTGTATAAAAGGTTTGCAATCAAATGTGAGGACATTACTTTTTGACTGCAGGTTTGGGATGCAGCTACAGGTAATAATCTGCACACATTTGACGGTCATGAAGCACCAGTATATTCCGTCTGCCCACATCAGAAGGATGACGTTCAGGTACATAATCTGTATATGTAATAAATTTATTCGGTAAAATGAGAAGGAATTAGAAAGATAATGTGGGTTATTGGGTGAATGACATTGGCTACTGGACCTCTCAATTTTACACTTTTCCTTCCAAAAAAATTGGAAAAAATCTTTTCTGATAGTGTTATTGGGTGAATGATCCAGTTCATTTTCGCGACTGCAACGGATGGAAAGATAAAAGTATGGTTGTATGATGATAAGGGTTCAAGGTTCGACTATGATGCACCAGGTCATTCATCCACCACTATGGCCTATAGTTCTGATGGAGCAAGGTATATTCTCATTCTCATTTTATGATCTCTCTTTCTTTCCATGTCACGGTATCCTGTTTATAGTTTTTGTTTAATTGAATACGGTTCTTAAGTTTGAGTCTCAATTTTTTTGTGGTATTATTTCAAAGTCTTTGTTTCTCCATTGTAGGCTATTCTCATGTGGAACCAACAAAGAAGGGGAGTCATTTCTGGTGGAATGGAATGAAAGTGAAGGCAAAGTTAAGCGCATATACCAAGGCCTTGGAAAACGATCTGTTGGAGTTGTACAATTTGATACAACTAGTAGATTTCTGGCCGCTGGGGACGACTTCTTGATTAAGTTCTGGGATATGGAGAGCGTTTATCCTTTGACTACTATAGATGCAGATGGTGGACTCCCGGTAGCTGTTGTACATCTTTGGTCATTGGCCCCCCAATCCATTTATGAAGGCTACTATCTTACTTGCTATGTGGATTTTTTTTTCTTTCTAGGCTTCTCCTTGTATCCGGTTTAACAATGGCGGGACACTCTTAGCTGTTTCTACGAGTGAAAATAGTGTTAAAGTTCTAGCAAATGCAGATGGTTTTAGGTTACTGCGTAACGAGGAAGGTCGCCCATTTGATGCTTCTAGAGCTGCTTCTGCATCTATGGTGAAAGTATAGTGCTTTCTCACTCTGCACAATGATCTATGATTTTGAAGCTGTGCATGCTTAGTTTCGTATATTCCTTTACAGGCCTCCCCACACCTAGGTGCTTTTCCAGCTACTAACGGGGACCGCACTGCTCACGCCTCTACATCTGTAGGGATTGTGTGTTTTTTTTGCAACCTATGAAGTGGTGCTTTGTTCCAAAATTAAACTCTTTCCTTCTGAGTTTTTTTTGCAGAATTCTGATATCCGAAACCTGGTAGATGTGAAACCTAGAGGTGATGAATTAATTGGTAGATGGACACTGACTCAAATCAACGAACCATCACAGTGCCGATCATTAAGGCTTCCTGAACTATCACCAATGAGGGTAAAACCTTTATTTTTGTTATCTTTTTTTATTGAACCTAACTGCATCCAATTTTTCATATATAGTGAAGTGCTTTTTGTCTTCTTATTATAGTGCATCGTAAATGCATCTGTTCTATTTTGAATGCACTGAAGCCCCTGTCGACTAACAGATTGAAATACACCATTGGACTGCTTTTCATGAGCTTTCTTTTGCTATAATTTCAGGTTTCTATGTTGATTTATACCAATTCCGGATTGGCCATCTTGGCATTAGCATCTAATGCTGTACACAAGCTGTGGAAATGGCAAAAAAATGAGCGGAATTTAACTGGAAAGGTATTGATTCCCAACTCTCCGGTATTGATTCCCAACCCTCCCAAGGAAGGTTACCTTATATGATCACTCTTCCAATTCTCTGTACAGGCTACTGCTAGTATTGCACCACAACTATGGCAACCTGCAAGTAGTTGTAATTTGATGACAAATGATTTAATTGACACATATCCTGAAGATGCTGTGTCATGCTTTGCACTTTCCAAGAATGATTCATATCTCATCTCAGCTTCTGGAGGAAAAATCACTTTGTTTAATGTGTTGACCTTCAAGGTAACTCGTTTTTACCCGGTTCTCTTCTATTCAAATGAACATCTTGTCTCATGTATAATATGACGCCTTATCATTTCTTAACACAACTGTAATGCAGTGTCACTAAATCTTCTTAATATTGACTGTTCCATTTCCAGATCATGACAACATTCATGCGACCACCTCCTGCCGCAACATCCTTGGCATTTCATCCTCAGGACAATAATGTCATTGCTATTGGCATGGATGACTATACTATTCAAATTTATAACGTCAGGGTTGACGAGGTCAGCATTACAATCTGAATATCTGATCCCTAGTAAATGTCACTTTCCTGTAAAATGAAGGGAAATTCATCTTCTGTCACATTTGGTGTTTCGTACAGGTTAAATTCAAGCTAAAAGGACATCAGAAAAGAATCACTGGACTTGCTTTCTCTAATGCTTTGAATGTACTTGTATCTTCAGGTGCTGATGCTCAGGTAATATTATGTTAAAATGTGCTCTGTGATTTATGCTTTTTTTTCACCATAAATATTGTGATGCCCATTCTTTTTTTCTTCGCAGCTGTGTGTTTGGAGCATGGATGGGTGGGAAAAAGTAACATCAACATACATGCAAATGTTGGGCGGCAATCCATTTTCTGACACACGGGTTCAGTTTCATAAAGATCAGATACATATACTGGTTGTTCATTCCACTCAGATTGCCATATACGAAGCACCTAAACTTGAATGCCTAAAGCAGGTGAGCAAAAACTATGCAGACTGTTAAAATCATTCAAAAAAATTCTAAAAATTATGTTGGCCTTGTGCAGTGGGTTCCTCAAGAGAGAGGTCCAATATCTCATGCCACATACTCTTGCGACAGTCAGTCAATATACGTAAGTTTTGAAGACGGAAGTGTTAGTGTTCTAATTGCTCCTAGTATGAGGCTCAGATGCCGAATCAACCCTTCTGCTTACTTACCTCCTACTCCTAACTCAAGGTTTGCACATTATTTACGTGTAAATTCAACTTTTTTGGAATGATCATCCCCCAACTCGTATCGTAACTGTTGTCTTATGTTTCAGCATTAGGGTATATCCGAGTGTCATTGCAGCTCATCCATCAAACCCAAACCAGTTTGCTCTAGGACTTAATGATGGAGGAGTGTATGTTCTTGAGCCACACGAATCAGAAGGACAGTGGGGTACGACTCCTCCTGGAAACCCTTCCGGAACAAGTGTTGCCCCTGGAGCCTCCGCTGCAGATCAACCCCAAAGATGATCCTCGTGATCTGCTCCTCCTTTTACCATAAGGAAATCTGGAGAATGTATTTTTGGGTACAGTGATCGTAATCTAGATCAGAGGCTCTTTTCTTTCTAGGGTTAGCTATAGTCGGTTCTTGACCGGCAAGTCTCATGAACTTGGCATTCTTAGTACATGCATAGCATAACTAACCTCAAGGGTTTCTAGGTTTTTGCTAGTCGGGTTATTAGATCTGTTAGCCTTCTGTGTAGGTATTTGTAGCATAATTGAAACTGATGATGCTATGGTTTTGTGCATATTTTGGTTCTTTGTTCTTTTGAAGAATGTAGTGTAGGTTTTCTTCAACTTAAAAACGCTTACTTCTGTGAAGAACGACCAAGTAGCAGAATCATAGTGTTGACTACAAAACTAACATCTACCGCAAGGCGAGTAAAACTGCTGATTATTTAGCTAGTAAAACTGCTGATTATTTAGCTAGTATCGGCAACATCTTATAAAGCTAGATGTTACTACAAAACTGCCTCAAATACCTACCACGAGGCAAATAAACCCACAGAATATATATAGCTAGTATTGCTTTTAATTAAACCAACATAAGTGACGGAGTTGATTTGAAGATACAAAAGCATCATGCTTTATCTATACCCCAAATAAATTGGTGTATTCACATCATATCAATTTACAACGGACAAGCAACACTAATGACATGCACGTATTCAAGATTGAGATTGGACGGACGGAACTATATCAAAATGAACACAAGCGACAGTTGAATTGAAGATATGAAAGCATCATGCTTTATCTATACGTTGCTAATCAAATGTATTGTTGAGAAGATACAATTCCAAGAAATGAGGTGTCATAGAAGAACAACATCCAAACCAAAACCCAATAATAAATCCACCAGAGAAATTAACATCTCTTGTTATTTATGATCATCGAACAAAAGCTTTGCAACACATTGACAAGATCTTCATTCTTCAGTGCCTGCAGAACACCGAAGACATCAAACTTCAGTAAGGCAGTACATGTGGAATAAGATATGACTCGGACAAAGGACCATGAACTGAATAGACCAACTATAATATTAACCACTAACTAATTTGCGATTACATGATGCATATTATAGTTTAATCATGTGAATAATACAAAATATATCTCATGCTCGGCTTGTTATACACGTTCATAAGCACGAGTATCAGCCAAGAAGACTAGAGCTTCTCACAGATAAATTTTAAACTAAAAGCCATTGTTTACATAAGCACTGAGTTTAATCATGAGAATTTACCCTAAACATATGGCTTCATTTTCAAGCTGAGAGTTTCTCACACAGAAAAATAAATAACATCTATACCTAAGGTTCAAGCTGCAACAATCAACACAAAATTCCTGTTAATATGACTACAAAATCCAATATTATTTTTGAAGAAACTGGATAGATTTAATCTATGATGCTCTAATTCCATACACAAGAGATTTTTCTATGAGCATTTAACCACATTCAGAAAGTAGCAAGCCATCCAAGGCACAAAAGACTTCAGCTCAGCAAGTACACCACATACATAAAGAAAACACTATAATGAAGAACTGATTCATCTGAGGCCCAACACATTATAACATATCATCCTTAAAAATGACAAATTTCCCTAAATTCATTCATTTTGGATCCAAGAAGTGCTTCGTGTACATTTCAAACACTTTGAAGCTCGCTAAAGGCTATATGGAATCATCAACCAAATTCAAATCGAAATGATAGCCACCGAAACAGGGAGCTAATAAATACGAAACTGAAGACGCTAGCACAACAGATGTGCATCCAACACAAAAGGACAATCATATACAGACGGGTGAGGAATAATCGAGATACAATTCATTAATAATTTAGGGTTTTTCCGATTTTGACTAATAATAAGGACATTTTTGTGATAGAAAATCAACCTCTTATGCCTCTGAACGAACGGAGAGTTCTTCGCGTCCTCCTCTGCAAGAAAATCCAGATCGCTCAAAAATTCAGCAAAAATGAAAAGAGAAACGGACTATTGAAGGCGATGATAGATAAAGGTACCTGTAAGGCCGTAAGTGAACTTGGTAATGACTGCTCCGGTGATGGCGAATCCGACAAGGAATGGCCAGTTACGATTCCACTCCCTCCTGAAGAACACCGGCCACGGATCGAACTTGTTCCAGACAGCCATTTTTGTCCCTCTTTCTCTTTCTCTCTTTCAACCTAGAGCTCTTGATTCGTTTTCTCGTTCCTGTGTTTGTGATGAGTGATGACGTAAAAAATCTACCGTGTTACCGTACAATCTCAGTTTGGGCCTAAATTGGGCCTATATCTTATTTGCTCGAAGGCTAGGCCCATAAATGACGTATTATGAGGCATTTTTTATTTTTTATTTTGACATAATCAAACTTGATAAACAAAGCATATATGTTGGAAAAAATAAGATTCTTTTGGATGATTTAAGTTTTTGGTAGTTTTTGTATAGAATACCCTTCACACTCGTTTTCTCAACTACAGATTAAGCAATTTCAGTCGAGAATAGAAGAGGAGAACGTTCGTTATCTATCGACAAATACGTTTCAATAAAAATATATCCATATATTTAACTATCGTTATCTATCGACAAATACTTACACTAGGATTTCAATAAAAATATATCCATATATTTAACTATCGTTATCTATCGACAAATACTTACACTAGGATTTCAATAAAAATATATCCATATATTTAACTAGTACTCCTTCGGTTTTTCAATACTTGTCATTTGAACTCTAAAATTTTATTTCATAATATTTGGCCTTATATGTGTTATTAATACTCAAACTTTCTATAAATATAATTCTAACTACCTTTTCATTTATTATTTGTATTTTCAAAGCAATATTTCATCATTTCCCATACAATTCTCTATATTCTACCATTGTTTATACACTTTTTAAAAATTATTATGCATCATTAAATATTATAATTTCTACTTTTAGATGTCTTAATATGTGTGTTTTTTACCCTAACGACATCTATTAAGAAACGGAGGGAGTATATTCTAATCACTAGTTAAACTCACTTAATTAGTCTTAGTGGGCCATATGGATGGAATATTTATCAGAAAGTCATTATGATGGTAGTTTGTTAACAAAAATAATATTAACAGGTGGTTTATTAAAAAATAAATTTATAAAAGGTGGTTAAGTGAAAACAGTGGTAAACTAGAGGTTGTTTTGTGTAATTTATTCATTATAAAATTAATATTGATAAATAGTTTATTAGTTTGCAAACTACATATTTAAATCATATAAGTATATAATTTGTTTATATAAAACTTCAAGCTCTAAAGTTTATGTTTTAGATCAATCACTACTTACATTATACATATTAGATAAAATGTTATAATAGTTCATTAGTATATGCATTTTTATATGATTTTCAGATATTCAAATAACATAATAAAAAATGTATAATTTATGGGTTTATAATTCTGTTATTTATATAATACTCTCATATCTCATTCCTACTACTATATCTTTTATCAATATAATGTAAAAAAAGTCTTGACGCATAATATCATTAATATTTTTTCTCTAAAAATAAAAATTTTAAACTATTTTAATGAAAATAAATACAATTTATTTGATTAATTAACAAATTACTGAATTATCTACTATATAATATTAAAACAGAAGTGAATAAGCCCACTTGTCGTCTTCACATTAAGCCGCCTCAGCTTTTGCCACTTGTCAACATCATATTACGCCACGAGTCATTCTCACGTTAAACCGTATATTTGGTAATTTTGATTATGGAAGATTATTTCCAATTTTGACTTACTTATTTTATCTTCACTTAAATCTTTATTTTAAAAAATGACCAAAAATAAACTATATATTAAGCTAATATTTAGATATATTAAAGAAAAAAAATCCATATATTTTAATTATAGTGCATAATATTCCTTAAAATTCTTTATTTGTTTAATATTTTATATTTTTAGTTGTAATGATTAATAATTTATTTATAACTTTTTTATATAGGTTGTTGATGATGTAATTTGTTTTTTTTTTACATAGTTTTGTTATTGTTTCATTTTAAATTCTTAGCTTTTAGATATATTTATTTTTTCTTTTACATTAATATCATTTAAAATTATATTTTTTATATGGATCGCAATACATTATTTACGATAAAAAAAAAATTAGTTTAAATTTTACAAAATCTCGTACAAGGTACGGGTACTAAACTAGTGGTATACTATATATAAATGAAAAATGTATATAGTGTTTTAGTATAATTTGTAAAAATAATTACACAAACAAATATGGAGACAAAATGTCATAGATATTTTGGAAGGCTCTAAAGTCTAAATGTGAACGTGATAAAAAGAAGGTAATGAGGGTAGAGTTGTCTTATTCAAATCGAACCAAAACAAATAACTCCTTTATTATACATAAAACATACAATAAATGAAATTCAAAACAATGAAACTATAATTAACAATAAAACAAAAATAAACCAACCGAACGTTATCGAGTCAAGGAATTAGACTATTGCGATATGAAGCATAGCCTGTTCGATTATTAGAAAAAATGAGCTCCGACAACCAACAACAAGAGGGGCACCATTAAGGCGGCAGTGGTAGCCAAGGCTGAGCCTTCGGCGGGCGACAATGCCGGAGAATTTTCGTCGCTGGTGGACGGTGACGGTGCCATGGGTCCACCGGCAGAAGGTGTTGGAGATGACGTCAAGGGTGCCTCCGTGGGTGAGGCGCCTCCCATAGTTGGAGCCAATTCTGTCCCAGGAGCTCCCACGGGTGAGGTAGCCGGAGTTATGGAACCAGAGGGTGCGGTTGGAGTAGTGGAAGGAGCCGTCGATGTCCCTCCTGGTGATGCCGTGGGGGAGGTCACCGGAGTTTTGGCGCCAGATGGTGTCGTTGGAGTTGATGGTGTGCTGGTCGAAGGAGCTGCCACGGGGGTGGTTGCCGGAGACGTGCCCGAACCGGATGGAGTGGTGGATTTGGGTGCCGGAGCCGTTGATGGGCTGGGGGTGGGCTTACCTGAGGGAGATGTGCCGGGGGTGGTGGGAGTGGCAGGAGGGGCCTTGCTTGATGCCGGAGCTGGGGAGGTAGGAGTTTCGGTGGAAGGTGGGGTGGTGGTGGGAGTTCCGGTAGAAGGAGGGGTGGTGGTGGGAGTTCCGGTAGAAGGAGGGGTGGTGGTAGGAGTCCCGGTGGATGGTGGAGTAGTAGCAGTGGGAGGAGGAGCGATGGGGCTGGTGGCGGTAATAGCCAGTTTCTGGCCGGCGGAGCAGTGGCCGGAGTCAGTGCTAATGAAATAGTGGGTCCCAGGGGAAGTAATGGTCAAGTTGACCGGTCCGTTGTTGACTTGAGTTATAGGGTTCAGTGTTGTACATGAGTCGTACGCTGACTTAGTCACCTCCGCCACCGATTGTGAAGATCCATCGAAAACAAACACTGTTCAAATACAATAAAACTTAATTTAAAATAGAGTATAAACTAAGTAAATAAACAATAATTAAAATTAAAAAAAATTACCAAGAAAATCGCCGACGTGGAAGGAGTTTTGCGTGGAAGCCCAAGAGGAGTAGAAGGAAGGAGAAGAAGGAAGAGTCCAGCCAGTGGAATCTCCGACAGTGTGTGAAACGGCAGCAAACGACGGTTGAACAAACAAAGCCAAACACGCCACTAAGGCCACCGCAATCATTTGCCTTGCTCCGTCCATTGACTCCTCCTTCTTTCAACAGACAGTTTAAGGTAGCGTTTGGCTGTTGTGTAATGAGAATGGCAGGGAACATAGGCGGTGGATGGCTGATTTTATAAAAATGGAAAAGAAAGAAGAGACATAAAGGATATGGTGTGGGCCTGTTGAGATAAGCTATGGTGATTGGATTCCACGTGGAATATGTATAGCCCTGCAATACTATGTACCAATCTACATGAGGCTAACGGCATTATGAATTTTGTTCTACTATTGCTACCTTACAATCAAATTGGACTATTGTTACCAAATATCTATTCTTCAACCCACTCTCTCCACAACAATTGTAACGTGACATAACGAAAATAATCGAATCCCTATACAAGTAAAAAAAAAAAATTACATTTTTTACGGTAACTTTTGATTAGAAATATGTAGATACTGTTTTAAAAGATATTTAAAAAAATAAAACAAATTTCATCATCGAAAAAAACACGGGGGCTTGCTTGGTAGGTGTATATAATTATGATTAACGTAGACATCTCCAACTGCATGGCCGGCATATTCTACTGTCATGTGATTAGATAATTATTGACTTGTTGGTGAGGAAAATATGATGATATGTATTAACTGTTCAGTATTCTTTATTTCTTTTCTCCAAATAAGCAAAAAATTCAAAAAATAAATATAGGGTCCTCTAGAAGAATCTAACTGCACGCTCCGTATGAAATTTTATTTATTCATAAACATGTAAATTAGTCAAACTATAAATCAGGGATGAACATTATTTGGGGTTCAATTCGGTCCAATTGAACCGTTATGGACCCATTTCAGTTTGTTTTTATCTACTTTTTCCAAGTTTATGTAAGTACATCGGCTCAATTCTAGTCTTCCGAAAATGAAAAGCGGTTTGGTTAGGCTAACTTCTAGAAGTAGTCCAATCTAAAACATCATTGCGGATGAGAAAACGAAGTTTGAGATCATCAGAAAAAATGGTGTTGGGTCGAAATTCTCAGGTGGCTCAATCGGTCAGCTTTGATTTCAATCTTTTTGATATGCAGTCTGATTGCCTCTTGTAAACCGACCTTAAGAGCGAATGCTTCAGCTTTTATGACTGAGTTGTTGAAGTTATTTTTCTTTGCATTAAGGCTAAAAACGACTCCATTATGGTTTCGAATTACAAAACCAATGGATTTTACACCCGAATCAAGTTTTGATCCGTCAAAATTGAGTTTATGGAAACCCGGTTTTAGTTTTTCCCATTTAATATTGTGTTTTTCCCTTGTTGCTTTTTAATATCGTAATCATCTTCGTTTGTTATTTTAGTTTTTCAATTATGTAATTGGTTTTTAATGAATGCAATTACCTTTTTTTTAGGTTCAATTGGTTCGTTATTAAAGATAATTTTGTTCTTAAAAAACCAAATACTCCACAAAATAGTTGCGAGACACTCGAACTTGTTCATTCCAATTTTATTTTTTAACTTCTATAGGATTTCATGAGCTTTTTTCATTTTGGATTCTTATTTTTATAAGATCATTCAAAATTGTTCTATCGAATTTGGTAATGATTTGTTTAGTGAAGGGGCATTCAATTATCAGGTGGGTCAAGTCTTCTAGGTGATGGTTGCATAGTTCACAATGTCTTGTTACAATAAGTTTTCTTTCATCCAGTTCTGCTTTTGTAGGAATTCCGTTTATAGACATTTTCCAAATGAAGTTTTTAATTTTGGGTTGAGTATCGAGTTTCCAGATCCATTCACAAGCATTATTTGGTTGTAAATTGGATTCGTCCTCAATCATATCGGAAGCAGATTTAGTAAAGAACCATCAGTTTTTAAAGCATCTCCAATATAGTATGTCTTGCAAGTCGTTTTGGGAATGATTGTTTCTTTTATATTTTCCATGATATCTGGGTTGATGATATTTTGTAGTTCGTTGTCAGTTTTGTTGGTATCCTAGTTTATTGAGTTGTTAGTAAAGTGACTGACCTTTATAATTTTGTTAATTAGATTAGCATTTTGGACCATTTTAATTAGTGGTGTCGTTGTTATTCAACTGTCGTGCCAAAAATTGATTGTTTTACCATCACCGACTTGTCATATGATACATTTTTTTGAATTCAGATTTAAATTTCATAATGTTGTTCCATTGCCATGAAGTGGACCCTTTCTTTTGGTAGTGGAGAATATTCTGGTTTTTCAAGTATTTTTTCGTTGATAATTTTAACCATATATTGGTTGGTTTTGATAAAACTTTCGATAAGAGTTTCATTTGAAGGGCTTTATTTGTGGTTATAGATTTTCTCAATCCCAAACCACCGATCTTTTTTGATTTACAGATTATATCCTAGTTTATGATAGGTCTGTGTTGGTCTCTTTTATTCTAGAAGAATTTTTTGTAAGTTTTATCAAGTTCCTCCAAGTTATGTTTTGGTAGCATAAAACTTTGCATTACAAAAGTAGGTTTGATTGCCAAATTATATTTTATGAGGGTATTTCTGCCTTCTTGTGATAAAGAGTTTGCTTTCCATTTAAAAAGTTGTTGTTTTGATTTAATGTTCATTTCACCAAAAGTTTCATTTGTCACTCTTCCGTTTATAATTGGTCATCCAAGATATTTGTCGAGGGATGTAGTATGGCACATCCCCAACACGTTTTTTAGTTGGATAACACTGTTGTCGCTTGTGTTCCTTGTTGTTTGGAAAGCCGATTTTTCAAAGTTAATTTTTTGTCCTGATATGGAGCAATACATTTCAAGGATTTGCTTTGTTCTTTGGCAAGAGGCCAAATTAGCTTTTGCAAAAATGACCATATCGTCAACGAAGGAGAGGAAAGAGATTGGTGTTGCTTGTCTGCATACGAAGAATCCAATATGCTTATAATTGTAATTGTTACAATCATCTTGTAGCATTTGTGTAAGGACTTGACCCCCAAAATAAAGAAATAAGGAGATAAGGGGTCCCCTTGTCTGAGTCCTTTTCTAGGGAAGAATTGATCGGTTGATCCGTTAATAACAAGGATAGAGAAAGAGAATGTAGAGATACACTCCTTAATCCATCCAACAAATTTGTCATTGAAACCAAGTTCTAGAAATAAAGATGTTTCGATAGATGGACCAAACCAAAACAGGTCTATTTTAATTTGGTTTTCGGTCACACATTTTTCAACATTTACATGATTTTGGGTATGACTGGTTTGGTTTAGATTGTTGATCAATCAAAATAAAAAAATTCTAGAAATAAAGATGTTTCGATTATCGTCAGATCTTTAGCAAAAAATTATAACACCATATCTTAAATGAGTATCTATATTAATAGTACACCCATAATAAGTTAATGACAATAAATAATATCTTTTTATTTTGTTAATCACTTAATAATATTTATATATATTTGACAGGATGACGGATGACGGATGACGAATTCACCGTGTTGTTTTTATCGTATCTTATATATATTATAGGAGTAGCACTCCTTACTACGTGTCACGCAGAAAAATACTCACTGTCACGTGTCATTTTAGCATTTAACCACAACCCACCAAAATATTAATTAAGTTTATTCGTTACAAAATTATTTAACGAAATATTAAAATCAAATCTTAATTAAATTCATCCCTTCCAATCACCTTTTTTTTGTTACCTGAGATATGTATAACAAATTAGAATCACATTCATAACAAATTTTAGCAGTACCAAAAAAAAGAAAATAATTAATTAAATTCACTTTTAACAATTAAATGTTACGGTTTTCATCCCTTCCAATCACCTTTTTTATTACCTGAGATTGTGTTATTTCTTAAATTAATTTTTATATAACAATTAATTTAACACCATATGCTACCAATGTACTATTTCTATTAATATATGAATCAGTATAATAAGGGGGAGAAAAATCAAAATATGAATTATTATACGGTTAGATATTTTATTAATGTATCATATAATATTATTGATAAAGTGTACAAATATTTATTAATTATTATCTACTCTATCTAATGACAAAAAAATAGTTTATATATAATCCTTTAAAGAAATATAATAAAAAAATAATATTTTTATCAAAATTCCGTACAAGGCACGGATAATATACTAGTAAATTATTTATTTGGGAGAATTAATCTTATTATATACTCTTTCATTGTATAACTTGAGGTTATAATCTTCACATTTAAAAAGTTAAGAAAAAATTTCTTCACTTTTTAAACAAAACATGTTTTGTCAGAGTGTGGTCTGTCTTTATCATCCAATGTTTTTTGTGAGTCCCTCATTTAAATGGATAATAAATACATTGATTAAACCTTGCAGTTAAGAGTGTTAAATATAAAAAATTGTCCCTTGTTTTGGCTCGTCCGGTTCGACGACTAATGTCACTGTGTATTCGAATTGAATATCTTATAATCCATTTAAAGAGACTCTCGATATCAATTTTTTCGTATATGTATTGGATTTAAAATTTATTCTTCTGACCACCACTCAAGAAGTTCAATGTTACTTAAGGTGTATTGAATTATTGATAGAGTATTGAATATCTGGTGTAAAACATAAATTAAAAAAAACTTATGGGAATAGTTAACGCTGATCCAATATGGAATAACAAACTATAGTGGATTAATAAATAAAAAGAGCAATACAGTAAAAAAAAAAAACTTTATTGTCGGGTCGCAATACAATAATAAATTGAAAAGTGACCAAAAAAAGAAGAATCAAATATATTAAACATCCCACACAAAAAAAACTCTCCAAAATTAACAAAGGAAAAAGGTCTAAACCTCTAAACTCAACTGGTCCCCACTCTCCACGTGTTGATCTCTAGATTAAACTAACAAAGCTGCAGCAATCATCACAAAGGGCATCACCAACCCAGCTCCGGCTACGGTGGCGGAGCTAGTTGGCGCGGGAGCAGTAGAACCACCTGCCGGAGACGGTGAGGTGGGAACAGTGGTAGGGGAGCTGGCGACGTCGGAAGGTGTAAGAGCCGTGCCGGAGGAGGTTGACGGAGTTGGCGCGGAGACGGTGGTGGGTGAGGGAGACGGTGGGGTCGAGGTGGTGCTGGAGGCGGCCGTAACTGCTAGCTTTTGGCCGGCACTGCAGTGGCCGGAGACTGTGCAAATGAAGTAGTGGGTGCCGGCTGTGGTGAGTTTGATGGTGGTAGGACCGTTGGAGGAGATGGAGATGGGGTTGTCGCCGGTGCAGGAACCGTACTCTGCCTTTGAAACCTCTGCCACCGTGTGTCCCGTCGTGAAAGGGAATACTGCAACCCCAAAGAAATTGCATAAGAAAAAAAGCTAAAAATAAGATGTGATTTTGTGTAATTTACTCTTAAAAAATATTATCTTCTCCTAAGATTCCTATACTTTTCCATCAACACTAAAGTACATATTTTTCTTGGTCGAAAAATATATATTATCTTTTGTTTTTTGAAAGAATATATTTTTATCTTTTGTTAAATGAAAAGTAATAACGCATTTTAGGAAAAGGGGGTCCGGCATCCATCGAAGCATCTTGATCTTTATATGCTTTACGAACCGGGCCAACAACAATAAACAAACACTATATCGTCGTTGCAATTATACAAATCAACAACGATATATTTTTTGAAAATATATATAATAATTAAAAATAATTTTTGTTAAGGTTATTTTTTTTAATATTTTTAATTACCTATATTATATATATATATATATATTATTAGTTATTACATAAACTAATTATTTTCAAATTTAAATGATTTATATTGATGTTAAATATAGTTTTGTGTCGAGTAGGTTTAATTATGAGTTTTTTATTTATTTAACTTAACTACTAATGAAAATTATATTTACTATACGAGTGACTAAATTTATTTATTAAGTTTTATGATAAAAATAATCTATAAATAATAATTAAATAAAATTTAAATGGTTATTTTTGATTAACTATACATTTTTTTAAAAATTCCAAAACTATTTTTATACATTATTACATCAAAGGACTATAAAGAAAAATATAGACTATAACTATGGATGCAAGAAGATAAGTGGCATGTAACTTTATAAAATCGTACATATGTAGAATTTCTTTTCTTAGAAAACCTTCTTCCAACTTAGAGTAAGTTACATATAAGAAGAAGAAAACCGATAAGCAAAGTTGTAATATTAATGACCAATTTCCAAATTTATGAATAAAAATGATAAAATTAATATGAAAATATCTTCCGGTCAGTAAGTATGTACGTATTAAAGTCTGACACGAACAATATCATATATATGTATGCAGAAGAAATTCAGTGTTGGTTAATCTACATTTGTGGTTCACCTAATGTAGGGTTTTGACTCGATTATAGCAAGCTAAACAAAATAAATTGATCAAGTAAAGAGCTTACCAAGAGAATCGCCAACACTAAAGGTCTGTTTGGAAGCCCATGTAGAGTAGAAGGAAGAAGATGAAGGGATAGTCCAACCAGTGGAATCTCCGACAGTGTGAGAAGTAGCTGCAATGGAGGTTTGAATTAGCAGAGCCAAACACGCCACTAACACACCCATAAATCTCTTGTTTACTCCTGCCATTGTGTTCTTAAGTATATCCCAAGGTTGCCCTCTGCAAATCTCTTCAGCCTTTGCAAGCTTTAAGGCCTTGTTTGGTTTGTGTATGAAATGGTTAAGTGAGATTTAGAAGAGAGATGTTTGAGAAGTTAGAGACGTGTACTTGGTTGTATATAAAGTATCGGGTGAGTTGAGGTTGTTTTGGTAAAGGATTGTCGGAGTGACACGTGTTGTGGGTTTGGTGAAATGCTTGTAACTTGAGCCGTTGGATTAGAGCAGAATAGGTCAACAGCTCCTACTTTGATGGGCTGAACCGGTGAAAGTGGGTGGGCCGGGTTGGACTTGACGGGCGCTTGTTTTGGCGTCTCTCCCTAAACCGTGTTTTTTTGACTCGATTGTTTGTCTTCTCAACGATTTTGTGTGTGAAAATTTGGATGATTTTTCCCGTGTATATTTGAAATAGAAGATCTTACGTTCTTTTGTTTTTTCTTTCTAAATTCACATTTGTATATACTTCAGAAATATTTCATATTTGCAAATAGAAGTTTTTCCATTGAGTAGTATATTAGATTATAGATCCTAAACTATAGAGATTAAATGTTTTCGTT
Source organism: Fagopyrum tataricum (assembly GCA_002319775.1). Lineage (NCBI taxonomy): Eukaryota > Viridiplantae > Streptophyta > Magnoliopsida > Caryophyllales > Polygonaceae > Fagopyrum > Fagopyrum tataricum. The sequence continues at coordinate 52,549,223 of CM008283.1, forward strand.
AAATAAGGTTGATGAACTATTATTATTGTCAATAGATATTAAGATGAATTTTCACTCAACTTACGTTTTGAATTCAGACTTTGCATATATTTCGGACGTGTGATGAACTTTATGTCATATTCGACCCGTCAGGATTTCACGTGTTATATTGTATTCGTAAAGTTGTCTCACATAGATAATAGCTATAACAGAAAAAGAGTCATAATTTTATATATATATATATATATATATATAAAAGTTCGGTGATTTATTTCTCTTATTGTCAATTGATTTAGGATACACTTTGCTAAACTTAATTATACTTGATGAGACTTATGTTCGTATGCAATATGCACACGACTCAGATTTAAACTTATAAACCTGCTCATTTTGCTTTCATTTTCCATAAATGTCCGGTGAGTCGATCTAGTCCCTAGCTATTTCAATGATCAATTAGGGGATAGGAAATGCTTAGTATATGTTTCCTTTTTCTGATAAAAGTGCTAACATATGTAAACAGGTCAAGTAAATCAGGTGAAAGTAACAAACGAATCTACTTTAAACACCTAAGTTTTTGAATTTTAGTATAAAAAGTTTAAACAAATTGAACGTGTCTATATCTGTATGATATCACATCAATATTAAAATACAAATTAATACGAGTAAAATGGCACAAAAACATATTTTAGGGGAACGTTGTGTTCAAATTATTGGCCGTAAAAGGCGGAGAAATTGTCAAATGTTTAATTGAAAACCAACAAGCTACCGAAGGCAATGGTGCCCACGTGGCAAATTATATTTTGAAATAGGATCGGTACATCAGACGGACTATCATTTCGGACTATGTTCAAATTGCTGTTCGTAAAAATTTTAGTCCGAATTCGTTTATTTTCAATTTGGGTACAAATATATTTCAAAACTCGTTTAAAATAAAAAATTATCTCTAAATAAGTTAATTAATATCTATTATAAAATTGAGTTAAAAGTTAGGCGGATAATAAACTGTGTCGTCAACCATTTGTGAATAGTAGACACTGTATTTAAAGACCTAGGTGATATAACACTACCATGCAAGAATCGACAAATAAGCTAACCCTACCCGCAAACAATAAATTTGAACACAAAGGTCATGGTACGTACAGTACTTCTAGAATAATTGAGTCTCTTATGAAAAGTCACATGCAAACATAATTCGGCATCGATTGGTAGACGAATTTTCACAATATTGTCGATCGTGTAAAGTGTATGACATTTTCAATTCAATGGAAATTTTGTTTTAGTAAATATCATTTCAATTCGTTAGTAACATGGGAAGATAAAATTGTATCATGATAAATAAAATTGTGATATACTAAGTTAGGCTCGAGGATAAAATTTATTAAGATTATGTGTTGGGTTTGAACCTAATGTGTACGTGTATTCGAACGTGTGATGAATCCAAAAAACTGACATTCTCTGATGCACATCAAATTTTTAAAAAATTTAAAACTTGAATCCAAAAAAGCTCTTATAATAGAAGATCATTAATCGAAGTCATTTTAACACATTTTCGACAAGAACCAGAGCTTAGGTAGGCGTATGGATTGTTTTACTTTAACGTGAAAGATAGTGAGAAAGTAACTTACATTTCTAGTGGATAATTAATACGTGGATAGGTTATCCCAATCTTTGACACCAATGCAAACAAATGAGATCTAGATGGGGATAATGGGTTGCGATGGGAGTAGATCCGAATGGATGAGCGGCGGTGATACAAATCGGTAGTTGAATTGATCAAGGTCGAACTCCTTGAAACAAATTTATTAACCTCGATCGTTTCAAAATTAAGACACAACTAAGAATGATTAAGAAACTCTTTCGCTTTAATCTCACACAACAAAGAAATTAAGCTTAAAAAGCGCGAGAAGGAGACTTTCAAAAAATTGAGAGTACAAACTTAAATCATTGAAATTGACACAAACAAAATGATCCAAGCTATAAACAAACAAGACTTCACCCACCCACTCTTGACAAGGATGAATAGGCCGGTAACAAAACGCGTAAAGTTCAAGGTGTTTATCAAAATCAAAGGTGAATTGTTCGATCTACATGAAAACAGCAATCATATACTTGTGGCTTGGTTGTTTAGAAGTTGAAGATTATATATTTTTATCATCAGTTTATTATATTATAATCTCAGCAACAATTTATAAGAGTTGCTCACGAGACATCTTTTACTTTGATTGCTCTTACGCTTTTCTTGTTACGCCTTTCCCCTTTCCTATATACTGCTCCAGTTTATTCACAAAAACATAGTATTTTGCAATACTTAGATATTTATCTGTCTTTTTGGAGGAACATTAATCTGGACAGGGTACAAAAATGTGTCTTAATTCCCAATCGAAAACTAATATGTCAAAGTGTCCACAACAACAGCCATGCATCTATAACAAACTTGTACACCACTCAGGCACTCAGTAGTATGTATATCAAATATTGACAGTAATCTCAATCGGCAATATCAAACACGTGTGAAAAAACTCAATTCTAAACCAAGTACCCCAAAGCAATCGACAAGAACAATACTACACCGATCGGAGCACCAGCAGTGCTGGCTGCATTGGGTGGTGGTGGTGGGGCCGATTTAGTTGTAGGAGGAGGAGGACTACTAGTACTGGTTGAACTTGGAGGAACGGCAGGACCTGGTGTTGCCGGAGAAGGTGGTGACAGAGTTGATGGAGGTGTTGCCGGAGAGGAAGGTGGGTTGTTACTTGGTGGCGATGGAGGTGTTGATGCTGGAGGCGTTGCCGGAGAGGAAGGTGGGTTGTTACTTGGTGGCGATGGAGGTGTTGATGCTGGAGGCGTTGCCGGAGAGGAAGGTGGGTTGTTACTTGGTGGTGAGGGCGGTGATGATGCTGGAGGCGTTGCCGGAGAGGAAGGTGGGTTGTTACTTGGTGGTGACGGAGGCGGAGATGCTGGAGGCGTTCCCGGAGGCCTGTTACTTGGTGGAGATGGAGGTGGCGGAGAGGGAGTAGATGGTGGCGGTTGAGTTGGAGAATGGCCTGGGATGGTGACGTCAACGGCAACCTTTTGGCCCTTAAGGCAATGGTCTCCGACGGTGTCAATAAAGAACTTAACGCCGGTGGTGTCAAGTGAGACAAAGGCAGTTGATCGCCGGCGGATAAAGAACGGGGTGACGCTGGTGTTACACGCCTCGTACGCCTCCTTGCTCACTTTTGCTACCGTGTGTTTTCCCTCCTCAAAATGAAATACTATCCAAAACCCCAAAAAAGACAATTAAATGAAAAATATTAATTTACGTAAATGCCACTTTGGTCAAATAACACAAAAATACTTACGGAGAATATCATCAACGGCAAAGGTGTGATTAGAAGCCCATATAGCGTAAGAGTTAGCCTTCGGAGGTACCTTCCACCCCAAGTTACCACCCACAACGAACGTTCTCTTCGCCGTCGCACAATGAAGCAGTGTTGCCACCGTAACAACCACCGCAAAGGTATCCCGGAGAATTCTTGTCACCGTCATGTTAATTATGTAGCTTAATTAATCGTCCAAAGACACCCTGATAAATACAAGATTATAAATAATATTTTGTGTTGTATCAAATATGAAGGATCATGTATCCCACCTCTCGGTGGTGGATGTGTGGTCAGTTCAATATTTATAATGTTTTTTTTTTCCAAATATTTCTGTTGGAAGAGATTAAGCCAATTAATTAAATCAAGGATATATTAATTAAACTTACTAAAAATAATTAGGGGAGTTTATTTTGAGTTGAATGGGTAAAGATGTATTGATTAAATGTTATAATAGTGTTTGTGGTTACCAACATTCAGAGCTGCGTGATTTATATTATTGAAAATATATAGTCATATAGCTGGAATTTGAAACATTTGGTAAAATAAAATTTTATATATATTTATAGTTTATGTTTGTAATAACATGATCATTTAATTATAAAAATTATTTAATGTGTGATGAATATTAATTAGTAGAAAGTGAAGATATTTAATTTTAGTGGCATCAATATAAATTATATATATATTAAGATAAGTATTCGACTTTATCTATATAAATATTTGGTTATAATAAGATATATATTTGGTTGTAAAAGATAAGTATAAATATTATTTGTCGGTATATACATATCAATACTAATTCATTTTCGTGTAAACGAATTAGTTATATTTAGTTTATTAAAATGTACGTAATTCACACATCGAAACAACAATGATGGAATGAGAAGTTGGATAGCAATTAGTAGATTAAATTTTTTTAATCTAAATTAAATGTCTATGATACTGAACTTATCGTGAGCAAGATCATCTGAAATAATCTTCTTTTAATTGATCAATGAAGGATGAGGTTTTCCGTGAGATTAACGTAGAAAGTTACTTCCAAGACGTGTACGTTCTATGTGAAAATCATACCTTTTCTAAAGTTTTATTTTTGATAAATTATAATCCATGATTAGGAGAGGAGAACGTATTTAGCTTAATTAGGAAGAAGAAAAGCCTCGCATATGATTACTAAGCATATAATGTTAGACTAATTTATATTTTTAAATATAATTATTATGATAATGGGTTACTCTAGAAGATAGAGAGAAGATTCTGGAAGAAGGTAGTGGAACCTTCTAGAAAGATGCGAAATATTCCAGAAGGTGACGGAACGTTCCTTTCGGAATGATGTGGATCCACCCGGAAGATGCTGGAGACATCTAGAACTTGATGGAACTTTGTAGACTAGACTAGAAATCTATGGAGAGTTCTAGAGTTGTATAAAATTGAGTAAGAAGGCTCCGGAATGATCTTGGAGAATCGAGTTCCGGAACCTTCCCTTAGAGGAGGTGGAGATGACTATAAATAGGGGAGGTCACCCCTCATTTGTAGTAACTCCATCAAACAAGAGAGTGTATTTCGATCAAAGGCTTACATATTAAAGTGAGGTTGTTTACGAGTCTGAGTGCGCAACAAATACCCGTTTATAAATACTCGGAGTGAGTCGGAAAACGCGAATTTTTCCCAACAACTGGTATCAGAGCCGAGGTTACGGTGGTGGTGATCGGGTAATCTTTGTTGCTTAAAGAATCTCGTGTTTGGCGTGATGGCGGCCGAGGCGATGAAGGCGTTTGAGATTCCACTCTTCGATGAGAAGATCAACTTCACTTTGTGGCAGAGTACGATTCAAGACTTTTTGGTGCAGCAGGGTCTTGACCAAGCTCTGGAGGAGGAGAAGCCTGGATCGATGAGCGAGGAGAAGTGGAGAAGCATCCAGAGGAAGGCGGTTAGTACAATTCGGTTTGCGTTGGCTCCCGAGATTAAGTATGGTGTGTTGAAGGAGACCACACCGAAGGCGTTGTGGGAGAAGCTCGAGAGCATCTACGCGTCGAAGTCGTTGACCAACCGGTTGTGCTTGAAGATGGAGCTTTACTCGCTCAAGATGGAGGAAGGAGGTAATCTTTATGACCACATTAACTCGTTTAATCAACTAGTATGCCAATTGTTGAATGTAGACGACAAGATTGGAGAAGAGGAGCAGGCGTTGTTGTTGCTAGCATCATTGCCGAAGTCCTACAAGTATTTGGTGCGGACTTTACTTGTAGGAAGGAAGTCTCTCACGCTGGATGAGGTGACCGCTTCTTTGCGGGAGAGTGAGAGAATGATGAAGAATGATGCTACCGATAAAGGTGAAGATCGCGTACTAGTTGTAGGGGAGCGAGAACGAGGAAGGAGTCAATGGAGGAGGCATGATGACCCGAGACAAAGAGGCTCGCGACGAGATTTGAGTGAGGTCGAGTGCTTCTACTGCGGGGAGAAGGGTCACATGCAAGCCCGGTGTCCTCGGATGAGGGAGGACTTAAAGAAGCTGAGAGAGATGTCGCCGGGAAAGAAGAGAGGGGACTCCCACACCAATGTGGTTAGTGAAGTTGGTGAAGTTGATTATGGTGATATTTACTTGGCGACGGGTGAGGAGACCGCCAAGTCAAAGTGGGTGATGGATAGTGCCGCCTCGATGCATGTGTGTCGGGACCAAGCAATGTTTGACACCTTGAAAGTTGGTGGAGAGTTTGGTCACTTCAACTCAGTGAGTGGTGATAAGTTGAAGGTAGAAGGTACCGGAAGCGTGAAGATGAGGCTTCACAACGGTACAAGCCACACTCTATACAATGTGAGGTACGTGCCATCGGCGAATGTTAATGTCATCTCGTTGGGTACGATGACGATGGAGGGGTACAAGTTCGTCGGCACGAGGAGATGGTGCAAGGTGTTCAAGGGGAGACGCTTGGTGATGCGAGGCCGCAAGGATGAGAAGAATATATGCTTCTTAGATGGAAGAGCGGCGCACAAGGGATGCAGTGGTACCAGAGATAAGAAGAAGGTGAGATTTTCAGATGGTGTGGAGATATTTGGAAATATGAATTAAGGGAGGAATTGTTAGACTAATTCATATTTTCAAATATAATTATTATGATAATGGGTTACTCTAGAAGGTAGAGAGAAGATTTTGGAAGAAGGCGGAAGATTCCGGAAGGTAGTGGAACCTTCTAGAAGGATACGGAATATTCCAGAAGGTGACGGAACGTTCCTTCCGGAACGATGTGGATCCACCCGGAAGATGCTAGAGACATCTAGAACTTGATGGAACTTTGTAGACTAGACTAGAAATCTATAGAGAGTTCTAGAGTTGTATAAAATTGAGTAAGAAGGCTCCGGAATGATCTTGGAGAATCGAGTTCCGGAACCTTCCCTTAGAGGAGGTGGAGATGACTATAAATAGGGGAGGTCACCCCTCATTTGTAGTAACTCCATGAAACAAGAGAGTGTATTTCGATCAAAGACTTACATATTAAAGTGAGGTTGTTTACGAGTGTGAGTGCGCAACAAATACCCGTTTATAAATACTCGGAGTGAGTCGGGAAACGCGAATTTTTCCCAACATATAACTATGACAAGATTTGGAACATGTCATGATTATGACAAGATTTCAATTCGAACATGTCATATGATGTTGTCCGTATGACTGCATTTGCACATCCGTTGCATGATCTAGGTAATTGGAGTTCGATTAATATTGGAACCAATATTTAATAAGTAGTTCGTCAGGGTTTTGCGGGCAAATTTTCGATGAGTTCTGGTCATCGTCAACACAGGAAAACGGAATCATTGACTTCATCTTCGCGAGTACTTAATTATGCATACCTATTTAATAAAATTGGATTCCGAGTGAATGAGATAATGATGTCCGAAGTTATGTGTACGGAATACAAACTTGGAAAAAATGGATGAAAACGCGGCTATCCCACATCAACTAAATGGAGGATAACCCATATAGTATATAAGTAGTAAATGTGCTTAACGGTCTTGGTCTTTGGGTCACTACCCATTTTCAACGGGGAGCGGGCGTAGCTAAACCGACCACGCGCGCGACCCGGCTTCTGCTCCGGCTTTCGGCTTTCTGGGTCATGACGAGATGAAATGGACTGGACCGATGATGTTAGGCCACATTGATCTTCTTTTTCTCATGAGCTCGCCTATAAAAAGGGAGTCTCATTCTCTCATTTGAACACACCGACCAATTCACGAAGACAAAGACGTCTCCTCCTTTTTCTAAGTTTTGAAAAACAAGAGTGCTACAAAGAAGTGGTTCGTCAGAATTCCACAGTCATTACGGGCTTGGATCTAGTGCACTTTTATCCTAGGATTCGGAATGCCAGTTCAGCCGTCGTAATCCGGGGCGTTTTTCAGAATTAAGGACATACGTCTCCTATCTCGACTCTACACACCCTAACAATATCGTTTTTCTCTTTTTCGTTGTCTTAACAATTTAATGAAAGTGACAGTGCCCTCGTCAATAAGATACTTGACGAAACAAATTGAAGTCCTGAACTTGAAGTTCAAAACAGTGCGGATACGAGTGTTGGTGACCAACGAGAGCCAACACCCCAAATTTAGTTTTGGAGGAGTCTAGCACCGGCTAACCTGAAAAACTTGGACTCGGGGGAAATGACAACCCCACTCCTACTCCACATATTATAACGATGCTTGGCTTACTGAGCGCATGGCTGAAACTTGAGAAGTTCGATGGAACAGGCTTCAAAACGTGGAAACAGAAGATGATGTATGGAAAAACTGATATTGCGAGGGTATCCCCCAGCAATGGGCCACGACTTTCTACCCGATCCGGACGTAGAGCGGCTAAGCCGATCGAACCGGGTGGTCTCCAAATTTACCATTACCAAAAAAAGAAAGAAAAGAAGATGATGTTCTTCCTAACCACAATGAAGTTGGAAAAGTACTTGAAGGAGGATAAACCCATATTTCCCTTACACGGACATGGACCAAATCCACCTTTGAGGCTTGGGTGCAAGGAGATTACCTATGCAATGGTTGGATTATGAACAGTCTGACAAACTCTCTGTACCAAGTGTACGGGAAATTTGGTACTATTAAGGAGATCTAGACTACCCTAGAGAAAAAGTACAAGTCTAAGGACGCAGAAGTAAGTCGTTGATACGTACATTCATGAACTATCGAATGGTAGACTCAAGGCCGATCATGGAACAAGTTGAAGAGATGCAACTCTTAGCTCATGAGATTTTGGCCGAATGGATGCAGATATGTGAGGCATTCCAAGTGGCGGCTTTCATTGGGAAGCTCCCATCATCTTAGAAAGAATTCAAGAACTACCTTATGCACAAGACAAAGGAGATGACCGTAGAAGACTTAATTGTCAAGATGTGGTTTGAGTTAGATAACCGCAAGGCTAATACGGATCCACCTACAAAAGCCAACGTCATTGAGCATAAGACCAAGGGCACGAAACGCAAGTTCCAACCCCAAGGCAACAACTCATAAAAGCCACAAGCAAATAATTTTGGTGGAAAATGTCACAAATGTGGCAAGATATATGGGTCAAAAAGCTAACGAGTGTCGCAATAAGGGTGATCTTCGCAAGAGCAAGAACAAGGGCAAGACTCAAGTCCACGTGACTGAAGACGGCCTAAAAGAACATGATATGTGTTGTGACGTCTGAAGTCAACATGATTGGAAGCAACCCGATGAAGTGGTGGTACAATACTGGTGCTACACGCCACTTTTGTTCTAACAAGAGTATGTTCACTACCTATGTCAAGAACAAGAGCGATGAGCTTATGTTTATGGGTAACTCATCCACCTCCCAAGTCAAAGGTCACAAAAAGATAGTATTGAGGATGACGTCCGGGAAAGAGTTAACCTTCATCAACGTCATGTACGTCTCCAACATCCGGAAGAACCTGTTTTTCGGAACTCTACTAAACAAGAAAGGGTTTAATGTAAACATCAGTTCTGACAAGATGACTCTCACTAAGAGAAGGATTTACACATGCAAATGTTATGTGAAAGATGGATTGGTCAAGATGAATGACAGTTATCCCAAAAGTTGCAACTGATAATTCAATGAATAAAACTTCTATTACTTATGCTGTTGAGTCTTTTAATATTTGGCATGAAAGATTAGGGCATGCGAATTATAAGTCTATACAAAAACTAATTAATTTGAACTTAATTCCAAAATTCAAATTAAGCAAAGACACATGTGAAGTATGCATACAAACAAAACTCACAAAACCCCGTTTCCACATGTAGAGAGAACAACCGAACCTCTAGGATTAATTCATACGGATTCATGTGATTTAAAAATTTTACAAACTAGAGGTGGTAAAAATTATTTCGTGACCTTTATCGATGGTTGCACAAAATATTGTTAGGTGTATTTTCTCATAAGCAAATAAGGGGCCTTGGAAAAATTCAAGGAATACAAGTTGGAAGTGAAAAACCAACTTAGTAAAACCATAAAAATTATCCGAAGTGATAGAGGATCGAGACGAATATGATGAAACATTCAAAGCATTATGTATAATATACGGGATTATTCATCAAACAACCGCTCCTTATTTTCCACAATCTAACGGAGTTGAGGAACGCAAAAAAACGAACTTTGAAAGAGATGATGACTGTAATGTTACAGAAATCTGGGTTACCCCATAACATGTGGAGGGAAGCGTTGCTTACCAAAAACTATATCCTCATCAAAATACCACATAAAGTAACTGGTAAAACGCCATACGAGTTGTGGAATGGTAACGTACCTTCGTACAAATACCTCAAAGTGTGGGGTACCTCACTAAAATAGTAGTGTCACTTCCTAAAAAGGTCACCATTGGACCTAAAACTATTGATTTTATTTTCATTAGATATGCACACAATAGTAGTGCTTATCGATTTCTGGTACATAAATCAGATATACCGGATATCCATGCTAATACAATAATGGAAATAAGGAATGCGTTTTTATTTGAAAACGTTTTTCCTTGTAAAGATAATGAGTATCCTAAACGAACTCGTGAACAACGAGACGAGAAACCTCTACTTCCGTGCAAAACGAAGTTGAAGAGGAAGAACCTCGAAGGAGCAAAAGGGCTCGAGAAGAGAAATTATTTGTTGACGAGTTCACAACGGCCTTTCTTTTAGAGAAAGAACCTAGAACTTATTTTGAATCCATGACTACACCGGACGTACTTTCTTGGAAGGAAGCGGTAAAAAGTGACATAGACTCCATTATGCAGAATCATACATGGGAGTTAGTGGACTTGACTCAAGATACCAAAACACTTGGGTGCAAATGGATTTTCAAAAGAAAGTTTAAAACCGATGGCTCAATCGAGAAGTACAAGGCTAGGATTGTGCAAGGATTCTACCAAAAAGAAGACTTGTTTTCTTTGACACTTATTCTCTGGTAATGATAATAACTTCTATAAGAATGGTAATAGCAATAACGACATTGCGAAACCTAGAAATCCACCACATAGATGTTAAAATTGTCTTTCTAAACGGAGAGTTACAAGAGGAGATCTATATGAAACAACCCGATGGGTATTTTGTTCCCAGACAAGAGCACACGGTGTGTAGACTTAAAATTTTCCTATACGGACTTAAACAAGCTCCTAAGCAGTGACATGAAAAGTTTGACAACATAATTATTTCAAATAATTTCAACATCAATGAAAGTGAAAAATGCATATAGTTCAAGACAACTCCTAATTGATACGTCTTGTTGTGTTTGTACGCCGATGACATGCTCATCATTAAAATTGAAGCAACAAAGACATGATCAACCGCACTAAGACATGCTTAGTGGAAAGTTTGACATGAAAGACATGGGATTAGCGGATGTCATTCTAGGGATCAAGATCACTAGACACTCTGAAGGACTTATCCTGTCCCAATCCCATTATGCTAAAGTTCCTTGAGCGATTTAAAACCTACTCATCGGGGATCCTAATCTCCACTTAACCAAAAATGTGGAGGGAGACGGTGTCACAACTCAAATATGCATGTGTTATTGGTAATCTTATGTTCTTGACCAATTGCACACAACTGGATTTGACACACTCGGTCAATATACTAAGTCGCTACACAAGTAATCTATGCTTCAAACACTAGAAAGGCATAACTAAAGTATTGAACTACGTACATCATATTAAAAGTTATGGGCTGAACTATGACAAATACCCAGTAGTTCTAGAAGGATGCATCAACGCTAACTTTGATGTGATCCTCCTTGATATGCTCAAATCCAATCCGACAACGCTCACTTTGAGCATGCCCAAGTCACGCCCATTTTTGCTCGCTCCGGCTAAGTTGTCAAATTTACACTCTCAGTAAAACAACTATAATTGAGGCACTATTTGGAGTTAGAAGACCCATAAGTAACAATTTATAAGTTATTTTCAAGTTTTACAACTTTGTAGTTTACTTTAAATCAAGATTCCTAAATGAAGAGGGTGAAAACGATCCGACAATGCAACAACGACGATATTTGTATGAGCTTTTGACCATGATCATGCATGGAGCCATGCCAAATGGCTATTCAAGACACATGGATGTCCATATTTCATATCTCCTCCTTGATGACCCATTCAAGCTTGAATAAGGGAACTTCAAGAGTCATTTCAAAATAAAGCCAATATAGGCTATTTAATTTCTAGATTAAATATGAAAAATCTCTTGTAATTTCTTTTATTTACTTTTTGCAAACTCCTCTAATCTATTGCATTTATGTTACGGTTTACTAGGTTGATTTTTGAGCCTATAAAAGGGGCCCTTGTACACACATATTTGATGATCGAAGAGAAAAAGAAGTGAGTTTAAACTTTGTGCTTTCGTAGTTGTTGTGTGCTTTAAAACAAACCCTTAATCTAGGTAAGATGCTTAATTTTTATCCTTCTAGGTGTGAGGCTTCAAGAACGAAAGAGTTTTCAGTCCCAAAGTGAGATTCCGAGGGAGAGTAACTCGAGTTGAGGAGATCTAAGGTGAGAGGCAGAACGATCTTGCTCTTCATATCCCAAAGCTACGCTTTATTTTAATCCTTTTCCACATCTAAAATAAACATTCCATCCATCCAAAATTTAAACCAAAAAACATTCCAAACAAAAGAAGATAGAAGGAACAACGCCGGTGAATCCTCGTGTTTGAGTTGAGGGATTCCCTAAGTGAGAAGCCGAGTGAATTTTCTCTTCATATCCAAAACACAAAATTCAAAAGAAAAGAGTTTCATTTCCCTGTTCTAATCCGAGTGTGAACTTGTGTCGTCGGTCCTCGTGTTCGAATCGAGTTCGATCACATCAAGTGGTATCAGAGCCTAACAACATAAATTCCTCAAAGTGCAAGAGAAGGATGAAAAACGTTTTGAGTCCTTCAAGAAAATGTTGGATGAGCGCTTACTGATAACATGATTTATCGACCTGTTGCACACATGCATTTAGTTAGATTTCCCATTTCCGCATTCATGTTTTGGCCTTAGTTTGTGCCATTTATGCTTGTTTAGTTCTACTTTGCAAGAATAGATGTCTACACACACTATTTGTGGCTTTGTAGGTGATTTGACACATTTTGGAGCTAAAACGACGTATTTGAGGATCAAACCTCGAAGTGGATGCATTGGAGCAAGCGTACGTGCACGGGAAAGGCGAGGAATCGAGCTAAATGCGTGAAGGAACGAAGAAGACCGCGTCTCGGACCGAGATGGACCAATCTTGGTCAGACCAGACCGAGATGGTCCATGATCTCGGCCGAGATTTCATATGGCTCTACCGAGATGGCCTTAGCTCGGCCGAGATTTCATATGGCTCGGCCGAGATGGCCTTAGCCCGGCCGAGATTTCATATGGCTCGGCCGAGATGGCCTTAGCTCGACCGAGATTTCATATGGCTCGGCCGAGATGGCCTTAGCTCGGCCGAGATGGCCTTTGCTCGGCCGAGATGGTCTGAGCTCGGCCGAGATGGTCCGAGCTCGGCCGAGATGGTCCGAGCTCGGCCGAGATGGTCCGAGCTCGGCCGAGATGGTCCGAGCTCGGCCGAGATGGTCCGAGCTCGGCCGAGATTTCTTGATCTTCGCCGAGATTCTCGATGTGCTGCGACGCTGAACTTTCTGTTGCCAAATCTCGGTCCCGACTGGCCTGATCTCGGCCGAGATTTTTTGCCCGACATTTCCTGTTCGGCGATTTTATCTTATTTTTGGATCGGTTTTGGCCCAACCTGTTCTTTGGAAGGTTGTTGCCTATAAAAGGGAAGCTCTAGGTTATTTCTAATGGTTAGTCTTTTGTGTTGGGAGTCGCCCAGAGCTAGCTGGTTTAAGCCTTCTCTCTTCCTTTCCCTTCTTCTTCTCCATTGTTCTTCATAGTTTAGTTCAAGATTCATACTTTTGCTTGAGGTTTGTTTGGAAGACCTTGTTGGATTCGAGTTTTGTCAAGATTGGAGTTTACATTTATTGAAGCTAAGTTTTTTTTATTTCCTTTTGTTATTAATTTATTTGTCTTTCTTTGATATGATTGTTATTGGCTAGAACTTTGTGTTCCAAGGTTGACAGGGATTTGTTTATGCCTTTGGTTATGATGGTTTAGATTGTGCTTTATTTTGGCTTCGAATTGCTTGAAATCCTAATGGCTGACTTGTTCTTGAACCTAGTTAGAATCCTTCTAGCTAGTAACCTAAGTTGGAATTGAGACTTACCCGGTGATATTCCTTCATAGATACATGAGAGACTGATCATAGGTAATAAAGGTTTATCCTTTATTGGTTGAATGTGCTTAGATTCCCTGCTAAGTAGGGTAATACTTGAGACTTACCCGGTAATGGTTTACCTTTCCCTTAGTTTGTAGTCTGGTTTGTTCAGAATTTCCCGCCTCTCTACCTTGAGACTTACCCGGTAATAGGTAGTTGGTTTGGAACTAGATAATCTTGAGACTTACCTGGTAATAGGTTGTCAGCCTAGAAATGTTCATCCCTGTGGCTTTTCTACCATATATCTTTATGAGTCTTCCTGAATCTATTTGTATAAACAATGATCTTGAACCCTTGAAATCCATTTTCTTCCCTTTAACTTGATTATCTTTGTTTTCCTTTTTGTTTGTTTGTTTTGACTTTCAATCAATAGTGGCAATTGATTGCGAGTTTTTAAAACCTTTTCAAAACCTTTTTGACTTCTTTCCCTTATCTTTTCCAACCTCTTGTCTTTAATTGAGATCTATTCTATATTTAATCATTGTTGCATATTAATCTTTCCAGTCCCTGAGATCGACCTTGGAATACTTACCTTTACTGTGATTGATCCATACATTGTGGATTCGTTGCTATTTAGGGAATTATTTTCAAGTTATAAATTTAAAACTATCCCTTCCTTTACCGTGATCGACCCTGGAATCCTTCAAAACCCTTTTTAATCTTTCTTCCCTTCTTTTCCAACCTTATTCTTTTACTTTGATTTACTCTATCTTAAATCATATTTACAATTCAGACACTTGGTCCCTGAGATCGACCTTGGAGTACTTATCCATATTGTGATTGACCCATACACTGTGGGTTCGCTGCATATTGGGTATTTATTAAAAGTTTTATAAATTTAAAGCATACCGTGGTTTTTACTAACTTGTAAGTCTTTATCATTATTGATAAAGATTTAAAGGGGTGTTAAAACAGCGAACAAGTTTTTGGGACCGAGAGGACCCGAGGTTTATCTCCTTGTAGTTAATTATCTAGTTTGTGGTGAAATTCCTCCAGGCTTATCTCCTTCCCAACGGAAGAAATTTTACAAGGATGTGAGACATTACTATTGGAACGAACCACTACTATTCAAGAGAGGACCCGAGGGAATCCTTAGGAGATGCGTCCCAGACGACGAGATAGAGAGTGTCATCCGACATTGTCATTCATTACCCTGCGGAGGACATACTAGCGCCCACAAGACTAGTGCCAAGGTATTACAGTCCGGATTTTTTTGGCCTAATCTTTTCAGAGATGTGCAGGTATTCGTCACTGCTTGTACGTGATTCATGCCAAAGGACGGGCAACATATCTAGGAGGAATGAGATGCCTTTGAACAACATCCAAAAAGTTGAGATTTTTGATGTATGGGGTGTTAAAACAGCGAATAAGTTTGCTTACCTCCTCCAAAACCACAAACGATGATTCTAAAGGAGCAGTTGAATCGAGCTGAAGATAATTTGGTGGTCATCAAGAGATTAACAGTACGCTTACCTCCAAGAAAATATTCTTCAACCCAAAAAGGTTGTCATACTACTCTAAGTAAGAAGTCGTCAACTATTGTTGAAATTGGTGACAAACCTAAAGATGATGTGACAGGTTCGAAGTCAAATACTTTTCAAGGGGAAGGTGGAGATGTGATACTCCCTAATATGCTCAAAACCAATCCGACAACGCTCACTCTGTGCATGCCCAGTCACGCCCATTTCCGCTCCCTCGGGCTAAGTTGTCAAGTTTACACTGAGGTACTATTTGTAGTTAGAAGACCCATGAGTAACATCTTTAAAGGTATTTTCAAGTGTTACAACTTTGTAGTTCACTATAAATCAAGATTCCAAAAGGAAGAAGGTTAAAACGATCCGATAATGCAGAAACTACGATATTTGTATGGACTTTTGATCATGATCATCCATGGAGCCATGCCAAATGGCTATTCAAGACACATGGGCATCCATATTTCATATCTCCTCCTTGATGATTCATCCAAGCTTGAATGAGAGACAATCAAGAGTCATTTCAAATAAAGCCAATATAGGCTAGTTAATTTCTAGGTTAAATAGGAAGAAACTCTTGCAATTTCTATTTTTTACTTTTTACAAACTCCTCTAATTTATTGCATTTATGTTAGAGTTTACTAGGTGGATTTTTGAGCCTATAAAAGTGTCCTTTGTACACACCTATTTGATGATTAAAGAGAAAAACAAGTGGATATAGCCTTTGTGCTTTTGTAGTTGTTGTTTGCTTTAAAACAAACCACCTTAATGCACAAATGAAGAATTAATATTCGGATTTTAAATTCGATTATTTTGCTACAATGGGAGTATAATCTCGGATTAAATGCATTTTTAGTACGTTGATTTGCTTTGTCTCATGAGCTCGCCTATAAAAAGAGAGTCTCATTTGAACACATCAATTCACCAACACAAAGACAAAGACGTCTCATCCTCTTTCTAAGTTTTGTAAAATCGAGAGTGTTACACATAAGTGGTTCGTCACATTTCCACAGTCATTACGGGCTTGGATATAGTGTAGTATTATCCTGGGATTCGGAACACCATTTCAACCGTCGTAATCCGGGGTATTTCAGAATTAAGGACATATGTCTCCTATCTCGACTCCGTAGCCACTAACGGTATCGATTTTTCTCTTTTTCGTTGTCTTACAATTTAATCGAAAGAATCCCCGAACAACGTTCCTACAATTAATTTTACGACTAGGGATTACGGTCTCACTCATACCTGATGGGTGCCTGAAAATCCGTCCCAACCACTAACATGTGGGTGAAACTCGGACGACGGATGCCACATGTGATGGGACGATTGACTTGGGTGACGGATGAACAGTTCAAGATTACATAACTTTTTTAATATCCTTCAGTTCTCTTGAACAAAATTTGTAAAATTTGAATTGAAAATCTGTTATTATTGTAAAAAATGTATTGTTATCATAATATATATATATAATTTTTTTAACAACCCTAATATAAAATAGAGAATAAATACAACTAGAAACTAAAAATATAAAATGAAATGATTGCAAAACTGTATAAAAAAAATGATAATCAATATTATATATCGTCAACTACCTATATAAAGAGTTATGCAATTGGAGGTTGCATGTCACCGCAAAAAATCATTTTCATTCCCGAATAAAACACAAAGTAAAATTCAATTTTAAGGGTAAAATTTTATGTTTTACTGAACCTGAACGGACTGAAATCCAGACGAACCGAACTAAAACCCGAACTCAAAACACGAAAACCCAAAACTTGAAAACCCAAAACCCGAACGTGATACCCATGCCTAGCATGAATTATATTGCGGACTCGGAGAGCTAGTATGGTTGATATCTGATTTAGTTTGGACTACGAATAACTAGCGTGATATCCGTGCCTAGCACGGATTATATTTTAAAGTATTAATAAATTAAAATTTTAAAATATGTAAAAGTAACTGATAGTATATATTTATATAATTAAATATTAAGAGAAACATATCAATAATTAATAACAAATTGTTTGTAAATAAAATTTAATATTCAAAAACGTATAAGAAAAGTCGTGATTTGTTTTTCATGATTAACAAATTACTACTTCAATCTTAAAAAATATGTTTAATTAAGTTAAGCACATAATTTTTATATTATAAACTAAGTTAGTAATATATATTTAATTAAGTTAAGCACATAATTTTATTGGTTCATATTCCCTACTCTAAGAAGTGTTCCTACATGATCCTTTATATATATATATATATATATATATATATATATATATATATATATATATATATATATATATATATATATATATATATATATAAAGGATCATGTAGGAACACTTCTTAGAGTAGGGAATACGAACCAATAAAATCCGTTAGATTAAAGTCCATGAACGTATATGATTTAAAGATATATATGGTAGTATATTTTAGTAAATAATATGAGCATATCCTTTTTCCTCTAATAGATTTATAGATTTTTTAATTAATGTCTAAAATAATGAAAAATAATGGTACATTCCTTCATTGACGATTTAGCTTTCCACACAAACCTAGTCAATTTCCTCTAATATATATTTTAACGATCCAAATCTAGTTAATTTCTAAGATAACGATTCAAATCAACAATTTTTTCATATTTTAACGATTATAATATTTTAAATATTTTTAACGATTCAATTAAAATTAAAATTAAAAAAAAACATAAATTAACGAACATATTAAAACTAAGATATATTGTAACGACTTTCAAATCTAAGATATATATATATATATATATATATATATATATATATATATATATATATATATATATATATATATATATATTAACGAGTCAATTAAAATTAAAAAATTATATTTTGGATCGTTAAAATATATATTAGAGGAAATTGCTTAGAATTGTTCGTTAAATTTGGTCATTAAAATTTATAATATGGAAAGAATGCTGGTTAAATTTGGTCGTTAAATATTTTATAAGAAATTTGATCGTTAAATTATTTTCATATTGGGTCGTTATTATATTTTATAGAGAAAGTTTGGTCGTTAAAATGTTTTTATATAATTAATATAGTCATCGTTAAAATTTTATGGGTCATTAAATTTTGGACATTAAATATTTTGTGGGTCGTTAAAATTTTGTAGAGAAAATTTGGTGGTTAAAATGTTTTTTTTAATCATAATTTAACTACCAAAATAAATTTTAACGACCAATCCTAACAAATTTAACGATCAAATTTCTTATAAAATTTATTATCGATCAAATTTCTCTATAAAATATATTAAGGACCAAATATATTAACAATCAAATTTGTTATAAAATATATTAACGATCAATTGCTACAACGTTTATTTTTGGGATAACCCAAAAAAAAGAAATCTGTTTTCCTAATTTGTATCTTATTTAATGAATGAATAATGAAAAATAAACAATCACGTGATTTTCACCTTGAGAAGCTTATTATGCACCTTCCATCATGAACGTACAAATTTTAATCCAACGGATCTTAGGAGTTCTTATTCCCTACTCAAAGGGTTGTTTCTACCGGATCCTGACCCTATACACGACAAAAATCTAATGATAAATATTAATTGTTGTATTTATCAAAAATCAAAATGTTAATAGGGTACGGTATAAAATAAAAATGTACCAATTTGATTTTCGAGGAAATAACATATGTCATTAAATAAATAATAGAGTATGACACGTGACAGTAATAAGAGTTTTGACTTTACTATATATTCTTGTGTATATTTATTTTTAATGCACAAATTTGTATGTAATTATGTAAAGTAGAATCTAGCATAAACGAGTTGGCAACCCGTCAAATTTAATTACACAACGACCAGAACTCTACCCGAAAGTCTAGACTCAATCCATCTATCCAAATATGTGATTTGATTATATTATAAAAATCTATCGTAGTTATTCGATACGTTCAGTTTTCGGATTGTTGGATATTCATATCCTATTATGATCACTAAGGATTTCACACACAAAAATGAACAATTCGTGACTGTAAATTGAATGAGGTCTATGCATTACAAGCTGTACCTAGAGTTTTTTTTATGGAAGGAGCTGAGAGTCGGCAGCCTCTCGCTCATCTGGACGTGTTTTTATTAGTTTTAAAATGACTAAATAGTAATTTTTCAGGAATAGCTAAATCTCTTACATTACACCTTTGAGTTAATTATAATATGTGATCCTTACTAGGATACATAATAAATCATTTGCCATTCTCTCGAGGTAATTGGTGACAAAATTTGACCAAGATCACAAGTTCAAATGAAATAAAATCAAAGATTTGGAAATATAGAAGTACATATGTAAGAGTTTGACATTCAATACAATAAAACATGTGATCGAAAAAATATAAATAATTCAATTTGCTGACATATTCTTTTTATAAAGTGGTTTTAGTTATATAAAATTTTAAAGGTAGTTGTTTAAGAAAAACTATTATAAAAGGTAATCTATTATGAAAAGTTATGGAATAACCATTTTTTTCCTTTTGATACTCTTTTAGTTCAATTTTTTTTGTACAATTTCTCTAAATATTTGTTTTATTAGTTTAAATTATTTATATTAATAGTTCATATAATTTTATAAATTCTTGTATAAGTTCAAAATAAAGTATGAATTAATAAATGCAAATTTTGAACTAATAAAACACACTATAAGAACTATTTGTGTAAATACTTTAATTAACAAGTAGTATAATAAAAACGTACTTGTTTTATAAACATTACTTAAAAATTATGTAAAAAAAGACATAAACAAATAGGGTAAGCATATGAACTAAATCAACAAAAACATTGAAATGTTAACGTAAAGAGTTTGAACTAAAAGTATAACAATTATATTTTTTCAAAAAAAAAATAAAATAAATAAATTTAAGAAATATTTTTTTATTAGAATACCATCTTAGTTCATATACAAAATATTTAAACATTTAGTTCACAGTATATCAACTACCATTTTATATTTTAGCAATGTATAGTTCATCACTTTACACCTTATACCTGAATCGCTCTTCATAAAACGATTTTGATATATAATTTATCCCTTTATTACTCAAAATGGACCCCATTTTCCACTATAAATAAACTTACGAAACAAAGCTTCACATCCCCACACACATAACATTTCTTAAGCACATATTTCTTGTGTTCGCAACAAAACAAAGAAGCCAAAATGACAAACAAGGTTGGGTCCTTCGCTATGTTTGCCCTTGTAACAATGGTGACTCTCTCGGCGGTGTTTAAGGAAGCGGAGGCCCAAACATGCAATATTCTTGAACTGTCACCGTGTTCGTCGGCGTTCACGTCAACGGATCCGCCTTCAAATGAGTGTTGTGCCAAGCTCAGAGAGCAAGAGCCTTGTCTTTGTGGGTATACTGAGAATCCTATTTATGGCCAATACGTCAACTCTCCTCAAGCTCAGAAAGTTCGCACCACTTGTCAGGTTATCGTCCAGTGTTAAGAGGTTCTCTACTTCATTTATATATAATGTTATGAATCTTAATAAAATAAATGTGTACCAATAACTTTAGACTAATAGTTTTTGGTGCCTACCGATTAATGAAGTTATTGAATATATATCAAATGAGATCGATGTAGGATCTTCGGTTTCTGAGTTGGTAACCTCTTGTTGCTATCTTGATCACCGGAAGACTCCATGCTTGTATTCGAATAAAAACTATTCAAATATGGAAGCAATATATGATTTCTTTTGCTATCGATCTTAATCGTGGTGCTCAGTTAGAGTTACAATTTCAGCAATTAGGGTTTTTGAGTTGGTAACGTCTTGTTGATATCTTGATTACATGAATAATTCATGCTTGCATTCGATCAATATAATATATCGGATAGAAATTCTTCATATATGGAAACAATATATAATTTCTTTTATCAAGGATGTGTTTGGTAGAGGATGCAAATTTTTTAGAAAATTAATCTAGATATGGATTATAAGAAATTAGTCTCCATCTCTTACCAAACCACTTCAAAATAAAATTTCTTCAATATAACTACCTTACAAAACACACCCTTAATCAAAACACGCAATTAGGGTCGTAAATTTCACCGCATACGATGAATATTATAATCATCCGATTTGGAGAAATGGGTAAAAATCCGAAAAAGTTGAGTTGATGCATGTGTGAAAGATGGGTGAAGTCTTCATCTATCACTCAACCTAATACACCGGAAATATCTCGAATTTTATATATTTGTTCATATAATCACAAAATTATGACAATTTTATTAATGTTGTTAATTTTATACTAGCACCGAATAAAATTAACGGTGAGTAATGAAAGTACGTCATTCCCTATAATCCGACCCATTGTCATCCTTATACGCAACATATTAATTTAAAATTAAAATTTAACGGGTTGTGCCCGTACAATTATTAAAGAGGTTGACCCCGTACCGTCAAAATGGACAATCCTTTTGACTTGAACGGGATGAGCCCGTACCGTCATTAAAGAGGACGGGTTTGGGTTGTTGTTTTTTGCCTATGGGCTAACCCGGTATGAACCGCATATATGTATAATTGTATAATATATATATATATATATATATATATATATATATATATATATATATATATATATATATATATATATAATAAATTAGAAATTAAAATTTTGTCTCATGAGCCACATTGTTAGCACTATGTCCCAATCAGCCGTGATCCACCTCACAAACTTAAACTGAAATTCTATTAGAACCTTGTCGTTTAACGCTCTTCTCTCTTCTCGTAGTCTCGCTCTTTCAGTTTTGCACTAGCCACATATTCATAGCCACAAGCGGCAAACCCCTAAACTTTCGGTCACACAAACCAGTTGTGGATGTATGGACAACGACGGAGGTCGAGAAACACGAACCAGGCTTACCCGAAAGTTTTACCAATTTTAGTTACGTGTGAGTTATACGAGGCCTATGCATTAGAAGTTGTACCAAAAGAGTTGAGTCGATTTTGGATCGATTGTGATATGGTCCTTACAAGGACCATACGATTAATCAAATGCCTTTCTCTCAAGTAATTGGTGCAGATCTTTGAGAAAATTGGTGCAATTAGACTATTTTTATTTATGAGAAACAAATTAGACCGGCCCCAACCAATTAGACCTAATTTGTTAGACTATTTTTATTTATGAGAAACAAATTAGACCGGCCCAACCAATTAGACCTAATTTGTGTAACACCTCGAATTCTGGGAATCCGGCGTTATTGGCTATGACCTCACAGTGAGTCTCGGCCTTAGTTTGACAACAACAACTACGGACCTTGCAACAAGGTACAAATATTAAAACGTCAAATCTGTAAATAAAGGTATTAAAAGTAATGAAGACACAACTAAACGTAAGACAATCAATCTCTATAACAGAAGTCTAACGAAAGTAATCCAACTGCAGAAATAAACAACTAAATAAATAACCAAAGAACCCGATCCTAGTACGAAAATCCGGCTGATCACTTCACTCTTGATCTCTCGGTAGAGATCTAACCTACAATATCTAACAGCACGGTAAAACCGTTAGCTACAACTCTAATATTAAAGGTCACTAGAGCATAATCACATATAAAGAAATGTACGGTATATCAATCAGCACGCACACTCAAGGTCCCGGTTTATTATCTAGTCATTACGTGGATTCAGCCATGTATTTTCCATCTTTTCCTTGTAACACAAGAGTCTCCCGAATCTTGCCCTCATCCCCGCTAACCAGTAGGACTGGTGTATGTACTTATTCTCGTATACACTACTGGACTGGTCGCGGGGCAATCCTCCGGCACCATCGGCCCGGACCGACGGTTATGACACATTATCATACACTTGTGCCTCTCTTAAAATTAAAGTACAGTGGTCTAGTCCATTCATTCTATTTCAAAAGAATAACACACACTACCCTAATGCACATTCAGTATTAAACGGTAGCTAAGTGAGTCCTACGGACTCACCTTATCAGTACTGGTCTTAACGTCTCGCGATCTTGCCAGTCAAAGATCCAATTATCCTGATCAATCATTTATCAATCTTATAACTCGTTCACCCTTAATATTATTCGACTTATCATCCTACATAATCAGAGTATGATATCTAACATCGATACCTTGACTTTCTTCAAACAACTTAGGTTCGGGGACCTACACGTCCATTTCCAATTCTCTTATCGTCATCATAGTTGCTTCACCAAAATTCCTTTATCTCGGAAATCCATATTAAATCTCACATTATCAATCCGTTTAACTGTTCAAAATTCTCAATTCGGTTCCTCTAGCACACTCCGTAATTATTCGTCATTTCATTAATATTTTACTAACTCCGAAGTTCCTCATTATTCTAAGATTATCAATTTGTTTAATCTTTTCGTTCCAGTTTCATTTATAATAACTCTCTCAACTCGTTCCAATTTCACATTCTCGTCATTCCATACAATTCCGCAATTATACTTCATTTCACATTCACACATAACTAAAAGAAAATATCCACTAGTTTAATTTACTAAATAATTTCAACAACTTCTCCACTAGCTCACCCATCTTCTACTAAATATATCCACATTTCTTATCTATTCACATTTTACTAACGTTCTACTTCCTCTAAATTCTGGTTCGGTTTCACTATCCGATTTACATCACTATATCATTAATACACCTTCTCAATTCCGCTAAATTCAACATGCCGGTTTCCTAATTAGTTCCGCATTATCAATCATTTCAACATTATTATCCGCTAATTCATAACTAAATTATTATGTAATAAATTAATTAATTATATTTATAAATCATGATTAAATTGTATCGGAAATTAACTTGACGGAAATGAAATGGGTTCGGGTCTAACCGGAAACAGAATTAAGTTGCAAGCGGTGAATGACACTGGATGACCCCAATTCAGCGGCGTCGATGCGGTGGCGACCGGGCTTTGATGGCTAACCGGTAGCCTCGTTGTCTACGGTTCTACATGAGATTAACAGTGAGGTTGTTTAGGAAGAACGCAAGGGGAAAAAGTGAGGGAAAAGAGGGTGGGTGTTTATTTTATTTTTTTAAAGATTTATATAGATTATTTTGTGGTGGCATTCATGGTCATAATAACGTAGAGTAACGATCGCCATTATGGAGGTATTCATGGCCATAATAACGTAGATAACGGTCATCATTATGGTGATATTTATGGTCATAAGAACGTAGAATAACGGTCATCATTATGACAACATTCATGGTGATAATAACGTGGAGTAACGGTCGTCATTATGTAGCTTAGATCTTCAATGATTTCCGTCATCAAGGTTCTTTGGGATAGTTAATAAAATTTTAATTAAAATAATAATTATATTAAATTCCCGAATTTTCCAATTATTACAATAATATATATATATATATATATATATATATATATATATATATATATATATATATATATATATATATATTAACGTAATTAATCTATTGAATATTTTTCAAATAACATACTTTTAATTTTGTATTTCTAATTAATCGGTAGCTAAGAGATTTGGTTATAAACCAAAACTAGTATAATGTCCGCACCTTGTGTGGGATTGCAGTTTACATCGTCACCGAACTTATATACTAAGTATTTTGAGTTAACCGGCAAAATTTTCATATTTTTGTTAAAAATTTGATTTACGTATTTCTTTTTTTTTTCTTTTCTACGTATTTTAAGTTAACCGGAAAATTAATCTTATTTTCGGTTTTCAAATTTGATTTACGTAAGAATATATATATATATTACATTTTAGATTTAGTAAAAAAAAAATATATGCTCCGATTTTAAAAAAAAAAAAAAGATATTTCAAAAATAAAAATAAGAAAACAAAACCTGATTTCTAAAAGTTGAAATTAAAATTAAAATTAAAATTAAACTTCGAAAATAAAAAATAAGAAAAAATACTATGATCTAAATTCAAAATTCAAAATTAAATTTAATGATAGCCTTACAAATTAAATTTTGAAAATTAAAAATAAGGAGAGGAAAATTAAATAATATTTTAAAAAATGCCTACATTAACCATGTCACGTAAGATTTTTTTTTTGACCAGTAACACCATTGTTTATTAATGCTTATAGAAATTAATTTATAAAAGAAAAATGCTGAATCTGTAAATATCTCGTGATAAATCTGTAAATATATTGAAAAAGTTATATGTGACATACCTCACTGGTTGACATCAGACACGGATTTAGGGGTAGGATGAGGTTTGCTGCAACCCATCCATATTTTTATAAAAACTAGTTGCTTTGCACGCGCTACGCGCGTGCAAGCAACGATACATAATTTTACAAAAGCAATAAGATAGACTTTGCATAGTAATACAATGTACAAGATTAGGCTCATGATCTCATATGCTGCTGGAGGGACACCGAATGTAGTCTTGGATTAGGCTTCATCTTGTGTCGTGTTAAGATGGTAAATTGATGAAAGTAGCTTAATTTTGGTAGGTTGACCCTGCAAAACCCAACTCTAGCTCTCATTATAGCCAAAATTAATTCATGGGAGAAACCATAATCATGAGGGAACATATTGTGTAAAATGGCTCAGAACTGGTTTCTAACAGTGTGAACACTTGTGGGTTAATCTACAAAAACAACATAACTATCTAATTTTGGGTTCTACAGTTTGCGCAATTTTAGAACTTGTAACTACTACAACACTAAAGATTCAACCAATGTGAAATGTAGAGCATCAAAAAAAAGCTTCAAAAGATATCAAAGTAAACGTTACTTCGTGAATGAATCGAGTAAACAAAGTTATAGTAGGATTGACAATATAATTTATCTATATATTATTTTATATAAGAAAGTTAAAAGTTTATATAGTTATTCAATTTAGTAGAAAATATTAAAATTATTTCTATTATGTAAATTAATACTACTTTATATTTTGATAATTTTAATAATCTTAATTAAGTGAAAAAAGGTTAAAATCATATTCCATAATATTAAGATTACATGTTGTAAAATGGTAGTTTTAAAAAGGAAATTATTAAAACCAATAATTCAAATATAAAGTAGTATTAATTTACATAGTAGAAATAATTTTAATATTTTCTTTATAAATAAAATAAATAAAATAAGTGAAAGAATGATGTGACACAACCTAAAGACGACACATGACGAAATATGACGTGGCTTAACGTAGGGATGCCATGTGACAAAATCCGAGGTGGCTTAATGAAGGAACGACAACTGGACATAATTACTTCTGTTTTAGTATTATATAGTAGATAATACATATATATTTTAGGCAACAAAATCGAGGATAAAATGTTACGATTTTTTTATTATAAACTTTTATCAATTGAATTCTAAAGAAATTGTTAAATTAAAAAAAAAATTAACGGACGTAAAATTATGGTGACGATATATAGTGCATACGCTTTAATATACATATATATATAAAAGTACGCTTTAATATATAAGATAAGATAAATAGGAAAAGGATACAACTTACAAGGAACACAACATAAAACAATCACACACAAACTTTGAAGTCAAATTACAGAAACCATTCTTAAGGAAATGATTGGTAAATGGTATCTCAATGCAGCCCAACTACATAAGCCAACCCAAAGACGGCAACAGAAGTTGCAGCGGCCGCCATTAGAGACGAGGTTGAGGTCGGTGGTGGGAGCGTTGTGGAACTGCCGGTGGTAGGGTTAGTGCCAGAGGAAGAGGATACATTGATGGTAATCTTTTGACCATTGTCACAGTGTGCTCCAATGGTGCAGATGAAGTAGAGTGAGCCTGTGGAGTTGAGCTTAACAGTGGCTGGTCCAGTAGTCCATTTTGCTATGGGAGATTTTGTGACACATTTTTCATAGTCACTCTTCGTTACCTCGGCCACCGTGTGGCTTCCGTTAGTGAAGTCGAATTCTGCACATTGAAACCTATTTTAGAATCGATTGACAATTGATATAAATAGTTATATATCAAGTTTATTATTATGTATAATCAATTTAATAATGTATGTCACATTTAAACTTCCAAAAGTTATATTTAGGGTTAAAATACGAAAAATGGTTATGTCCGGCCTCAAGGTTTCGAATTGTTATAAATATTAATAACAATGATCAGGGAAATTTCATGAAACTTTGTCAAAATGAATGGAACCCAACGGTGGTAGAACCTGGTGAACCGGACTACAACAAGTAGGGAGTGTAATTTTACCCGTATATAATGGATACGAGACACTTGATCTAACGAAAAATGGTCAAAACTTGTAAAAAGGTGGAGAAAGTTGAGGTCAGTTGAAGTGGATTGGGATCAGATAATCCGGAAAAACATCTCATTCACCCATCGCCCATTCATCCATCAAGTGCAATTTATTTGGTCTGAATATTGTTGGCTAACCATTTTGTACTGGATATTAGGTATATTTTTATGTATTTTTCTGGATTTTTATTATGATGTTGGATTTATTATAGATAATGTGTAGAACACATGAAATCTCATTCAATTCACCCATTTTATTTGTTGGATGTGGATGAGACCCTTGACGGGTGATGAGTCGGGTACATGATATTAGGTGATGGATCGGGTGATGATAAATGTCGTCCACCCGATCGATTTTCATCCCTTATTACAAAAATCGAAATAGCATACCGAGAATGTCATTAACGTGAAAGGTGTGTTCAGAAGCCCAACTAGAATAGAAAGTTGGATCATCCGGAATTGTCCATCCATTAGCGTCTCCTACTTTATATGCTGTGGCCTCCGAGGACTGCAACACCGCCGTTGCCACCATGACAATGATCAGAGCCACCGTCATAGCAACCCCACCACCGTACCCCTCTGTCTTAATTTGTGAATGTGTTCTTTGCTGGTGTTAAGAAGTCGCCCCTACAAATTATTTTGTCTTACCATGTTTAAATAGAAGTTTAAACAAGGTAAGTCGACCCTACAAACCCTTTTTCAATTGTATTAAATTTAGAAAAAGTCTAGTCAACTGTCATATTTATTCGGGTAAATTGATCAACTCGTCTCTTAAGATAGTATATTTGTAGTGTTTGTCTCGTCTTCATAAATTATTGAGTTTGTATCCTCTTTTTTTATGTAGTAATTTTCATTCATTAATTTCTCTCTCCTATTTTGAGTAAAATAGTACAATTATTTAGCTAGGTTTGCATTTGATTGAGTGTAATATTAAGGAGATTAAGATTATAAGAATTAAGAGGAGAATAATTGTCTAAATTTTGTTTGATAAGGGAACGAAGGAGATGAAGGGGATTAGATTATGGTTGCGTTTGTTTAGTAGTAAAATTAAAGGGATGAAGATTATAGGGATTAAGAGGGGTGAAATAATTCCGTCAATTTCGTTTGGTAGGGAAATTAAAGAGATGAAGAGAATTAAATTATGGAGATTAAGGGAATTAGATCATGAGAATTGCGTAATCTTGTTGAACTTGGATCACAAGGATTATAAGGATTATTGAGGCTAAAATTTCATTCTTATCTTTTTCCTTTTTTTCATCTCTTTCATCTACAGAAAAAAAAATAAAAAAATAAAAAAAACACATATTTTTTCTTAATTTTACCCACAATCGTATTCATTTTACCAAACAGTTATTTCACTTATTTTTATACTCATCTTCTTAAACAATATCATCTCCTTAATTCTTTTTTTAAATAACTCTCTTCATCTTCAATTTCATCTACATAATCTTATCTTACCAAACGAATCCTATGGAAATTATGAGAATTAGATTATGTGAATTGTGTAATCCTATTAAACTTGAAATATAAGGATTGTAAGAATTATTGAGGCTAAATTCTCGTTTTCACCCCTCTTCCCTTTTTTCTTCTCTTTTATCTACAAAAAATAAATAAAAAATTAACACATACTTTTTCGTAATTTTATTAAAAAAAAATCATTTTATCAAACACTCATTTAACTTATTTTCATACTCATCTCCCTAAATCTTCATCTAAATAATTTTCTTCATCTTGATTTACATAATCGTACGTTAACAAACGAACCCTAGATTAGTACGAATATTTAGATACCTTGAAATAGCTTATAGAGCATATGACTTTCTATGATAAGCAATGGCAAACAACATGAAAGGAAGGGTCATTCAACAATTCAAAGAAGTGCAAGTTTGAAGGTCCAAATCATTCATTGTTATAGAAACTCTTAGACATGTCACTGTGAATGTTCTAACGATGTTGGAAATAATAACTTCTCAAGTCTAAAACGGGCATTGATTTCAAGTATAGAATTCCACTTTAACTTATGAGCTGAGGTCACATGAATATATAACTAATCATAACAAACAATCTCAACAATATAAGAAAGATTTGAATTAGTAGAAACACAAAACATGACACACCGACAACATAAACCAATCATTCACCAACTCTCAACTCAAACAATAGTAACCAACGTAATTAACCATGCAAGAAATTTAGGAAATGATATCTCAAAGCAACCCAACAACATAAGCCAACCCTAAGACGACGACAGAAGTTGCAGCGGCCGGCACAATAAACGAGGCTGAGCTTGGCGGCGGAGTCGGCGCCGTTGTAGAAGTGGATACATGGATGCTAACCTTTTGACCATTATCACAGTGTTTTCCGACGGTGCAGATGAAGTAGTGTGAGCCTGTGGAGTTGAGCGTAACAGTAGCTGGACTAGTAGTCCATATTGTTTTGGGAGAAGCTGTAACGCAGTTTTCGTAGTCACTCTGGCTTACCTCAGCCACCGTGTGTTTTTCGGCAATGAATGAGAATTCTGGATAATGTACCATGTGCATATATATAAACAATGTTATTTCCAGATGACTTGGTTCGATCGTATCGAACAATAAAGTACGTAAAGTAAACAAATGAAATCGAATTTAATTCACATATACTCACTAATCACTACGTGCGATGTTTCCTTTCTACTTTTTATGCAATTTCCAGTGAAAAAGATGGTAATTGATGATTATTAAATGAAATAATCATTGAACCGAAAATAATATCAACTATCAACATTGAATCTAAAATAATACTAATTTTAAAAATTACTATGAGCGATACAAACTATCAATATATTTATCA
This sequence comes from Fagopyrum tataricum, assembly GCA_002319775.1. Taxonomy (NCBI): domain Eukaryota; kingdom Viridiplantae; phylum Streptophyta; class Magnoliopsida; order Caryophyllales; family Polygonaceae; genus Fagopyrum; species Fagopyrum tataricum. The sequence continues at coordinate 52,579,856 of CM008283.1, forward strand.
CAAATAATACATCATACTTTTCCGGCGAAAAAACCTAACTCCGGCGATGACGTGGCTGCCGGAATGTTACATTTCATCATATAAATGGATTAAATGTGTGATGTTGATTTTATTTTAAAAAAAATTAATTTAATAATATTTAACTTATTAAAAAATATTAAAAAATTATTTTTAAAACTTTAAATAATAATTTTAAAAAAGATTGTACAAATACTTTTAAAATATATATATTTTTGTAGAAAAAAAATTAAAATAAATTTTGAACATTTTTTAAAATAGTTTTGTAAAAAAATATAAAAATATATATTTTCCAAAAAATATATATTTTAATAATTAAAAATTGATTTTTTCAAAAAATAATTATCGAATTTTTTTTTATGAGATTTATTTTCGAATTTTTGTATAAAATGAATATTTTTCATTGTAAAAAAAATTTGTAAAAAAAATCGAATTTATTAAAAAAAAATTCATCTTTTAAACCTAATCAATAAAGAATTTTTTTTTCCCCAATTTGTTTAAAAATATTTTATTAAAAATTTATTTATAATATATAATAAAAATAAACTCCCTAAAAAATATTTTTCAAAAAATTCACAATAAAAATTTTCATAAAAAATAAAAATTAAATCAATATTTTTACATTTTTTTACAAACCTATTTTAAAAAATTGTTCAAACTTTATTAAAAAAAATTTTTACAAAAAATACTTTAAAAAAAAAATATTTAAACTTATTTTTTTCAAAAATTATTATTTAAAAATTTTATTTTTTATTTTTAAATATTATTAAATTAATTTTTTTTTAAAATAAAATCCACGTCCCACATTTATTCCATGTAGTTGATGACATGTCACATTCCGGCTGCCACGTCATCGCCGGAACTAGAATTTTTACAAGGAAAAGTATAATGTATTATTTTTGGTAAATATATTGATAGTTTGTATCGCTCCTAGTAATTTTCATAGTTGGTATTATTTTCGGTTCAATGTTGATAGTTATATTATTTTGGGTTATTTTTCCTTATTAAATTATATAGACGAATAAAATGTAAAAATAAAACAAATTTACACTTAAAATTACAAAAAGATAATGATATGAAAGTAGACTATAATATTATTATATTTTAATTTTTGTGATTATAACTAAATGACCCGGTTTATTCGCTAATGATATAAAACTTTAAAATTGAAGAAAACTTATAACATAAGGTCGAAAGTTTCAAAATATATTTACTATCTCATAATAATATTAATAACATATAATTGGTATACGTCTCATTCTCTCCATTAATCTATTTGTTTGATTCGATTGTACACCATTTTAATAAAACAACTATGAGTAAATTATAATAATAATTTTAAAAAAAAACAATATTATATAATATTAGTGTAAGAAATATATAATTATAGTATGTATATATAATAATATAAATGCATATATGATCTTATACTATATAATTTTTTTGTTTGGATATTTGATAGATTGATTTGAGACTTAATATCCTAAAAACATCTATTATGATCATATATTGATAGATTTAGTATAAACAATAATATTTCAATATTACCACAAAATAACAATTTCTTATACTTTAGTATAGATGAGATTGAATGAGAAAACCCGTGGAAAGTAAATGTGTGAAAACAAACACGTATCAGGTTTATGGATTTTAAGACATGGATCAGGCTAACCACTACTAATCTACTAATCTTACCCGATTAGGTGAGTCGGTATCCGTCTTATTGAGATACTTAGGATCTGATTGGTTCAAAGGGTCCGTTTGATGAGAGCTTATTGTGAGAATTATTTGAAAAGATTCAATTTTAAACAATACTCTTGTCATTTTTTTCGAACTTGGATTATGAATTATAGTGAAATCTTACTTCTAAGACTAAAATTGGGTTCAATAACAGTGATTAGGGCTATTTTTTAATCTTGTCAAAAAATGAATGGAAACTGACAAATAAGAAATAAACATACCAAGAACGTCATTAACTATAAAGGTATAACCGGAAGCCCAACTAGAATAGAAAGATGAACTAGTCGGAACTGTCCACCCATCATGATCATTGCCTCCTACTTTATATGTTATGGCCTCCGCGGACTGCAGCACCGCAACCGCCACCACCATGGCAATGATCGGAGCCACCGTCATAGCAACCCTACCACCACCCATCTCTCTTACTTTGTGAATGTGTTATTTGCTGTTGTTGAGAGGTCGGATTTGCAAACTCTTGTCGTACCTTATTTTTGTGAGTTAAAGATCCCTTTGGTTAAATAGAAGTTTCTAATAGGATCAAACTTGAAAAGATCAAGTCAACGATCACATTTATTATCACCTTTTTTCATTACAAAAAAATCTGTTTTTGTAGTAGTATAGATTATACTACCTCCTATATAAAATATCGAATCGGTTCAGGTACGAAGCATTTTTCCGGTACGTCTATACGGAGTGATATGGGTCGTTGATCTGTTTGATCTAACTGTTCAAATTTGTCCATGTCATTTAATGAATCAGGAGAGGTGCGGTGAAATTTTTGCAATTGTTAAAAGTATAAGCGGTATTTTTGTACTTTTGAAAATATATTTTTTAAATGAGGGGATGTGCTGGCAATTTTGTAATTTTTATGAAAAAACTTTTAACGGTTAGTATGTCAGTTCACGAGTTTAGTTCAATTTTTTCAAACTGTTTGTTCTAACGGTTTATATGTTTGTTCAACTAGTTCAAATTGTTTGTTCTTTTTTTTTTCCAACATTTTTTCGTTTAAAATTTTATACATATTCGTTCAAACATTTTCTAGATAATTGTATAAAAATTTTGAAATTTTTTACTCTAGTTTTTTCCCTTTATTCTCTTAGTTCAAATTGTTTATTTTAATGGTTCATATTTTTGTTCATTTAGTTCAAATTGTTTGTTCTAATAGTTTTTATTTTTTAATAAATTTTTCATTCAAAATTGTTTATATATTTCCGGTCAAATATTTTAAAATTAATAGTATAAAATTTTAAACTTTTTTATTCTAGTCCCCTCTTCTCTTAGTTCAAACTATTTGTTCAAATGGTTCATATTTTTTTCAATTATGTTTGGTCTAATAGTTCTTATTTTTGTAACACTTAGTTCAAACTATTTATAATATTTGTTCAAAATTTGGCTTTCATAAATTTGAATATTGTGTATTGTTAGTTCAAGCATTGTGTTTTATTAGTTCAAACATGTACAAGTAACAAAGTGCATAGAAACATAACTATCAAATTGATAAATAGTATTTGAACTGACTACATAAAATACCATAACTAATAGTATATACTTTTGAACGAATTGAACTAAACTCGTGAACTGAGATAATAATTGTTACAAATTTCTCATAAAAATCACAAAAATGCCACCCTGTCCCCTTTTAAAAAGAATTAAAATACCGTTTGAACTTCATATAATTACAGAAATGTCACCGCACTGTCCAAAAAATCATTAAATAACGTGAACTAATCTAGATCGTTAGATAAGTCATATAAGTGCATCAACGGCATAAATTACTTTGTAAGGCTGCACTATAGCATTACTCCCTACCAGAACCAACCCAATATATGGTATTTTAACTTTTAAATTTTGATTAACTATATAAGACGTACTACATTTTCAAGATGATGTGTTACGAAAAGTGTCATCAATTTATATATTGTTTTACTGTTTATTTTGATTGGTTGGCAAGGACGGTGATAATTAGTATGTGATAACCTCATTGAAAAATTAATACGAAAGTATGAAGAAGAAAAATGTCTTGTATTGTCATGTGATTTTTGTTGATAAAGTACAAATTTGAATCAAATTTGTCCAATACGATCTACGTCTGCAGGTTTGAAATCGTATGAAAGTTCCAATCGACGTAATTGTCCAAGTACGGATGATTATTGAAATATTCAATTTGTTATCGATAAATGTCTTAATATCATAACATAATGTCAGATCTTATACAGTTATACGGTATGTTCAAAAATTGTACGAAGGGAGAACTCAGCTTTGTTAAATTCTGATGATGAGTATAGACTTAGAGCTCGTTTGGTTGGAGGGGTGTAATGAAATCGGAATGGAATCGGTTAAGAGGAAGGAATGAAAATGAAAATGATTAGGTAATTTTCACGTGTAAAAAAACCTCTAAACAAACATAGTTTTTGATTGATTCGAAATCATTCCGTTACCGAGAATGATTCCTAGCGATATCAAACAATACCAAACGAGCCCTTAGTAGTATAAAATTAGAAGAAAAATTGGAGTCGAAGACAGTGAAAATGATACAAGTATAAATTATAAGAAGGGGGATTGTTTCACATCGAACGAAAATGAAATGGGCAGAATTGTTCTGGGTTTCAATTTGAATCCATCGTGGTTAGGACGTGTAAGAAAAAAACAAGTTTTTTTAATGATAACATGCTTTTTTGGGTTCCCTGAAATTGATTAAAAACTATTAATTAAGTTTTTATCATGTAACAGAAGGCAAATATGACCAAAAAAATAACAAAGTAATGGAAAAGGATCGTTGAAATTGATTACAAAATCCACAAAAACTAATTCTTACAAATCTCTAAATAACTAATATAATTAGATGACAAGACATTTTATTTATCATTATGTTACATCTATAAAATGATTTAAAAAAATAATCAAATAAAACAACTAACTAAATTTACATGAACACTACAAAATCCTTTGATACTGTTCCAATGAAAATAGAAATATTAATTTTTCACTTTTTTTTTTACTTGATATTGCATTCATCAAAGAACAATGTTTTTATGTGAATAAAAAAATTACGATTGAAAGGCCCAAGTAAAGATCAAATCTGAGAAAGAACAAAATAATCCTGATAAAAATTAGCACAGAGAATTCAAGGTATGTGCCAAATATAACATTGTCAAAAAACACAAACGAAGCTTCAAGGAGTTGTTTCTTGACCCACAAAATTTCACAGAACAAAATAATAGGAGTGCTAAAAACACCTAAGCAACATAATATCGTCAACAAGGGAATAAAATAGTGCAAAAGGAAGCTCAAAAACAAATAGGGCTTACAAGAAAGGATAGCAGTATGGAATCCTTCACAAATTTGGCACAAGAAATCTACCGTCTTCGCATTCCACGGCCACGACCACGTCCTCTTCCCATTGCACTGGCCGCAGCATCTCCTTGTGCACTCTCCGACTGCATCAGATCATTAAACACGAATCAGTTTGGGTGTTTGTTTCATGATACTTCTAATATTTTCCTAAATCTATTAGAACTTCTTAACAATCTCTATATATGACACATAATTACACAATGTATTACTCTTTAAATCTCTGTTCATATAGAAAAAATAATAATATAACATAGAATATATGACTTACTTTGGGGTTTTTAACAGTTTCGTCCACACTTAATACCAAACAGGAAGCTTCGGTGGCAGCATTTAGTGCATTTAACTGGAACATGAACAAAGTCGGTAATCAGATGACAATTACAAAAGGGTCGTGAAACCCGAACAAACGAAGGCAAATATGAAGTGATGTTTACCTTAACAACTGCAGGCTCCCAAACAAAACTAGCATATGAATCAGCGATTCCTCCAGTATTTATATCAACACCATAATTTGCTCCCTCACCTATCCCAAAACCAGAAAACCGACATTTAAAGAAAGCCAACATGTTGATGTTACAGTGTACATTAAAATTTCTGTCGGGGTTTATATTAAAGGAAGTAATTAGAAATTATCTGTTTGATCTAGAAAATTCAAACCAGATGGGAGTGCATGCTTCTGCCTCAGCTTGTTCAATACGTCAGTAGCATCAAATCCTGCATTGTCACAAAGCTGTCGGGGAATGACCTGAAATGTGCAATGAGAATAAATTGTCAATAGAAATAATCACATTTCAGGGCAATAATCATTCAATATTTAACTACAAAACAAGTGCAAAATTAGTTAAATGAGCACTAGATAATTAAACAGACCAACTGCAAATGCTTGTCAGATAAGGAAACAAAAAGAAAGTCATGTGCTCATAATTGCCCGAGCACACCAAACCAATACATTACACAATTTACACACCTCTAGAGCACCACAACTGACAGTTACCATCTATGGGGTACAGGGTACCAACTATCAGTATCAGGTTGCATCTCATATATAGGTTAGCCTCAGCAACAACTGTAAGCTGATAAAGTGATATTTTGATTGACAACTCAAACAAAAAGCACAATCTTGCTTGCTATCTACCTCTTATATCACATGCCAAACATACAATTTTTAGCAAGCCATCAATTCTACCTAGAAAGGCACTATATTACAGCTATCCTAATTGAAGAGAAGAATCAGTCTTATTAGATTGGTTAATCTATAATTGCTGTAACAACATTTCAGTATCCTTCTTAATCAGTTAGATCCACCACTCCATGGGACCTTTTCAATAGGGAATAAGCAGCGTAAAATCGCTATATCCGTGCAAAAAAAAAGAAGCAACCATCGATACCACATTGAAGTCACAAGGTATAAACCATAAACTTTCATTAAAATACTGTGATAATGATATTGGCAGAGTTCTTGCTTCATTGAAGCAAATTACTATATTAGTGCTTCCAAAACAGTCGGAAATTGCACGGTTGTTGCTAGAGGATTTCACAAAAACGAGAAGCAGCAACCACTAGAAGTGCAAATCGTTTAGAAAAAAGCAACAAAAAGAAATACAAAGGCAAGTCTACATGGGGCTACCTTAAATGCAGTCACATTTTTTAATAATTCTCTTTCCAGAGTGAGCTAGTTAAGAAAAACTGAAAAATAGATATGCATCAAGAACTACAAAGGAAAGTCTACGGGTCAGATACTAAACAATTTCCAAAAGTAACTACTCTAAATTAGCACACAGAAAACATGTACTGCAGAAAGTGGCTGATACATTAGCACTTAGCAGAAAGAAAATGAAGCAAGACCAACCTCTAGAGCCTTTGCATAAGAATTTATGAAAAGCTGAGACTTTCCAGCTATAGTACGAGCATGCTGCCTCAAATGTCGACTAATCTCCATCTGATAACAATAGCATCATATTAGATATGTATGGGGTAAGAAAACAACAAGAAAACCATAAATGCAGATTGCAAGATATCTTACATCTATGGCACCACCACCAGGAACGATAGTTGAGTTCTTAACGGCCCTTCTGACTATCATGATTGCATCATGTAGACTGCGCTCAGCTTCATCAATGAACTGAAAGAAGCAAAAAGAAGGGGGAATAAATATTTGTAATATTCGAGACATTATCTCATAATGCAAAACCATAATGACACACCTGATCTGCTCCACCACGGAGAACAATAGTGGCTGTCCGGCCACAAGGGCATCCATTAAACAAATTAAACCTTTCATTTCCAACTTGCTTCTCCTCAAACACCTCACATGAACCAAGGACCTTTTAACAGATATATATAACTAGATTCAGTTATCAATGCAACATAAAAACAGATAAGATCATAAAAATAAAAATATTTGAAAACCTCTTCAATAATGTTGTTGACACTTGTCTGGACTGTACCACCGGTTGCAGCTGCAACACGTTGAAGGTCCTCTTCAGTGACACGACCAGCACAAAATATATCTCGGTCAGCAAAATACTGCAGATGAAATAGTACTCCACTTTTAGGACTCGCAATCAAACTCATGCAAGTTATGCATTAAAATTGGTACGGGAACAATATGCATGAGAAAGGTAAACAAAATGAAGGGGAAAAAGGCCTATTTTCAACTATATCTTACACCCGTGTACACTTAACTACAGTTTTTATGATTCACAACTTTATTGAGAAGGAAACCTGATCTCACAGAGAAATATAATGTGAACCTTTCTCATCAATACCACATTACCACCATTTATGGAAACGTAATTGATAGAGTATAAGTTTTGAGAAAGGGCACAATCAACTTGATACAAAAATATTATCAGTGTAGTAACCTGAGTTGCCAAATCCCCAATGGCTAACCGTGAAAGAACAATCTTAGCACCACTTTGCACACATTTATCCAATTTGTCATAGATGATATTCCACTCTGCATCAACAATTGACTGATACTGTGATGGATCTGTCAGCCTGTAAAGAATAAAGAAGGTTTAAACTAGCAATCAGTCATAAAGTGACACAATCAGGGATCTAAATCCAAATCACAAACAACCTATACCTTATTTCAGCATTTTCCTTCTCAGACTTCAGTTCCAATTCAATGTTCAACAGAAGTATCTTTGGATTCTTAAATTTCTTTGGTTGTTGCTCAAAACCAGCATAAGAAAATGTTTTCTTAAAAGCAACTCCATCAACCAAAAAGGAGTCCCTCATGGTGCCCCCAGGAACCTACATAATAGCCAATACAAATCCCATGAGATATACATACAAGAACTATATTTATAGCTTTCAGGGACGAAAAAAAGACATGAAGTAGATATAATTGTCACTAAGTCAAATCAATTTGAATTAATATTAAAAAATTGTACCATGTTTATTCTATTATAAAACAAAAGAAGTCCTCAAACTGCTGCTGAAAATAATATTCATGGATTAGATTAAAATATAAATTTGTCTAGTGATTCAGATAGATGATAATATTGGATCTTGAGATAGTCTGATATAATACAATACAAATTATATCTCACGCCAAATTTTAAACAGAACTTTGTTGTAGTGTAGCAGCCACAGAAATAATCTATTTAGCGCAGTGCTGCGTGAGAAAGTAAATCAGTTGCTATAATAAAAACTGGGCCATGGTTTAGTATTCAAACCAACCTGAATCTGAATCAAAAGCTTCTGCCTGATGACATTCAATTTCAACAGACATAACAAAATAGTAGAAATTGTCTCATTCATCTGCCCAACTGTAAAATTGAGAAAGGATCTATTCTATACCCTTCACCTAATCACCATTTATCGTTGCAAGTACAATTCAGTTGATAAAATAAATGAATTAAGTGATGGAACAATTAAGTTTCAAAGCAAAATGCCAAAATTCGAATATATAGTATCCCTATCATGATATTCAGAAAGTGATTCGCATCATTCATTTCAATTATAGAAGTTGAAAAGGCACCTTTTTTATCCCAATTAAATTCATCCTGTCATCAGCACCAATCGCTAGTACAGCCTCAACAACCATAGTTGCAAAGAAATCCTTCTCTCCACCAATAAGCTTTGAGCTGAGTGTAGTAGCCGCACACTTGGCAAGAAGCTCTTTCTTATCCTCCAAACTTTTCCCTTCAATGCTAACAGCCAACTCTTTGATCTTCTCAATTGCCTTCATGTCAAAAAAATTTTACAGCAAGAAACTGTATTAGCTACATGGACAAAGAAGGGATCACAGTAGAAAAAACATCTGAAGACCATCAGCTCTTGAAAGTATTATTTAGCCAGAAGCAGGGAAAGAAGACAACTTGTGCAAAAAATCACACAAAATTTTACTTTTAAAATATGCTTTCAAGAATATTTTCAGTTTCCACTTTCATGCGATTATGGATGTATTTATGAAGCTTATGGTGTGAACTACAAAATTTGATAATAACATACAAAATGCCAAATCTTATCTAGATGAAATTTTCGAATGAAAGAAGAGAAACCCAAATAAAGACAGTAGGGAGAAATACCAATAGGGATGCAGTTCTGTAACTACGAATCAGATTTTGTGGGTGGACACCATCCTCAATGAAAGGCTTTGCCTCTTTCAAGAATTCACCAGCAAGAAGAACAACGGTAGTAGTCCCATCACCAACCTGTGGAAATACACATACTGAGTTAACAAAGGCCTAACAGCAAGAAGTGAAAAAACAAACAGCAAATTCATAATTGTTGATAACTTGTTGTTTCATTATTTTACTAGCAAAAGCATTTCCTAAAACAACATAAAGCATCACTAATGCACACATTTCTGGATTCAAGCATGACCCTCTCCCTTTAATAATGTACCACAAACAAAGTGCTCTGGATTCAAAAAAATTTTTTTAACCCCGATAGGTTCGGCTTGACTGTACACTATTTGCATACTCAGCACATTGAGATCGAAAAAAAATAGCAATAATGAATACTAAGGAATTAGCTTTTTCAATACCTACTTAAATACTTAGGTTTAAGAACAATTCAACAAAAAACAAATGAATCGCAGACTCAGTAGTCAGTAACTACACAACTAAAAACCTAGAAAAATCGAATCAGACAAGCTCATTTCACTCTCGACATCTCTTTCCAGGTTGTCATACTCTTAGCAGCGAGATCCATCGATCCGAATCTCAACAACATGATAAAAAATAAATAAAAAAAAAACAAGAGGAGTGAAAGAAAATACCTCAGAGTCCTGAGACTTGGCGATGTCGACGAGGATCTTGGCGGCGGGGTGAACGATGTCGAGAAGCTTCATGATAGTGGCGCCATCGTTGGAGATGGTGGTGTTACCTCTTTCATCGTGGATTAGCTTGTCCATTCCTCTGGGGCCGAGAGTAGTGCGGACGACATCAGCGACAGCGCAGCAAGCGTTGATGTTGCTTACTAGCTGAGCCTTGCCTTGCGAAGTGTCAGTTCCCTCCTTGAGGAGTATGATCTGTGGCTGCATCATCGACGCCATTGATGAGAAGCCCGGAGGGTTTTAGGTTTTCTTCGCTGGTAGCGAGTGGGGAGAGTGGGTAAAGAGAGCGAGAGAGAAACCGAAGAGTCGAGAGGGTTTTTCTGGAGATGGGAGAAATATTCACTTTTGGTTTTTGTTTTTATGAAATTAGGGTTTTGTTCGAAATTAGTCCGGTTCCCTCCTACTTTCACATATTGCGTGCATAGAACAATTGTTTTTTAATTTCATTTAATACCTCGTATTACGATTATCTTCAAATTTAGTGCCCGTTTGGTGAGGTGGTGGAATGGAAATGAAATGGAATCGGTTAAGGGAAAGAAATAAAAATGAAAATGATTATATTACTTTCATGTGTAAAAAGACCTCTAAACAAACATAGTTTTTCTTATTGTTAATGCGTGTGAAACCATCAAAATTGAGTTTGATATTCCCAATTCATGGGCTTTCCTAGTGAATTTCCTTGTCTTCCTTCGTTATTCAATGGTACTCCCAATATTGTTTTTGGATGTTGTTAAATTCAAGTCTTGGATTTACTTGTTCACTATCTGTTTGATACCATTTATTCCTTGATTATTGAAAATGCATTGGTTTTTCATGTACCATATGTTCCACCATGTGACTGGAAGTTATTCCAGCGTTTTATCGTCAAATTTGTTGTGTTATGGACAAAGGTTTTGTCATTTTTTTTTATAGACGTGTCATGTTTGTTAGGAGGTCTTGAATTATTGTATATTCAATGTTATTTGTGTAAAGGCATTTTGTGAAGATGTGCTTGACGCTTTCATAAGGGTGTTTCCACAAATTGCATTACATACGAAGTGGTACTTTTTTTTTCTTTTCTAAGTATACTTTTGTCGATAGACCATCTAATGATAGTTTCTACATAAAGTTTTTTTTGGCATGACATTTATCTTTCATATCCATGCATTGTCGTAGTGACTCTCTCTTTTTTGGAAATATAGTAGCTAGTTCAAAGCTGATTTTGTTGAGAATCATCTTTTATCGCACGGTGTCCAATATAGTCTAACTCGGATGTTATTTGTCGGAATCGAGTATGAGTAAATTTCCTCAATAACTTCTTGCGGGAGGATATTGCTCAAGTCGTTTTTATTTTGTGGTGGTTCCATTCTCCATTTATGATCAGTGAGCTTATTGTTTCATCGTAGTTTGTTGGGTGCGTTTTGTGAGCAGAATTCTCTAGTGGTTGTTCACATATCCATATGTATTTCCATAAATTGATTGTTCTCCCGACTCATACTCTCCATCTAAAGCTTTTTTTGGAATTCCGATCGGAGATTCATTAGTCTTTTTCCTTGTCAATACGTGGTTTCCCCCGTTTTGTAGTTCCTTAACATGCATCCTTTTAGATATTTTTCTTCGATAACTTTCACCCATATGTTATCTGGTTCTGACTTAATTTTTCAAGAGTTTCTTGGAGTATTGTGTTTGTAAGAGTCTTAGTCTTTAGGTGCTAAGCTAGGGTTAGCCGCCCCTGCGTGAGTTCTGTATTCCGCCCCTGCGGCTCAGGGAGTCCGCCCTTGCGGTTTCCTGCGGCTGCAGCCGGCATTGTTGACTCATGACCATGCTTTACTCTTCTCTTTCCTTATAACCGTTCATTTGCTTCCAGATGAAGGGTTTCCTTCATTCCCCAGCTGCCTCACGTTCTTCTTCTCTCTTTCCTTCTCCTTTGATCTTCTTCTTTCTCTATTGTTTTGCAAGAGAGTTTGAGTGGTTTTGATGTTGGTGTTGAGGGTGAATGTTGATGCTGTGTTGTGAGAGTCAGTTGAAGTGTTGGTGTTCATCATTTCCTTCTGCTTAAGATCACAATAGTGGTAAGCTTTCCTCTTTCTCTTCTTTCTCTTCTTTCTTTCTTTCCTTCTTCCTTTCCTTCTCCTTTAGCTTAGTATTCTACAAGTTGAATCTTGTGTTAGATCTCCTAGGCATGTATTGATGTTTATATGTATATATATGTGTATGTGTATGATTGCTGGATGATGAAGACGTGGACAATTGAGTGAAGAATCAAAGAGCAGTCGGGAATCATCTTCTGCACTGTCACCGCCCCTGCGTGGGAGTGCCGTTGCCCCTACGCCTCCCAGTGCTTCGCCCATGCGTCCTGCGTGGGAGTGTCGTCGCCCCTGCGCCTCCCAGTGGTATCAGAGCCCTAGGTTGACAACAATGGCACTCGCAATCTTTTTAAAGGCCGAATGAGGAATAAAACAAAACCCACACGGGTTCTGACTTTTCGTTTTCAAAATCATATGCATAATTCGGGTTAGAATGTACGGGACCACCACTCCTTCCGCAAACCTCGGCGACATAGATCTTCGGATTAGAAGTAGGTATATATATATATATATATATATATATATATATATATATATATATATATATATATATATATATATATATATATATATATATATATATATATATGACCTTAGGATGTTTGATGACTTGTATGTACTTAGCTACGAATGTGAGCTTAGGATGTTTGGACATGTATAACTTGGATGTACTTTATGATTATATTTACCTTACGTTTTTAAGTGTTATCGTACCGACATCATAAATAATACCTACGTAGCTATATATAAGTAAATGTTATACGCAATCAGATGGCACGTACGAGGGCGACCGCTTACATAGGACCCGCCTAGGGTAGACCACTACTTTCCCCTACCATCCCAAGAGGGCGGGGACGAGTAGGAAGACCTCCAGGTACGAGAGGTAGAGGTCGGGGACGTATCCCATTGCGGACCCACCAGTCATGGGTGCACCGGAAGCAGAGGCTCCAATAGAGGAGGTCGTAGAGAGCATCATTCCCGTGGCTTGTTTCACTTGTGGTCAGGTGGGTCACAGAGCCGCTTTTTGCCGTCAGGGCCAGTCACCGTCGCAGTAGGGATCTTCGCCTGCTGGCATAGCATGGGGCAATCAGAGGCTGCCTCAGTATCAGGCACAGGGCTCTCAGCAGAGGGGCCAGGGTCAGGGTCAGACTCGTACTCAGGGATCAGCTCAGGGGCAGGGCCGAGGTAGAGGTCGTGGTGGAGGTACCCAGGAGACCAGAGGCACACAGGCCATGGTATTTGAGTTGAGGAGCGTTGTTGATCCTCCAGCGCCGGCAGCCCCAGGTACCATTTAGATTCACGGCTTTTCTGTCCGAGTTCTGTTTAATACGGGTGTCACGCACTCTTTTATCCGATGATTGTGTAGCTAGGTTGCCCTTAGCTACGGTAGAGGGGAGACCCTCTATTATAGGGTTACCCGATGGAGGTAAGGTTATGGGTACCCGAGAGGTACGCGGTTGTCCCATTCGTTTGGGAAACCGAGAGTGGTTGGCCGACTTCTTTGTCATGCACATAGTGCATGAAGAAGTCATCCTTGGGATAGATTGGATAGACCGCCATCGAGCCGTGTTAGACATCAGCCGGAGGACCGTGACGATTACCACGGAGGCGAGTATGAAGGGATTTTCCGAGGTTGGGACCTCGGGAAGGCCGGTACAGTCATTAGCACAGTCCGAATCGCTAGACTTACCGGGCAGGGATGCGAGGCCTTCTGGTGTTATACCATGAAGGAGAAGACGAGACCGTCGTTGGAGGAGATTCATGTGGCAGGCAAGTTCGAGGACGTTTTCGGGGAGCCACCCGGGCTACCGCCGCAGAGGAGCGTTGTTTTGCTATTGAGTTGAGGCTCGGCACGAGGCTGACCTCCAAGGCTCCACACCGCATGGCGCCGATCGAGATGCTGGAGCTGAAGAAGCAGCTCGAGGAGTTAGCCTAAAAGGGTTTCAAACGCCCGAGCGTTCCCCTTGAGGTGCACCAACCCTCTTCGTCAGGAAGAAGAATGGATCTTGGAGGCTAGGCGTGGATTGCCGGAAGTTGAACAAAGTTCCTATCCAGAACAAGTACCCCCTTACCACGTATAGATGACCTACTCGACCGGTGGCAAGGGTCGGTGATCTCTTCCAAAAGCGAGTTAAGGCTTGATTGTCGCCAATTGAGAAGTTGGGACTAGGATAGTGCCAACATGGCAATCTAGAAAAACCATGGTCACTACGAGTTGTAGTGGTTCCATATGGGCTTACTAATGCCCTGATTAAGACATTTTGGTCTACTATCGAAGAAGAAAGGAGTTGTATGACCAGTGGTCTCGGGATGACAACCCTGAAGGACGTGAATGAAGTTACAAGTTTCTTGGATGTGCCGATCATTACCGGATCTGTGGGGAGATTCCCCAAGTAACACCACCGATGGCTGACCTACTCCGGAGGAACTATCCCGAGTTTTATGCAGACCTAGCGACATCGATAGGACCGTCGGGTTAATCCCGAGATCTTCCTTGTTTGCTTTATATGTTATGTGATTTTGTTTGAGTTATGAGTACCTTGCGAGGTCTTTATGTGATGCTTTACGTAAACTTGGATAAGAGCCAATAATTAACGGTTTATGAGTTCCACGTGGTTTCGAGACGGGTTGGTCCGAGAGTGTTGGGTTTAGCAAGTTTCGGGACGAAACTTGTTTTTAGGGGGGTTAGTTGTAACGTCCGGGAATTTTATTCCGGACTTAGAGCGTTTTGTGGATCTTTCCCGAGTATTTATTTTTGTTTTGAATACGTTCACGTATATCCGTATTTTTTTTATTATTTTCGTAAAAACGTCGAAAAAGTTTCCCGAGTCAAAATAATTCCGATTCCAGTTTATTTTTCGGGTTACTTTCTCCTATTTTAAATTATTTATTATTTATTATTATTTATTATTATTTATTTATTTATTTATTCTTTTTCTTTATTCTTTATTTCTTTCTTCTTTTTCTTCGTTCTTTTTCTTTCTTTCTTTGGTTTTGTTTTGGGAGCTGCTTTCCCGCCAGCCGCCACCTAGCTCCCTACCTCTGCGCACCACCTTCCCTCTCCTCCACTCTCTTTTCTCCTACACTGTCTCCCTAGCCTGCTGAACCTTAGCCCCGACCCCTCGGCCCTGCAGCTTACCTCCCTACCCCGTCCCTCTCTTCTTTATCTCTCTCCCACACTCAAGGACAGTCTTCCCTTCCTCTCATCTTTCCCCATCGTCTTCCTCCTCCCGGCCGGAGCCCTGCCGCGCCTGCGTCCTCCCTGCCACCGCCGCGGTCCTGGAACAACCCTTTTTGGCTATTTAAATCGGGCCCCCTCTTATTTGGTATAATTGCATTTCGGCCCCCTCAGTTTTGTGTTAATTGCAGTTTGTACCTAGAGTTTTGGTTATTGCAGTTTTGACCCAAATTTCTGGATTTGTTGCATTTATACCCTCTGTTGGGTTTTTTGTCGGAAATTGCCCCAAGGTTTTAATTACGGTTGATGACCCATATGTTTGGAAAATGTATACTTGCCCCGGAAAATATGTTAGCGGTTTTTAACCTCGGATTTTATAAATGAGTTCTATCTTAGGTTTTTATATATACTATATTTTATGATCAATTTAGCGTATGAGCTAAATTGTGTAGTTTTGATGCTAGGTTCTGAAGCCCGATAAAGGCTACCCATCCATATCGACATTCATAGATCGTCTTCCATCCTTTGACGTCCCGTGAGTACCCTCTCCCTCGAGCTAATACTCTTATCTCGATCTAGTTATGTTTAGTAGTATCATGATAGGTTGGATCTAGCATAACTTAGAAGGAATGCCAGGTAGTGGCTTTTGGGACCTTAGGAGAGTGTGATGAGCGTGTTAGACCTCGTAGGCTTTTACGTCGTTTTTGAATGTGATTATGATAGATTCTAGGATGCGGTCGTAGAATGTGAGTCAAATGATCCTGCGTAGATCATTTGTGTAGACGTCCTAGACTTCTTGAGTTGAGCGGGTTTTTATGATATCTTGTTGTGAGCAGGTTGTATACTTCTTCCCAAGGGAAGCGAGAGCGTTGTGTGAGTTAGCCTTTGGGACGAGGTAAGTCTCCGGACTTACTTAGCTCGTATTTTACGTATTAGCATTGATGTGTTCTTGGTGGTGTGTGTTTTTGTTCTTGTTATAACATCTAAACCGGTAAATAGGACCACCGACCTTATATTATTGTATGGCCCAAGTGTATGATAACGGGCGGTGACAATCTGCCTGACTCGGCGTTAGTCTAGGAGATTCTCGGCGACTAGCCCGGCGGGTGATATGGTCGGATGCATCCGTACCATTCTTTGCCGGTAAGTAGGGACCGAGGCGAGACCACGGTGGTCTCGTGTCACAACAAAAGTTGAATTAGAACGGGATACGACCTAATAATAAAAAGATAATAAATCGGACTTGTGTGATTTATGTTTTGTGTTATATATGTGTTTGTGCCTTCACCGCTTTTCTAATGCTTAGAATAGTAGCTAACGGTTTTAAACCGTTTGTGTAGATGACTTTCAGGTTAGGGATGCCGCCGAGTGAGGCGGATGAGTGGACGGCCGTATGCAGGTGCGTCTTGTGTAGGATCTACCTAGAGTGGTATGGATCTTTTCCTTTCCTAATATGAGTGGGTTAGTGGCATGTTAGGTGTGTGTATGAGGATAGGATGATGATGATCATGATATCGATATGTACCGGTTATGACTTTGAGGTTTAGTAGGTTTTTGAGATTTATAGGTTGGATATGATCCTTATGGATCCCTTGGGTCTAGGTGTGACCCCTTTGATTGATAGGAGATTTGATATCTCTTTATGCTTTGTTATTAGGCAGTGTTGTTCTCTGGATTGGAGTTGATCGTGGTTGAGGATAGCTTGAGATTGAGGTAAGTCCGTAGGACTTACTTAGCTACCATCCTTATATTGGATGTTTGCTTGAGTGGTGTTTGATATATGCTTGATAGCATGCGATGTTGATTATTACCGACCTATGGTTTATTGACCGCCCATTGTAGTGGCCGTGACAACCTGCCCTTTCATCCTGCCGTGGAGTCTGGAGGTTCTTTGTAGTTAAGCCAGATTTGGTATACGGGATGGACACTTACCACTCCCTTAGGGTATACGGGAAGGTGTGCCGACACCACTCCAGCTGGCTATAACACTCAATGGCGAGGATGATATATATTCCTCGTATCACATATGTTCATATACATACATACATACATACATACATACATACATACATACATACATACATACATATATATATATATATATATATATATATATATATATATATATATATATATATATACGATTTGAGTGTTGGACTTTATAAAGATGATTAACCGAGTAAATGTGTGACAACATGATTAGGTGTTTATGATTTCATGACTTGTGTTTGTGCTTATGCATTATCTTATATATGAATGGTTAGCTAACGGTTATATACCGTGTTGTAGATACTTTGCATGTTAGGAGAACTGCAGAGTGATCCAGATGGGGTGATCCGTTGAGGGCTCCGTACACTAGGATTGTGTGTGGGCTATGGGATGATTTTGTTATGTATAGATACATGATTTGGTTTGTACTCAGCGGTGTTTTGTATACCTTTTGATATATGTATTACAGTTTGATGTTTTAGTTTTAATCTATATGTGCCTTATTGTAAGATTCAGTGAACCTGTTGTCAGGCTAGGGTCAGGATCCATTGTGAGATTCTAGCCCCAGTAGCGCCCCGAGTCCCGCGGATTCGGGGTGTTACAAAGTTGGTATCAGAGCCTTAGGTTGACAGCAATGGCACTTGCAATCTGCGATAAAGGTCGAATAGATAAATAAACAGAACCCAAAAGGGGTATGACTTTTCAAAAGATTTTTGGTTTGAGTACAAATGTTTTGGGATAGTGTGTACGGAAAGCCATCTCTCCTTTGAGGACCTCAACAGTATATATATATAACCTTTGTGATGTTGTGATTGATCTTTAGTATTATATATCTATACATATGACATATATATAGCCTTATAAGTTAGGTGTGCATACCCTGCAGATGGTTCAAACTAGAGCTTTATCTATAGTTGGACGAGGTAGGGGTAGACCCCCTCTTCCTCCAGTAGTGGTAGGACATGGTCAGATTCCCGCTGTTGATCCACCTGCAGCGGAGGAGGTTCATGAGGATGTTGTTGAGAGTGTTGTTCCTGAGACTGGGAACGGTATGGTTGGGAGACAGAGACCACAACGAGTCTAGTCAGATGACTCGGATCATGTCTCTATGGGGGACCAGAGTTCTGCGCGTACATCAAACGAGTGGAGGAGGCTGCTAGAGCGGGTAGACGTGCCCAGATTTGCCAGCACAGAGGGGATCGTTTGAGAGATCCCATGGAGCTACTCAGGTGCCAGTTGTACCGGCACGTGCTGCTGAGATTACTCGAGTTCCAGAGGAGCATAGAGGGCCTCGACCAGATACTTGGTTGAAGGCATTTCATCATATGGGAGTACCTACTTTCTCTGGGAAGGTGTGATTAGAGGCGGAGCTGTGGATTGGACATGTAGACTCAGTCCTTGAGTCTATTAGATGTCCAGAGGACCAACAGATAGAGTTAGTCCAGACTTTATTCCGAGACTTGGCACAACATTGGTGGAGATCCGTGCGGAGTCATGTTACTAGCTATGACCATATGAGGGTTTGATCAAAGAGCGTTTCTACCCTGCCTCATTGAGGAGGGAGAAACTGCGGGATTTTGTTGAGGCTGGCTTTGAGGACGTACCAGTCTTTGAGGCGATCAGGAGATTTCAGGAGGAGCTGGCCTTGTTGGGCCCAGTTGCACCTCCTCCAGATCAGCATGTGTATCTCTTTTCCCGACGACTGAGGGATGCCACCCGGACCTATATGGCGGGATTTCACTGTGAGTCCTTGATGGACTATCAGGATAGAGCTTCAAATTATGAGCGGGAGCGGGCTGGACAGAGGAGAGCTTCTCAGACCGGAGGGTCTGAGAAGAGACAGCGGACTGGGCAGACCAATGGTACTGGTGGAGCTGCGGGTTCCGGGCGAGGCCAGAGATGCCCAGGTTACCCCTCATCTGCACCGGTTGCAAATAAGAGACGACAATGTTTTAATTGTGGTGATTATGGGCATATACGACCAGAGTGCACGAGGCCGTCAGTGACTTGTTTCACGTGTGGCAGACCAGGTCACAGAGCTGTCTTCTATAGACAGGGCGGAGCTTCATCACAGCAGGGTTCTTCTCCTGCTAGTGCAGCAGGAGGTGGGCAGAGGCCACCTCAGCAGCAGACACAGGGACAACAGAGAGTCGCAGATCGTCCTACTACCCAGGGATCTGCTCCCGGGTCGAGTAGAGGTAGAGGTCGTGGTGGGAGTACCACTAACACTAGAGGAGCACAAGGTAGAGCTTTTGAGATGAGGAGTGCAGAGGAGCCAGCTGCACCGGCTGCTACAGGTACCATTTTGATTCATGGTTTACATGTTAGAGTTTTGTTTGATACGGGAGCTACGCATTCATTTATATCTGATGCATGTGTTGAGCGTTTGAGTCTAGTTATGACTGAGGGGATACCCTTCAGTATAGGGTTACCCGATGGTAGTGGGGTCAGAGGTACCCGCGAGATACGTGATTGTCCCATTTGTGTAGGGACTCGTGTGTTACTTGTTGATTTCTTTGTCATGCCGTTAGTGCATGAGGAAGTCATTTTGGGAATGGATTGGATGGATAGGCATCATGCGGTATTAGATGTAGGTAGGAGGACCGTGACAGTCTCTACCGAGTTAAGTCAGATAGAGGTTTTCCGAGGTTGGGACCTTGGGAAGTCAGGCATGGTGATCAGCGCGGTACGTGCAGCGAGATTGATTGCACAGGGTTGTGAGGCCTTCTGGTGTTATGCCATGAAGGATGGGGAGAGTTCAGCGTTAGAGGATATCCCAGTGGTATGTGAGTTTACAGATGTGTTTGTTGAGCCGTCCAATTTGCCGCCTCAAAGGAGCGTGGACTTTGGCATTGAGTTGGAGCCTAGTACGAGACCGATCTCGAAGGCCCCATATCGTATGGCGCCTGTCGAGATGTTGGAGTTGAAGAAGCAACTCGAGGAGTTGGCTGAGAAGGGCTTCATCTGCCCTAGCGTATCCCCGTGGGGAGCACCTGTCCTCTTCGTGCGGAAGAAGGACGGATCGTTGAGACTGTGCATTGACTACAGAGAGCTGAACAAGGTGACCATCAAGAACAAGTATCCATTGCCTCGTATTAACGACTTGCTAGATCAGCTTCAGGGAGCGATTGTGTTCTCCAGGATTGACCTGCACTCAAGGTATCACCAGCTGAGGGTGAGAGAGCAGGATGTGCACAAGACGGCATTTCGGACCCGATATGGACACTACGAGTTTGTAGTGATGTCATTTGGGCTTACGAATGCCCCAACAGTCTTCATGGAGTTGATGAACAACATATATATTCATCGACTTCCTGGATCAGTTTGTGGTAGTCTTCATAGATGATATTCTGGTGTACTCTCGTAGCAGAGAGGAACATGCAGGATAGTTGAGGACTGTGTTACGAGTTTACGAGATAGAGAACTTTATGCTAAGTTCTGTAAGTGCGAGTTATGGATGCTAGAGGTAGCATTCCTAGGTCATATTGTTTCCGCCAGGGGGATCAAGGTTGATCCGGCGAAGATCGAGTCAGTGGCAGCATGGACGACACCGATGAACGTCAAGGAAATACGTAGCTTTCTTGGCTTAATCAGCTATTACCCACGCTTTGTGGAGAGATTCTCTGTAATTGCCCGTCCACTTACGAGTTTGCTGAGGAAGACCACCAGGTTTGTATGGTCTGAGCAGTGTATGCAGAGTTTTGAGGAGCTGAAGAGATGTCTGACTTCCGCTCCTATCTTAGCACAGCCGGATGGCACAAATGATTTTGTGGTTTACAGTGATGCATCCAAGCTAGGCTTGGGATGTGTGTTGATACAACGAGGTAGAGTGATTGCATATGCGTCTAGACAGTTGAAGACGTATGAGGAGAACTACCCAACTCATGACTTGGAGTTGGCAGCGGTAGTTCATGCCCTGAAGATCTGGAGACATTACTTGTATGGTGCTACATGTCAGATCTTCACAAACCACAAGAGTCTGAAGTATATTTTCACGCAGCGGGAATTGAATAACCGCCAGCGTAGGTGGCTTTAGTTGATCAAGGACTTTGATCTGGAGATTCTGTATCATCCAGGGAAGGCGAACGTTGTCGCCGATGCCCTGAGTAGGAAGACGCCTCGAGAGAAGGCGATTGCGAGACTGGCAATTCAGTCTCAGTTATAGAGAGATCTGGTTTGGCTACAGTTGGACATACAGTATTCTGATGAGGACGTCCAGTTGAGTACCTTAGAGGTTCTCCCTGATCTGTTGGGTGAGATCCAACAGAAGCACGGGACCTGCCCGACATTGACGAGGATTCGAGAGAAGATGTCCCATGGTGAGGCACCACAATTCTCCATAGGAGCAGATGGAGTGATGAGATGCCGCGGTCGTGTCTGTGTACCCGCTGATACGGATTTGCGATAGAGGATATTACAGGAGGCTCACTGTACGCCTTACTCAGTGCACCCATGTACGAGTAAGATGTACCAGGATGTGGACGCTCATATTGGTGGGGAGGGTTGAAGCCCGACGTGGCCAGATTTGTGGCACAGTGTGTGACTTGTCAGCAGATCAAGATCGAGCATTGTAGACCTGAAGGTGAGCTCCATCCACTGCCTATACCACAAAGGAAGTGGGAGGACATCACCATGGATTTTGTGACTGGTTTGAGACCGAGCAGGAACTTTGATGCCATCTGGGTTGTAGTTGACAGATTGACGAAGACGACACGTTTTATCCCTATTCGGGAAACGTGGCCAGTGAGCAGATTGGTTGAGGAGTACACTAGATAAATAGTGAGACTCCATGGTGTACCGACGACGATCGTCTCAGACATAGATGGGCGATTTACCTCGAGGTTTTGGCAGCAGATTCAGACTGCCCTGGGGACGAGTTTGCACTTCACGACTACATTCCATCCTCAGACAGATGGTCAATCAAAGAGGACCATTCAAACATTGGAGGATATGCTGCGAACTTTTGTGTTGGACTGGGGACAAGTGTGGACGGATCATCTCCCACTAGTTGAGTTCTCGTACAACAACAGCTGACATGCATCGATTGGGATGGCCCCATATGAGGCATTATATGGACAGAGATGTCGCACACCGTTATGTTGGGATGAGCCTAGCAGTATTAGTGGTTTGACACATGATCAGGTTCAGGATGATGTTGCCCTGTAGCATTGATTAGAGAGAGGATGTTGATTGCACAAAGTCGTCAGAAGTCATATGCTGATAGGAGGCGTAGGCCCCTGAGTTCAGAGTAGGAGCCCATGTGTGGCTGAGAGTGTCTCCGACACGAGGTGTTAGACGCTTTGGCATTAAGGGGAAGTTGAGCCTCCGATATGTCGGACCGTTCGAGATTCTGGATAGAGTTGGGGGAGCAACATACAAATTAGCCTTGCCTCCGAGATTAGAGGGTGTTCATCCTGTGTTTCACGTGTCCCAGCTGAGGGAGTACATACCAGATCCGAGACACATTGTGAATTATGATGATTTGGTGGTCGAGTCGGACCACACTTTTGTTGAGCACTCGATTGCAGTTCTAGAACGAGGTATGAGACGCCTGCGTTCGAAGGACATTCCGATGTTGAGGATACAGTGGTCGAGACGAGGACCTGATGAGGCTACATGGGAGACCGAGGATAGTATCCAGAGGAACTATCAAGAGTTCTACGCCGAGATAGATGTACCTGTAGGATCGATGAGTAAATCTTAATGCTATCTTGGTGAGTGTTGTGATAATGTGCTTATGTGCTATGATGTGTTTATTTTCGTGCTAGCTATGATGTGATATATGATCTTATTAGATTTTGATGTGCTAGCGCGATTGATGATTATAGCTGGAGATGGTTCTTTCCTCCGTGCTATTGAGATACGATTAGGGTTTAGTTGGAGATGGTTATTCCTCCATGCTATTCTTGGTGGACATAGTTTCGCTGGAGATGTTTTTCCTCCATACCCTTATGTTATGAGTATGATAAGGCTAGAGATGGTTTTCCTCTATGCCCTTGTGATGTGATGATGATACGGCTAGAGATGGTTTTCCTCTATGCCCTTGTGATGTAATGTTGATACGGCTAGAGATGGTTTTCCTCTATGCCCTTGTGATGTGATGATAGTTTGGCTAGATATGGTTTTCCTCTATGCCTTGGATAGTATAGTGATCTTGTTGCTGGAGATGATGATTTCCTCCATGCCTGTGTTTGAGGTTATAGAGTGATATAGGTTGATACCTTATGAGCGGAGATGTGATGTCTCCGATATAGAGAGTTATACCTCGGCATATGGGTCCGAGTGGATTTGGGATTTCACAAGTTTCGGGACGAAACTTGTTTTTAGGGGGTGAGATGTAAGAGCCTTAGTTTTTAAGTGCTGAGCCAGGGTTAGCCGCCCCTGCGGGTCCAGAGGGCCGCCCCTGCGTGAGTTTTGTATTCCGCACCTACGGCTCAGGGAGTCCGCCCTTGCGGTTTCCTGCGGCTACAGCCGGCATTGTTGACTCATGACCATGCTTTACTCTTCTCTTTCCTTATAACCATTCATTTGCTTCCAGATGAAGGGTTTCCTTCATTCCCCAGCTGCCTCACGTTCTTCTTCTCTCTTTCCTTCTCCTTTGATCTTCTTTTGTTTTCTCCATTATTTTGCAAGAGAGTTTGAGTGGTTTTGATGTTGGTGTTGAGGGTGGATGTTTATGCTGTGTTGTGAGAGCCAACTGAAGTGTTGGTGTTGATTATTTCCTTCTGCTTAGGATCACAACAGTGGTAAGCTTTCCTCTTTCTCTTCTTTCTTTCTTTCCTTCTTCCTTTCCTTCTCCTTTAGCTTAGGATTCCACAAGTTGAATCTTGTGTTAGATCTCCTAGGCATGTATTGATGTTTATATATATATATATATATATATATATATATATATATATATATATATATATATATATATATATATATATATATATATATATATATATATATATATATATATATATATATATATATATATGTATGATTGTTGGATGATGAAGACGTGAACAATTGAGTGAATAATCAAAGAGCAGTCGGGAATCATCTTCTGCACTGTCACCGCCCCTGCGTGGGAGTGCCGCCGTCCCTGCACCTCCCAGTGCTTCGCCCCTGCGTCCTTCCTGTCACGCAGGTGTGTCTTGTGTAGGATCTACCTAGAGTGGTATGGATCCTTTCCTCTCCTAATATGAGTAGGTTAGTGGCATGCTAGGTGTGTGTATGAGGATAGGATGATGATGATCATGATATTGATATGTGTCGGTTATGGCTTTGAGGTTTAGTAGGTTGTTGAGATTTATAGGTTGGATATGCTTATGGATCCCTTGGGTCTAGGTGTGACCCCTTTGATTGATAGGAGATTTGATATCTCTTTATGCCTTGTTATTAGGCAGTGCTATTCTCCGGATTGGAGTTGATCGTGGTTGAGGATATCTTGAGATTGAGGTAAGTCCGTAGGACTTACTTAGCTACCATCCTTATATTGGATGTTTGCTTGAGTGGTGTTTGATATATGCTTGATAGCATGCGATGTTGATTATTACCGACCTATGGTTTATTGACCGCCCAATCTAGTGGCCGTGACAACCTGCGATTTCATCCCGTTGTGGAGTTTGGGGGGTTCTCTATAGTCAGGCCAGATCTGGTATACGGGAAGGACACTTACCACTCCCTTAGGATATACAGGAAGGTGTGCCGACACCACTCCAGCTAGCTATAGCACTCAAAGGCGAGGGTGATATATATATTCCTCGTATCACATATGTTCATATACATACATACATAAATACATATATATATATATATATATATATATATATATATATATATATATATATATATATATATATATATATATATATATGTACGATTTGAGTGTTGGACTTTATAAAGATGATTAACCAGGTAAATGTGTGACAGCATGATTAGGTGTTTATGATTCCATGACTTGTGTTTGTGCTTATGCATTATCTTATATATGAATGGTTAGCTAACGGTTATATACCGTGTTGTAGATGCTTTGCAGGTTAGGAGAACTGCAGAGTGATTCAGATGGTGTGATCCGTTGAGGGCTCCGTACACTAGGATTGTGCGTGGGCTATGGGATGATTTTGTTATGTATAGATACATGATTTGGTTTGTACTCAGCGGTGTTTTGTATACCTTTTGATATATGTATTACAGTTTGATATTTTAGTTTTAATCTATGTGTGCCTTGTTGTAAGATCCAATGAACTTGTTGTCAAGCTAGGGTCAGGATCCATTGTGAGATTCTAGCCCCAGTAGCGCCCCGAGTCCCGCGAATTCGGGGTGTTACATTGTTCATGTCTTTTGCTTTGATAATTCTTGTGCCCCTACTTTCTTTGGTTTGCATATTTTATCTCAACTGATTAAGGGATGATAATTAGTTCATTTCTTCAAAAAAAAAATTGTCTACTAATTTGATCTAGTTTTTTGTTAATGGAAGTTGGGATTGAGAAGTTTACGTTATAAATTTCAGTTTTGCGTTTAGGTTTGCTTTGATTAGGACAATTAAGTTTGCTTTGTTTAGGACAACACATCCGTACTGAGAGAGTTTGCATTCCATTTTGTGAGTCCTATCTTATAATAATATCCTCAAAGACATCCCATATAGTTTTCCTCTATGATTGGACTAGGTATTTTTTTAAGCAGGAGCTTACCGAAATTCCCAAATTTTGCTACAATGTTCGTCTGGTATTGTTGGCAATTTTGGCAATGATTTGGAATGATGATGTGTTAGGAGGTTTGAATTTTTGTTGTATTTTTTCTTGGTTTTTCAGTGACAAATTCATCTTCTAGTCTACCTTTATCCCCTCTTACCAAACACACAATATTTGTAATTGTACAACCAATTGCAGTCCAGGTATTTAAACTGTATAGTATTTATTTAAAAAATGAAACTAAAAAACGGGTCAATGCTGTCCACGGAACATACCGTATTGAACCGAACACCTAATAGTCTGGTCCAGTCCAACCCATAATATTACGGTTCGGTCTAATCCAGAGCGTTGCACAACCCTGATTGTGCAATAACAAGTTTTCACCAGATGAACTCACAGGAGACCTGAGAAGCACCTTCAAACCTGTAACAATTATACTCAAAAACAACTGATACACCCTTCGGAACGAGATTGGATCCATACCTTGGATGATGAACACAACTCACAACCAAAAAATCTACTTCATCTGGAAGAATTTCAACATGCATTGCAATGAACCGGACAGGGAGGGTAGAATGGCTAATGGAATAAGGAATATCGTATGATGATACCCAAGTTACATGTTTATATTCACGTCAACATTACCGGATGAAACGGAAACTCTACAAGGTAATACAAATACAACAAATCCTCCAACAATTAGCTACTCTAGCAAGTACTACACTACATATGTGTACACACGAGGAGCCTTACCATTGACAACAATCCTGTTTATTAATAACAGTTCCATGAAACCAATGTTTTTTTTTTCCAGCTTTGACTAAAACATCAGGAAGCATGAAAGTAAATATAAACTACCGAAGTTCAAGGCTTAAGCTCTTGACTCACCTAGGCGCCGTTCTCTACTGTTTCCTGGTCAACAACCTTGCTTAACTCAGTATCCTTCTCGTCCTTTGGCTCTTGATCATTTGCAAAGCTGACACCGTCCCCTTTGTTCTCACTGTCCAGATTCTGCTTTGGTTCTTCTGGCTTCTCATGTTCAGCTAGACTCGCTATGTTTTCTTCAACTAGAGCTTCTGCAGCTTCTTCTATATTCTTTTCAGTGTTAGGTAAGTCCAAGCTGACCTTGTTCACAACTTCTGCTTTGGCCTCTTCAACTTGCTGTGAAGATTCATCACTAACCTTATCAGTAACTTACCCAGCTTGAATCTCTTCAAGTGGAGCCTCTTTTTTTCAACCACTAACTTTGACTCGTCTCCCTTGGTTTCCTCGGCATCTTGCATCTGAACCTCATTTGGCTTTGATTCTTCAACGGCCGTGTCACCGTCCTTACCCTTATCCTTGCTAGATGCAGACGATTTTCTAGGTCTTTTCTTAGGAGATTCGGTCTCAGATGGAGGAGTGGTCTTCACTTTCTCACTAATACGAGTTGATCTCCTTGGAGTCTCGCCAGTGCCCCAGTCAAACTCAGATACCGCTGGACCTCCGGGATGTGCTTTCAGGTATTGTTCCAATTGCTTACGGTTGGTGACCTCCTCTCTTGTGGGAGCAGTAAATACAATCTCGTTCTTCTTAGGTGTTCCAGCTTTCTTCGGTTTGAACTAAAAAGGAAACAAATTACATGCAGTTCCAACAAAGAAGATGTGATAGTGGTAGATGATCAATTATACAATTAATGATGATCATATTTGGTAGAGATAACATGCTATTTTAACTTATGAGGTATCAGATGATATGTTGATTTCATGAATACACACTCAGAGATCTCAGTTCACTAACAAACTCCAAAAAAAGAACCTCGTGGCATTAGAACAAAAAATGGCCACAAAAAAAAAATCGGCAGCTGATATCTTTCGTTATTCTAGCTCCTATACAGCATTGCACACAATGGCAATAGAAGCATCACTTAACGTGAATTGACTGCAGACCAGTGCACTTGAGTTGGCCATAGCCTTACAAGTAAACGATTCTTTAAGGTATTTGGTTTCAACTATACTGTATACATGCAACTATAATTAGCAGAGACAATAGTGGTAAATGAATGGCGTACACATCCTTAGACACAGGACAATACAAGAACATGCCTAGTATTTTTAAAGTGATAAGAATTAAGGAAATACTAGACAAATCGACCCAAGGCCCATAAGTTAAATTAGCATTAGCAGTGTAAAACATAGCAGTATTTCATATTAAACCATTTGCTCCATGCGGTAGTATTTCCGCATTGAAAATAGATAAAATTGTAGATTATAGCTACAAATTTTTCAAAAGATTAAATTTTTGAAAATTTGCAAGTGTTTGTAATAGCAAAAGAGAAATTTCAGTACCATATCTTCTTGTTACGATCTAGTCAAGAATCAAGATATTCAACGTTAGATCTAACTGTTGTTATCTACAGGATCGACAAACATTACATCTACACCTCCAAAACTGAAAAAATTGCAAATAATGACATAGAATTGTAGAAATACCCATTTCCATAGTCAAATAATAAGACAAATATAACATGAATAGTTGCATCCCAAAAGGAAATAACGTAACATTTTCACTAAATTAGAATTCTGTTAACACTGTTTTGATTTCAAATAATGGCAGA
This sequence comes from Fagopyrum tataricum, assembly GCA_002319775.1. Classification (NCBI taxonomy): domain Eukaryota; kingdom Viridiplantae; phylum Streptophyta; class Magnoliopsida; order Caryophyllales; family Polygonaceae; genus Fagopyrum; species Fagopyrum tataricum. The sequence goes on from CM008283.1 coordinate 52,608,765, forward strand.
AAACCCCCAATTCTGTACCAAAAGTAACAAAAGAGAAATTCCCAAATTTCGTTCAATCCAATTCAATTCGATACTCATACTGGAGAAATTAACCATACCAGTAACAACTAAGAAGGTAGGGATGAACAATTCAACAGAACTTCAGCCTATGCGTGAAAAGAAACCCTAATTTTCAACGACGCACTTTCAAATTAAGTTTCCACTAGAAAGCAAAATTGAAGAAAATTACACTAAAACACAGATTCAGAGACGTCTATAATTAAGGGAAAAAAGCTAGCAACGCAATTTTCGGTTTTTCAGCTGCAATTCAACATAAACAACCGAAATCTCTCAATTTAATACGGTTGGTGAGACAAGGAGATAAAAGAGAAACCGTTTTCTTCCAGCCAGGAGGAGCTGGGAGCTCAAGGGACACGACTTCTTCTTGAGCAACGTTCATCTCAGCCGAGCTCGCCATTGCTGAGACCCTTCCAAAATCCACCACCAATTAAGCAAACACCATTAAAATGAAGGGGGAAACTAGCTAGAGAAAAAGCAAAGGAAAAAAAACAACAACAAAGGTTAGACGATAGAAGGAGACTAGTAGCAAGTTATGGCTCTTACGATTTTGTTTATCCACTTCAGTTGTCTGTTCTTGCCCTTTTGCAGAGAATTTGAGAGAATTTGCGCGACTGTCTTCCTATTACTTCTCTCTTTCTCCCCCCTTGTTCGGTTGGTCACTTCACACGACAATTTGCGGGGCCGATTTGTGAGCACGTCTCGGATCCATGACAAATACGGTTCGGATCAGGTCAGTATGGATAATCCGACTAGTGGAAGCCATCTTGGGCTTAATCTTAATACGGGCTCAGTGAATTTGATGGCCCAAAAAGAATTAATTATCGTCCTTTGTAACGTGTAGCAGATTTCTATCGTAACTAATATAATAAATTTAATCTTATAAAAATATAAACCCAATCACATATAAAGAGATTTTTATTTATTTTTAAATATAAAACCATAAAAATTGATGTGATAAGTTATATTCAAAAAAAAATTATAAGAAAAGAAGTCCGAGCAACTGTACAATCTTGGTGGCTCGAGGGACCGACAAAGCGACAGATAGGACAATCGTCAAGAAACAAAACAATAACCAAATAAAAAAGTGAAAAGATGATAGGGGCGATTGATCGAAGATCATGGAAAACAACAAAGGTCAAAGTGTTATAATAAGACAATAAATCTAGGTATACTGATACAATGGGCTAGGGGAAACATATTTTTGGCCCATGGATTAATGGACCCGGGGCGACAGGGGATGCGGGGGCGGAGCCCCCCGCGGAGGATTCTATCTATTTATAGAATTCTATCTTTTTATAGGACTCTATCTTATTATAGAGGATTCTATCTATTCATGGTTATAAATAGATATGTTTAGGATTGTATTCATTATCCACCAAAGCTTATTGAAAACCCTAGCTGCAAGGTTTGTGCAGCAAAACCACAAAACGTTTTGTCTTCTCTCTCTATTTCACGCAGTAACTCGTTGCAAGATCACAACAAATGGCATCAGAGCTCAACAGCTGGTATCAAGAGCAAGGTTGTCGATGAGTTCCGTTGCAAAATTTGAGGTTCCGCGATTCAACGGAACTGGCAACTTCGGTCTTTGGCAGCGACGAGTTAAGGATCTGCTAACGCAGCAGGGGATGTTGAAGGCGTTGAAGGAGAATAAACCGGAGTCGTTGAAAGAAGACGAATGGGAGGAGATGCAGGAGAAGGCAGCGTCGGTCATTCGGCTCTGTTTGACAGACGAGGTAATATACCACGTTATTGATCTCAAATCTTGTCAAGAGATTTGGACTCAATTGGAGAAACGGTATATGTCAAGATCTTTGTCTAGCAAATCGTATCTCAAACAAAGATTGTATGGGTTGAAAATGGTGGAAGGTTCTGACTTGGTGAAACACGTGAATATTTTCAATCAAATTATTGAAGATTTGGCTCGGGTGGATGTAAAACTTGGAGATGAAGATAAAGCTATGATCTTGCTATGTTCTCTACCCTCTTCATATGAGAATCTGGTGATGACGTTGACGTGTGGGAAAGACGAGATAAGTCTTGATACGGTGTCAACAACGTTGCTTTCACAAGCCGAACGACGACAACATACTAGTGAGAATTCTCAAAGCGAAGGGTTGTATGTTAGAGGCAACCAGGATAGAGGGAGGACGAAAGAGAAGCAAGAAGGAAGCAACAAGCAATCCAAGTCTAAGTCCAAGGGTAAAAAGCCAGTAACTTGTTACTTCTGCAAGGAGGAGGGTCACTTCAAACGTGATTGTCCTGCCAAGAAGAAGAAGTACGAAGATAAGAAGTCAGAGGAATCTTCAAGATCAGCAAACGTGGTGCAGAAAGATGACTCAAATGGTGCAGATTCTGATATGCTCTCTGTGACGTCAGGCAACTACTCAGATGTATGGATCATGGATACGGGATGTTCGTTTCACATGACTCCGAATAGAGATTGGTTTGAGACGTACAAGTCTGGAACTTTTGGCTCCGTCCGATTAGGAGACAACAAGGCTTGTGATGTTGTTGGCATTGGGCAGATAAAGGTGAGGATGCACGATGGTGTGATTCGAACATTGACTGATGTGCGTCACATTCCAACTCTAAAGAAAAATCTGATTTCCTTGGGGACTTTACATGTGAAAGGGTTCTGTTTCAAAACAGAAAAGGAATGTGTAAAGGTGAGCAAGGGGGCAATGACAGTTATGAAGGGGCAGATTACATCGGGTAATATCTACTGGTTGGTAGGGAGTACCGTTGCAGGTGGAGTTGCAGCCGTGGCTTCTGAGACAGATTACACAACTCTGTGGCATATGCGCCTGGGTCACATTGGCGAAAGGGGGATGATTGAGCTTCACAAGCGAGGTCTCCTGGATGGTGTGAAGAGTTGTAAGATTGACTTCTGCAAGTTTTGCGTGATGGGAAAACAATCCAAGGTGTCTTTTGAGACAGGTCAGCACAACACAGGTGGAATTCTTGATTATGTGCATTCTGATGTGTGGGGACCAACTCAGATGTCGTCACTAGGAGGATCTAGGTATTACGTCACTTTCATTGATGATTATTCAAGGAAGGTCTGGGCGTATTTTCTAAAGTATAAATATGAAGTCTTCAGCAAGTTCAAGCTATGGAAGGCAGAATTGGAAAATCAGACAAGGAGGAAAGTGAAGTATCTGAGATCTGATAATGAGACAGAGTACAAGGATTCTCAGTTTCAGAGTTTTAGTGGTGAGCATGGCATTCAGAGACATTATACAGTGCGGAAGACACCACCGCAGAATGGTGTTTCTGAGAGGATGAATCGGTTAATTGCAGAAAAAGCGCGGCGTCTTAGATTGAATGCAGGGCTTCCAAAGCAATTTTGGGCAGAGAGGGTGAGCATGACGGTCTATTTGATAAATAGATCACCCCGGACTTCTCTTGACGGGAAGGTTTCAAAGGATGTAGGGACTGGTTCTGATTTAGACTTATCAAATTTGAAGATTTTTGGCAGTCCAACATATGTGTTGATTCTAGGTGATGAGCGAACAAAGCTGGATGCAAAGTCTAAGAAGTGCATTTTTCTAGGTTATGAGAAAGGTGTGAAGGGTTTCAAGTTTTGGGATCCTGTTGCAAAGAAATGGATGATCAGTCGAGATGTTGTATTTGATGAGCAGGCAATGCTTCTACATGCCAAGGAAGTTGAGAAACCTGCAGTTACAGAGACTGAATCCAGATCAGCAGTGGAAGTGGAGCTTTCAGATTCTAGCACACCTACATCAGCAAGTGGTGAGCATGATGTAGATCAGCAACAGGTTGAGAGTCTTGTTTCTGGCAGAAGCAGACGCATCACAAGGGCCCCTATAAGATATGGTTTTGAGGAGATGGTTAATTATGCTCTAGTCATTGGCACAAATGATCCATCCAACTTTCGAGAGGCTATTCATAGTCAGGAGAAAGAAGGATGGGTAGGTGCTATGGCTGAAGAGATGGAATCTCTCCATAAGAACAAGACATGGGAGCTGGTTCCTCTTCCAATAGGTAAGAGGGCAATAGGATGCAAATGGGTGTTTAAGAAGAAACAAGGCATCTCAGAGAAAGAAGGCATAAGGTACAAGGCACGGCTAGAAGCTTCTGGTGAGATCATCTTGGAGAAGGTGCACACTTCTCAGAATGCAGCTGATATGATGACCAAACCGGTTACCGTAGACAAATTCAAGCATTGCTTGGATTTGGTTCATGTCACTCGTTGTTAGATGAGTGAGAAAGCCCTTGTCAAGAGAAATAAGGAGGATATGACGACAAGATCCTGGAGTTGTATATGTGTTTCCAAATTTTGTATTAGATTATGTTGTCTAGGTGGAGATTGTTATAATAAGACAATAAATCTAGGTATACTGATACAATGGGCCAGGGGAAACATATTTTGGGCCCATGGATTAATGGACCCGGGGCGATAGGGGGTGCGGGGGGCGGAGCCCCCGCGGAGAATTCTATCTATTTATAAAATTCTATCTTTTTATAGGACTCTATCTTTTTATAGAGGATTCTATCTATTTATGGTTATAAATAGATAGGTTTAGGGTTGTATTCATTATCCACCAAAGTATATTGAAAACCCTAGCTGCAAGGTTTGTGCAGCAAAACCACAAAACGTTTTGTCTTCTCTCTCTATTTCACGCAGTAACTCGTTGAAAGATCACAACACAAAACATGAACAAAGAAGAACTCTCGAAGAAGCCATTGGTTAAAATAAACCAAGCACTACAAAATTAGCCCCGTCGAACAGTAAGGAGAACAAGACTAAACACTATCGGAATGATACCGCCGGAAAGTATGTGGAACAAGACTACGCACTATTGAAATAGCATTGCCGAAAAGTATATGCAAAAGACTATGTAATAAGTTATAAATTACTTTCACGTGTATTAATATTTTTAAGAAATTGTTATATATACAATTATTAATATAAAATTATTTACACTGAGTTAGTAGTAAACGGACAACAATTAACGCCGCCAACCTTTCTGGATAACAAAACCAATCCTCCTAAGGCACAACATTAAAATCACCGTCTGCCTCGTCCCGACGTCCATTCATATCAATAGGGGCTCAAGTTGAGAAGACATGTTGCACCCTTTTGAGAATTTCGACGGCATCGGACGCAAGAAAACCAAATGTTTTAACACCGAACGGAAGGAACATGTTTTCGATGCAAACACTTTCACGTTTATATAAACCGTAAAACAATCTTATACTAAGTATATCATAAACAGGAAATTAATTCATCAGTGGCCATGAGGTGAAGTTTTATATTACTTGATCAAAATATTTTTAGAATAACTAATTTAAAAATTAATATTTTTGTTATTTATTTATTATTAAATAATTTTGTTGCTGATAAAAAAATTGTGCAAACTTTTTATTTTTAGTTTAATCTTTATTATTTTCTTTTAATGATGGCATTCTTGAATTTGTTTATGAAAGAACTGTCTCTAAATATTTTAAGAAATCACTTGTTTTTCCGAAGGGTTGTCCACGGTAGATGGTGTTAATTAATATATACAAATACTTGTTATGGAGTTTTGTATGATTATAAATTAATCTTATAAATTTTTAAATTCCTAATGTTCTAACCAATTCGTAACACGGTACGTAGCTTTATAGAAATTGTAAAATAATGTCAGTTTCGTTTAAAGGTTGAGTGAAGTATTAAAAACCTTTTTTTAGTTGACTAGTAGCCCTGCACGTGCTACGCGCGTGCAAACAACAATATAGATTTAGTCTTAGATTCAACAACTTGTTTCATCTTGGCTTTTACTAAGGTCTAAAGTAAATAAAGCAACTCGATTTTGCAGACTGTTGTGTCTAATTTGAATTGTGTAGATGACATCAGGCATGGAGATCCAAAATTTTAGGTTGTTGCATATTCCCACAGGTTCAGCCTAGGTTTGCTGTTGAACAAACTGCAAGAGAAAATGAGTGGAAGGTTAAAAAAAACTTTGCAAAGTTAAATAGAACCCGAAAACATTAGAATGGTGTATAGGAATAACGTAATCTTTTACCTTGATCTCTGCTAGTACTTGGATTCCACAAAAAAATCAAGTATATCTACCTAAAATTCAATAGAAATAAAAATCTAAGCAAGCTCAAAGAAGATGAACATCCAAGTTTAAGCAATAAGAAACGAACAAGTTTTGAAACCTCATTTATTTTTGTCATAAACTCAAAGTAGAAAAGAAATTGCATAGTGAACCAGCATGGAAGTACAGAAGCAAGTTTTCACTACTGTAGATAATTGAAGAACACAATCTATGGCCTTGTATTTCAACAAATTAAGAAGAAACATATGAAATTTTAGAGTAGTTGATTTCATTTCTCGGATTTCTTTATAGCTTAAATTGGACAATTGAGGCATATACGCACTATTGTCACCCCTTGCCTGTTCTAGATTGGGAGATAGAAGAGACTGGGAAAAAAAATGAATCCTACAATTACAAGATGAAGTTTTAACTATCTTGGACTACAACAAGTAACTGCTACGGTAAGAAGTTTTCAATCCAAGCTTTGTTGCTCATAAGAAGGTATACTACATGTTGACTATTTATACAAATTCCAGAGGAAAATATAGCCAACAACATGCATCAAATTGTTAGTCAATGAGTAATCATAGATATAGGCTTTCCCTTTTCAAACACAAGACAAACATAAACGGTCTGAGGGTCAGCAGTATGTCGTAGGAGGTTGCTAACACTTGACTAAACCCAACAAAATTAGCCTCTTCGTTTGGGAGTCTATATATTAGGTCGGGCTACCAAAAGTTTTTAAAATGCACTCAAATCGTCAACCTTGCACCCAACATAAAAAAATGCAAGTTAAGTCGTAATCCGACCTCAATATCCAAAGCAACAACAACATTCTCATATTTATTCATAATTTTGTCATCTATATATCTACTTGCTTTCTACAAGAATACCCATGAATGTGTTAGTAAATCACAACCTAATTTGACAAAGACGTTCATATGCAAAACTCAAACCTAGGAAAAATTTATTTCCTAAAACAGTTATATTAACTTTTAACATACCAAAACTATTGTGCTCTACAAATCTACTTTTAAATGATTACTGGTTATGAAATATATCACTTACAAAATCTATATAGATGAGTAAGCGGATAGGTGCATACGCCGTACTATGTAGTGTCAGTTTCAACCTTGGGCATTGTTGCAGCAATCAACATTTTCATTTTTCAACATGCATCTGAAAATACAAAGATAGTTACAATGATCAATCAAAGCTGATTTCACAATCATCAGTTTTGTCATAACAGAAAAACTCAAATCCTTGAACAAATGGAAAAATTGTAAATCAATAATCATACTCAGAGTATGTTCACTATCAATGTTTATTGCCTTAAGTATGGTCGGTGAATAAAATCATATACTATATACATGACAAAACATAGGAATATCTTATTTATAACTTCTAATACCTTATATTCGAAGCACCCCAAGAAGCTACAAAAGACTCAACCTTTTCATAGTTTGTAAAGGTTAGTGGAAGGAGAAAAGCCTCACAATATTGAACACAAAATCGACATTTTGGATTGAAAAAATATGAGCACCTTGGATTGAAAAAATATGAGCACCCTTGACCTAATTAAATCCACAATCTTGTTGTAAAGTCAACTTTCTATAGGGTGAGAAGGGTGTCCCTGCCATTGTTGTGATATCTTAAGAGTGTGTGGTTGTGGAGACACCCAACAATGGCAAGCGTGATGTATTAAAATTCAAGAAAACGATAAACAAAAGAAGAGAAGAGTAAAGAAGAACATAGAGGCAACTAACCTTTTTGGCATTTTATCAAGCACTTATATTTGGTTCTTGAAGAAAAGACCATAGTTAGCATATATATTCAGGGTTGCATGTGATAAGAAAGCAACAAACGCGAAGCAAAGTAGGTATGAAGTTCTAATGTGAACGGAGATATAGAAGAAAATCTTCACACACTAATACATTCGGCTGACTATGAAAACCCCTACATAATATAGAAAATAACAACTAATGACATGATTGAAGACCTAATGTAAGATAGAAGATGTGATTGAAGCTTTACATCCCATGTTGCAGTCGGAGGGACAATCAAGTTATGAATACAAATTATTAGCGATCCATATATGATCCACCAAATTCGAAGGACCAAAACCATACTTGATTAAATAGTAGAAAATGATTCATTTGCTTTAGAAAGGAAACATACAACAACTAAAGTTGCTGCAAAATTAACATGACTTAATATACATTAATTAAACCACAACAACATATTCTTAGACTCATAGTTTTATTCAGGCATTACGTCGAACACCTTGTATGCACACCGAATTTGTTTCAGATACCGGTCATAACCTACATTTTTTGATCAAAAATGTCAAATTGTATAGATTTCATCCAGTTCATTTGAAAACTCAACCAACTAACAATTAATAATAATAGGCGTCAATAATTGCGCTCAAAATGAAGGTAATTTCGTTCCTTTGGCATCGTAGGCTTCAAATAGTTATGAACGCTACAAAACAGAAACGAAATCCCTAAATAAAGGCCATAAATGATGAAGTTTAGATTAGGAATTATACCTTAGGTGAAGAAGGAGCAACTCTTTCATAATCCGTTAGTTGGAACGAAGATAAAGGCAAATAAAAGACGGAGATTTGAACGCCTGGAGCAAGTTGAACAGTGCGATGAACAGGTTACGCGTAGCTAAAGGCTGTATTGAAAATTAAGGGCAAAACTGTCAGTGAAATAGTTGAGAGAAACGAGGTGGTTGTATTTGTATTTTTGAGGGAAAGGAGGGTTAATTATTTTACTATTCCTAAGAGCCTCTCTAGTTTTATATATATGATAACTAATAATAAGTGCAATGAGTATAATTATTCTTTCTTTTATTTTTTATATAAGAAAAACAGTTCGAAAACACTAGACGACATGCCAGCTAGTGAATTGAAATGCCGAAAAGGATCGGTAGACGGATATCGCCATGAAGAACCACAATACTAGAAAAAAGAAATACACATAAAAACATCAAAAAAAACCTGTAAACAAGAAGTCTTCAAGGAAAAACAATTATTTCTATTAATAAGAATACATGACCGGAACCCAAAGGAAATGCGGAAACATGGTATCAAGCTATCCAAAAAAGGAGAAACTTTTTCTTGGAGCGTTTCATCGCACATTTAAATACAATGAGTCTAAAAGTAAAACTTTATTTTAACATCTATTGACAATAAGATAAACAATCACTAAACTTGATGCAAGAGCATCTAGCAGACTAACTTTACCACCCCAGACTGAGAGACCAACGAAATGCATGATATTTGGAGAGCTAGAAAGAAATATATGCATAAGCTCTAGAGATAGATCAAGCTGCATGGATTCTGACTTGTACATCATTGCATTCATAATTGTAGACAAGGACCCAAAGGCATGATCATATGTCCAGTATGTAAGAGATGTGCAAAGCTTTTCATGCCCAAGAGGAAGCGCATGCATGGACCTCTGTGTACGTATGAAAGTATGATCAAGAGGAGGCGATTATCTAGAGAGGAAGGACATGCTTATGAAGAGGAGGATACAAGACGTGGAGCTAGAGATGTGAATGCTCGAAGTGAGAGAGATACGTATGAAGAGGAGTTGCGTGGAGCAACTTGGAGATTAGAAGTATTTCGGGCCAATTTAAGTGGTTAAATTATGCTCATCTAGATCTATTATTTTCCGCCCATATTTTGGACTCTTTCAAATAATTGGGCTTGTTTTATTTAATTGTTTTGGGCTTTTAGGTTTGTTAGTTCAACCATAGTTTTGATCTTATCTCTTTAAGATTTGATTTTATCTTATCTTCTAGTTAGTTTGGACTCGATATTAGATTTGGCCCGTAGCATAGAATAACCCACGTAGAACCCTAGACTAGGCATCCCACACGGCCTATATAAGGCATTGTATGTTGGACGATTTTCAATCAACTCATTTATCAAACACAAAATTGAATACTTTCAGTATTTGCTTCTCTCGTGGAATCAAGAATGAATAGGTGGAATCCTATTCAAATCCCGAGCGAGTGAATTCTTGTTCGCCAAGCCACTTGGACTGTTTTGAGTTGTGTCACTTGGATTGACAAGTTGGTGCTCTCAATCATCTTCAGGCGACTTCTTGTGCTTTGAGAACTATCGCTTCCCTTTGTGTGAGATTATAGCGGAAGGGCTTCTTTAAATTATTTCAAGTTGTGTGTTAGAGCCTTTGTTTTCCTAGTGTGTTTTTTTGTTGCTCTAAGGGTTCGACCAGATCTATCCCTCTATCAATCCACCATCACCATTGGATCATTCACTCGTTTTCTTTCTCTTTTTCATCTTTCACGTCTTTTTCCAATATTTCTTGCATACGAAATCTTGGTGTCGAAAGATCGGGCAACCTCACGGCTTACCCCGTATCAAAACTTATACTAAACTACGAGATTGTTTATCATGAATGTGAGACAATTTAACTCCACGAACCTATATATAGGCTGACCACCAGAACTACTAATACCATCAACAATAAAAAGATGAATCGAAATGATGTACTCAAAAATCACATTGTGATGACTCATGAGGTAAGAACACCAACTACGTAACATATTGCAACCCTACAATGTAGTAAGAACACCAACCTCAAAATTGAAACTGTCCGACAATACCATCCTCAAAGACCACCCAGTGTATACTTAAGAGTGGCCTAAATGATTACTCCGTACTAGATTAGATCATCAACTTGCAAGAGCGTTGGCATCAGTTACATAGCCTATATTTATATGTGAAAAATCAGCTTATTTAAAATTTAAGCTACAAATACTAATAGGGGTATGCAACCGGGTCAATCTTATCGATCGAAAATTTTACAAAAGATCGATTATATCCGAAATATACAGATTATAGTTGGATCGGAATTAAATGATCCAACTAGTTTTGAAAAATCTCATCCTTATCTGATCCGGTAAACAAAAAAAAAACTCCTTGTCACTTGAAGAATAAATTTTAATTTGATTTTTCTCAATTTGAATCTCAAGATTGTGTTTGATGCATGTTTTTAGAAGATTAATTTAGATGGAGACTATAAGAGGTTAATTTTCAATAATTTTGGAGAAGAGGGACTATTTTTGTGATTATTTTTTGTCACATATATAAGCTATTTTAATAATTTAAACTATAATATCCAGACACCTTAAAAACATAATCTTCTTTAAAATTAATCTAAAATAACCCTTATAATCTGTTACCAAACACAACCTAAGACAATAGATCGAATTAACCGGATCAAATACTTTTTACTCGACCCTAAATATATTTGCACCTGCCTTCATAAACCATCACAGCCATGCAAGATATAGATATATAGTTGATCACATGAATAGTAATTATAAAATACTTTATAGTTTATATACTAGCATTTTAACAATATATACTTTTCTCCTTTTATTTGTGTAGTGATTAATTAATAGACGCGTGAGGACAAGCGTATTCGATTGTGGAGCAGGAGCAAGAGCAACATATCACATGACATTCAAGAATTCAACCACCTTCGACGTACACTGCTCTTGAGCCTTCAACATCACTACCTTCCTACTTCCCAGCTAGCTATCTGCCTTAACTTCTCTCTAAGTTTATAACCCACCTTAAATCATACTTAAATTTTTTTATTACTATTGTGTTAATTTAACCGGATCGATCGATGAAGTTAAATATTCAACTTGATCCCTCCATTATTCCGTTCGATAAGTGAATAAAGGAGAACGACGGAGAGGATGAGATACATTCAATCGGTTGAAAATGATAGATTTTGATCAACCTCTTCCCCAACATTACGGGGTTGAAAGTTTAATCCAATTTCATTTCGACCCTTCACATGACCATTTTTTTTAGTATCTCGTACCTTTTTTTTGTAATTTTACATAAATAATTTATTTTTACTGAACACTCAACTTATTTTTTAATTTTATATTATTTATTTTTATTAGCTACATCTTCAATCTCATTTTTCATCTTCATACATTCATACTCAACGTCAACTTCATCCAACAATAAACTTGTTTCGAACGGACCTTTAGAGTGAAACCGATAGACTTGTGTATGAAGCGTACCCCTTCTGCATCATTTTGCCCGTCACATATAAAATTATTTTTAATTAGCTAGCCCATCTCTCACTTTTTTGTATTCCGTACTTTTATCACGTCCATTTTAACGAACTCATATATTTTCTTTATACACCTCCTAATTCCGCACCCGAAGTGCGAAATTAGGGTTTAATTAGTTCGCACTTGGGGCCCGAATTGAAATTTAATTTAGTTAATCCAGTATTTGGGCCCCAAAATCGACCTTTGAGTTTGATTTAATTCCTCACATGACCCCAAAAAAATTTTGAGTTTAATCAATGTCGTACTTGAACTCCAAAACCGAGATCGTGTTTAATCAACTCCACACTTGAACACTAAACCCTTTTTAAAAACGTGGGATTTGATTTGGCTCCCAAAAATATAAAATTGAGAATTTTTATTAAAAATATATATAAATACGTCTAAATAGTCCTTTTACTACTTTGATTAAGATATTTTATTGTCCTCTCAACATAGCTAAAACTTTTATGTACTGTCCAAATAAATTAACAAACCATGACTTGATTGATATAACCCAAACACACACATCCATGAAAAGTTGGGATATATTTTATAACATAATGTATATTTTATATATCTTATCATATGATAGTTTATGATCAAATTTGTAAAAAAATTATCAATTTTTTTTTCGCCTTGCAGATTAATAGTCATAATCATGAACACGATAAAATGAAAATGAATGGAAGAAAAAAGAGAGAAAATTGATTTTCATTGAACTGATTGATTCTATTACACGAGTTGACTAGTACATGTACGTATGCTGACTCATATCTGTTACGATATTCATGTTATTTACACTAACAATCCTCTTATTTTATATATTGATACATGTACGTATATACTCTTTGTACCCCTCAAGTTTGAGCCGGTGAAACAAGGCTAAGCTTGGTGGCTATATCAAGCAGCTTGTAACCTTTCTACTCTGGGGGGTATCCAAGGGACACATGTTTAATTTAAACACATGTTGAACTTATCTCTCAAAGGCAATAAAGAGAAGTAGAGAGATCCCATAATTTGAAGGTGGCCATTTGAGGGCTTTTTCTTGTATAAAATTTCATAAGGGATCTTCCATTGTAGAACAGAAGATGGTAATAAGTTAATGAGGTAGGTAGAAGTCAAAATGTACTCTTCCCAAAGATGGAGGAGGAAGAAAGCCGTGAATCTTGAGTTATATGAAGTTTTGAGAAGATGCATGTGTTTTCTCTCAACCCTAGCATTTTGTTGGGTTTATAAGGAACAAATCTTTTATGAAGGAAACATTTAGCAGAGAATAGATCTTGAAATTTGTGTTGAATATATTCAACACCATTGTCAGTCTTGAAGCACTTAACCATGAAATAAAATTGTGTAGAGACTTAATGCAAGAAATTTGCCAAGATAGAAAATTCTTGTTGTTTGTTGGCCATAAGAAAGGTCCAAATGCATTTAAAATGTTCATCAACCATTGTTAGGAAATAACGGGCACCACACAAAGAATAAATGTGATAGGGACCCGTATATCAGCATGTGCCAAATCAAATATAACAATTGCATGAGAATTACTAATAGGAAAAAGATCTTTGTGTTATTTAGAAAGATTACAAGTATCACAAGGAAGAGAAGTAAGATGATGAGTTTTATACAAGTGTAAATGATGAAGTTTCGAGAGGGGAGTATGACCGAATCGAGTATGAATCAATTGAATGTCATGTTTATTTACATTGAAGCTAGAAGTAGCAATTTTCCCATCAACATCATTTTTGTCAACAATAGGTAATTTTTTCATGTGAAAGAGATAATTTTAACTGGTATAAACCACCTTTCATGGCAACACGAGCTATAATTGTGCCTTTAATAGGGTCCTGAAAAGAACATATAGAATCTGTAAAGTAAATTTCTCAAGTTTGGACGAATATAATAGCTTGGAGACAAATAGAAGATCGTGCTTAAATTGTGGTATGTACAGGAAGAACATCATGAAGTGTAAGGCTGGAAGAGAGGATCAATTTCCCTCTATTGTGCGGAATTTTGAAAAAGAAGAGAATTTAACAAACAAATAAGACGACACACATAGATTTTATAGTGGTTCATCCAATAATGGTTACGTCCACTGTACAAATAGATTTAATTGAGAAGTTTCAAAATACAGATGAACAGATGATTTGAGGCAAATGGAACTTTACAATATATAGAGTAACGAAACCCTAGAGTTATACTTGATCGCCAAGTATAAGACTGTGCCAAACAAAAAAAGCCTAATTTAAGGCATATCAACAAATCTCCACATTGATTGAATCCTCACAGACATACCAAATGCATTAGTCAATACCCATACTAAATCCTCTTTTTCTATCCAAATGTGCCCCCTTGAGCACTAAACAACTTCTGGCATTTAACAAGTCCAAACAATGTTGGAACTTGTTGCTAGGTATAGGCTTGGTGAACATATCAACAGTATTATTAGTAGCTTCTACTTTCTTCACCCTGATCCTCTTCTCGCTTCTCAAGAAATGATACCCGACGTCAATATGTTTAGTCCTCTCATGACGAGCCCAATCATTGGCCGAACAAATGGCACTCAAACTGTCACAATATACAATAGCCTGATCATGATGAATACCTAGATCACTAACAAATCCCTTCAACCAAATTCCCTCTTTAGCTACTTCTATCAATGCCATGAACTCTACCTCTGTGGTAAAAAAAGTAACCATGGGTTGAATACTTGAATGTCATACTTGTTATTTGTAGGTATTAGCATATCATCTACATGCAGAACCAAATAGATGAGAGAATCATCCTTCAACTTGTTGCAGTACACACAACAATCATAAGCACTCATGTTGTAACCAATTTCTATCATATAGTTGTCAAATATCTTGTAACACTCCCTCAGAGACTTCTTAAATCCATATAAGGACTTCTTCAACTTGCAGACATAGTTTTATTTCCTTGAAACATGGAAACCATCCGGATGAGTCGTGTATATTGCTTCTTCTAACTCTCCATGTAAGCTGTCTTTACATCAAGTTGTTCAAGCTCTAGATCCTGATGTGCCACTATTGCTAGTAACACTACGATGGAGGTATGTATGAGTACCGGCGAGAAAATCTCATTGTAATCCACTCTCTCTCTGATGAAAACTTCTTGCAACAACTCGAGCCTTATATTTGACCCCTTCAGCAAGCGATATCCCTTCCTTCTTAAAAACCCATTTGTAAGTAATAATCTTTCTCTCTAGGTGGTATGACTAACTGACCGGACCTTTTACCAAGTGTATAAATTTGTCACAAAACACTTAATAGAAGAACGTCATATAACCCAAAGTATAAGGTTGTGTTAATGCAAATATATGACTAACTAGTCAAGGTCATCTCCCAAGGGATTATGTTATCCTTATCCTATTCTAAGAAGCCATCTAGATGAAAAACAAGTGTGTAAAATAAAATAAAAAGGTGTGATCAAATGATAATCCAAATCACTTCAAGAGTGGAATGGAATTGTACCAATCGAGTTGTCTCATGTAACTTCAGTCGAGTTCTAGGACAACTAGAATCGAGCCAAATTCTTGTAGCTTTCGACTAGATCGAGTAAAAAGCAAAGTATGTAAGTTAGTAAAATCAAATGTGGAAATGACTAGGGCTTGGGGACTATTTCTTCCAATCCTTGCTAATGCAATGTCAAAATATGTTATAATGCCATAGAGTGAGAACTATTTGCTCAAGTGCTCAAATAAATGATGACTAAACAGTAGTATGCATGCTTAGGTAAATGTGAATCTAAGAATGAGTCAATCCAACATCAAGTGTCACATGGTGTTTGCTATTCACAAGATGTTAGTCAACTACGGTCTCAAACTAGATTCAATTCAAGATAAGCAAGCCACACATAGCGTTTGCTATTGGCAAGCATAAATTGAATTGATCTAGAGTGGATTTTCACTTTACAAGTTAGCAATCAATCATTCCTCACATGGTGTTTGCTATTGAAATGATTGAAGTACTAACTCTAGTGTTATATGTGTCTTACATGCATCACTAGATTACGGAATTACTTATGAGTCTCATCCATACTAGCCGGCTAATTATCAAAACATAGAATCATGTTTAAGAACTAAACAAAGTGCATAAAGGAACAATCTAAGCATGACTTAGCATCCGACTTTCATATTAGCTTAAACATGGATCCTAGTATTCTAATCGGTTTTGTGCCTCCTATATGCTTACTAAATGCTTTGATACTCACATAATTCTAGGCACTATAACAAATTTAAACACTACATAACTTTGGATTGAGATTCTCACTCCAATTCCTAGTATGTAACTACTCACTCATGATGAGTGAACATGCAATCATCTCATAAACACAAATAGAATTCATAGAATCAAGAGAGGGAGAAATGATGAATATCAACCAAAGAACTAAGAGAACCGAGTTTACCAAACAAATATAAGTAGGTCACAAAGTATCCAACTCGATCCAATCAACACAACTCGGTAGAATTTTCTCAAGAATGCTTCGAACCTCTAACTAAACTAAGGAGACTAAGCTCCAATCGTAAGAGAGGATTTTAGAGAGCAAAATTGTGGAGTAGTGAATTGGTGTCTATTAAAAAGAACTAAGCCCTTTATATGGGCTAAATTCAACTTCAAATCGGCACGAATTGCCAGCCTCATCAAAATATAATCTTCTTTGTAACTGTCGTCATGTGGCCGAGTTTGTTGTAACGGCATTACGTATCGATCGAGTTATGTTCAGATCTACTCGACTTACGTTACAAAAATAAGTCGGTGACATGGTCTTCTTCTTTTTCAGTCGAGTAGGTTGCCTTACTCGACTAGTACATGAGCGACGTGACATGTCTTCAGCCTGACTCTCTTGGCGGTCGAGTCACTCCTTGTATCTTCAGTCGAGTGACTCTTCGGCTGCCGAGTGGTTTCATGTCTCTACTTTATTCCTTTTGCCAGAGAGCCTAAGTCTCCAGGTTCGAGTCTAGTCCTTCTTCTTTGTGCGAGTGAAGGGAAGCCTTCAGTTGAGTTTGCACATACACTCGACCTTCTGGACTTGCATCTCCATAGTGAGTCTTGACTTTCCTCATGTATGCTTAGCCTTCTCCATGCTTTGCTCCAAGGCTTCCTTTACTTCCTTTTTCCATGCTTCCAACTTTGATGATGAGGTGGTTGTTTCCTTAAGCCTTAGATATGTCCTTTTATGCTCCAAATAGGCCTAAAATCACCTAAGCACGAGAGACAAACGGGAGTAGACACTCTTTGATGCAAATAAGCTCTAGCAAAGATGTAAATGCCTAAACCCACGCAAAACTAATAAAAACACATGAAAATAACACTATAACAGATAGCATAAAAAACATGCTATCAAAATACCCCATACTTGAACCTTTACTTGTCCCCAAGTAAACTTCTAAGCACAAATGATCATCCAAATCACTTCAAGAGTGGAATGGAATTGGACCAATCAAGTTGCCTCAAGTAACTATAGTCGAGTTCCAAGACAACTACAGTCGAGTCAAAATTCCTGTAGCTTTCGATTAGATCAAGTAAAAAACAGAGTATGCAAGCTAGTGAAATCAAATGTGGAAACGATTAGGGCTTAAGGACTATTTCTCCCAATCTTTTCTAATGCAATGTCAAAACAGGTTATAATGTCATGGAGTGAGAACTATTTGCTCAAGTGCTCAAATAAATGATGACTAAACGGTACTACTATGTTTAGGTAAATGTAAATCTAAGCATGAGTCAATCCAACATCAAGTGTCATATTGTGTTTGTTATTCACAAGATGTTAGTCAACTACGGTCTCAAACCAGAGTTCAATTCAAGATAAACAAGTCGCACATGGTGTTTGATATTGACAATCATAAATTGAATTGATCTAGAGTGGATTTACACTTTAAAAGTTAGCAATCAATCATTCCTCACATGATGTTTGGTATTGGAATAATTAAAGTACTAACTCTAGCATTATAGACGTCTTACATGCATCACTAGATCATAGAATTACTTATGAGTCTCATCCATACTAACTGACCAATTATAAACACATAAAATCATGTTTAAGAACTAAACAAAGTGCATAAAAGAACAATCTAAGCATGACTTAGCATCCGACTTTCATATTAACTTAAACATGGATTCTAGTGTTCTAATCGGTTTCGTACCTTTTATATGCTTACTAAAATACTTACATACTCACATAACTCTAGACATTATAACAAATCTAAGCACTAATAGCTTTAGATTAGGATTTGCGTGCCTCCTATATCCTCTTATTTATACATTGAAACTCCGATTTCTGTTTTTTCTCAATAATTCCGCATAACAAGATGACACCTTAGTGACCGACACTAATTCTACGCACCAGTAGCTTAGTACACCAGTAACTTAGTACACGCCAACCTGGCACATGATTAGGTGTCAAGTACTTTTGTATAAAACAAAATGAATAATGACATTATATTCCGAAGTCGATTATTTTGGAAACTTTTATTTATAAAAATTATTAAAAATATTTGTTGGCAATTCGCCCCCATAGTCCGCTGTGAGAGTGGCAGTGATGGTGGCAATGAATAGTCGCATTCAACTCTCTCTAATAATACCTTTTCCTCTCTCTCTAAAAATAGCATTTATACTTTCAGTAAAATAACACAAACTCACCCTACCTTTTGTATATGTTACGAAAGAGGCAAGTAGTTAACTAGTAATCTGTTAAAATTAAGTTAGAATAACATAATGCAATGTCATCATAAAATGTGTGTCAACTATTGTAAATATTCCTTATTGATACGCACGTACGATATTTTATTAGTTTCTTTCAACATCGACTCGATCTCCATAGACAAATTATAAAATTGTGTATGCTAAATTGTAATATATGGATTACGACTTGTAAAATATAAATAAGTTGTTCATAAGCTATTATTTTTAAAGTATAAAATATTAAATTTACTTTTTTTTTTACTTAGTAACCATGAACTTTTTGTCAATAACTATTTAGTTGTTTGTAGAATATAAGACTTTATTTAAGAATTATTACTTTGTAAAATATAATGAGTTTAATTAATGCGATGTAAATACTAAATAAATTTTACAAAATTACGAAATACTATATTAAAAATTCTAAATAGTTTATATGTTTATATCTTGTAAATTATAATGAGTTTTACATGTTCTTCTGATGTAACACATGCGCGTTAAGTCCAAGACCAACATATAAGATACGAGACAATTTTATCCTAACACCCTATCATATACTATTATATGGCTCATTGACGGATAATTTTCGTTCTAATCCCCAATCAATGTATTAAGACCGATAAGCGTAATATTCGAGATTGACAAATCTCACACTGTGTTAAATTCTTATAAGTCCAAATAAAAGAGAAATAACTCACACTAAATAAAAAGAGAAAATTATTGTTCAATGACGAAAGGCTTCCTAACGCAAACAATAATAAGACACCTACATTGATTATAAACGTCCTCTAATACTATAACGAACTTCTTACTTGATAAATTTTGTACATATATATGTTACCTTTGTTTGTTTATTGTGCTTAACTAACTCAATCTATTGGTCATCTTTGATACCTTAATTGAAACTTTCCCCATTGATCTTTAACATTGGAATTTTGTACATGTGTTACATTTTATAATGAGCTCAAAGTTTATTCTCTAACAAAGAATAAAAGAAAGTCCAACAATGTTATTATAGTCGAAGAAGTGGAGTGTTAACATATTTATATTCAATTTGTTTATGAATGAGTTGTGCATGAGCGGAACCGAAAATTTAAACAACTTTCAAAATATCTTCAATTTCGTCTTATTTAAAAAATGAATAAGTTCGAGCCAAACTTTTTCATGAAATTGGGTCATTTAAACTTATATTTCTAAATATAGTATTTTCGACCCAAATTCCTAGTGTATATCTCAATGAAAAACCACATTTCAAGAATCAGATTAGGTCATTTATCTATTCATTTCGATTCTTGATTCCAAACCGAACACAACACGCATACCAAACGAACCCTTATAGGTTCCAAAAAGAGTTGTATTCTTATAGTTCACATTCAAGACCTAATTACAAAAAAGTGTTGAACAGACCTCGTCACAAACTAACACCTATCCCTATCACAAAGCATGTCTGTAACTACAAACTAAACAGTAGTTAGTTAGCTTAGCTTCATCCTCCTCCTTCCACCCAAACCCAATTCCCCTTCGCAGGGCCCATCAACACTTCTCAAGCTCCTTCAACACAAATAAAAATGAATAATCACCACTTCTTTTCCCTTTTTTTCTTTTTTCACATTCCTCCCTTTAAATTATAATCATTAAATTTCTCATCTTCCAATTCTATCCTCACCTTGATCATCCATAACCAGATCACACTCTCCAGATGTTTCTATAAATAAACCCATCAATACTGTAGGGATACATCTCTCTCTTTCAGACCAAGCCTTCATTATCTTCTTCTTCTTCTTCTCGGATCTTCTTCGACATGTCGAACTGCATCGATGTTTCCTCCGAGCAACTCTGCTACATCCCTTGCAACTTCTGCAATATTGTTCTTGCGGTCTGTCTTCTAATTTTTTTAGTTTTTTTTTTTTTTGAAGATGGAGATTTAATTTATAGATCTATTTGGAAGAGGGTTAAGTTTTTCTTGTTTTTTTGCAGCAAGTCATGTCTACATCTTGAAAACCCTTTTCTCAATTTCTTTGAAGATTTTATTTCTTCCATGATCTTCTTCACTTCTTTCTTTTGCAGTCATGAGATAAAGTCGTACCCTGATGCTAATTCTGAGTACTGCACACAAACACTACACGCTCAATCTCCACACAGAAGCGTGTAACCACATAATATATATATTTTTTCTTTTTTTCTTACCTCATTGCCATTTTTATAAGTGAATGATGTTCAATTTAAAGTCAGAAACCCAGAAAAAGAAAATTACAGTAGAAAAAATGGTTTTTTTTGTCAGATCCTCTTGAAGACATCTTTTATCAGTTCTCATCCAATTTTAATTCTTTTTTTTTTCCTCAAAAAAGCTTATAAAATCTTAACAGGAAAACCTAATTACCAAATTGTGTGAATTTAGTTGCCCTAGCTTGAATTGCTCTTCATTGTTGATGGAAAATGGAAAACCTAGTATAGTTAGGTAGACCTAATTTTCAGGTGAAGCTATCTTCGTCTTGCAACTTCATCCGATTGAATTGTGATTTAATGAAATCTGCAGGTGGGAGTGCCATGCAGCAGCTTATTGGACACGGTGACGGTGAGATGCGGGCACTGTGGAAATCTGTGGTCTGTAAACATGGCTGCCGCTTTCCAGTACTCTCTCTCCTACTCTCCTCCTTCATTCCTTTGGCAAGATGTTCCTCATCATCCTCAGGTTCAATTTTGTGACTTTCATTTACGTTTCTTCATTTCACAGATTCTTTCTTCATACCCACAATTCAAAAACTAAATGATCAAAATTTCAGACATTAAAACACAAGTAGCTAGGTTTATATTCTTCGATTTTATGATGTAATATAAGCCGAGCTACTAGATCTCGTTTAGTTACTAAACAAAATATGAACCCATTTTTAAGCTTGATTAATATTTAGATTTGACTTGAGTTTTGCTCGTTTCTAATCAAACTGAACTAATAGCCCTAACTATATGATCATATGAATCAATACTGAATAGGGTTGTGATTATGTGATACGAGTATGAAAACTCTGGTCGAGCTTGTTCACTTACTAAACAAACTAATATGAGTTGAATTCTCGAGCTCAGTTTAGTATATGAGAAATATTTTATAGCCTCGATTAAAATTTAGATTGAGCTAGTTTGGCTCGAATAACAATCTCACATCCAGGTAGCATACTATACTATTTAGCTTTTGTCCACTAATTTAGGAACAATCTTTTCAACAGTGAAAGATAGATCTATATAGTAGTATATAGTAGCTGGGGACTGATGTCTGATGATCTATCTGCAATTACAAAAAAGAAAACTGTCAAATCTGTGGGTATTACTTCTCTTTTTGTTGCCCAACAGCAGGTTCAGGCTTCAGCTTCCTCCCCCTGCTCCTCTTTTTATGATACATCACTTCATTATTTAACACTCACATTTTCCCTCTTTTACTTTTACCTTCAATGTCAACGTTTACTGTGTTCAACAGTAACCTACACTGTTGCACAAACTTCATAGAAATTTGTTATACATTCATTTGTCACTTTCGTTAATGTTATTATTCATGTACAGGCCAATAGTCACAGCAACCTGATTAACAAGGCGGACAACGCCATGGGTTCGTCTTCAAGATACTACACAAACAAGATCGCAACTCGCACTGCACCTAATCCGGCTGAGAACCGGGTCGTCAATCGACGTAAGTAAAACAACTTGACCCACATATACTTCACAAACTAGCTAATCTAACTGTCTTCACCTTTTTTTAAATATTTTTTGCAGCACCTGAAAAGAGACAACGTGTACCATCTGCATACAATCAGTTCATCAAGTAAGTCTTGTTTTTTAGTTTATGATAATTTGGGTTAAATTGATTAATTAAGAATCTGAAATTGGATAATGAAGGGAGGAGATTCAAAGGATCAAAGCTAGCAATCCTGATATAAGCCACAGGGAAGCCTTTAGCACTGCTGCAAAGAATGTGAGTTGAATTTACTATGAATGAATCATATTAAAAAACATGTATAATGATATACATAACCCTAATTGTTTAAACTCCGTGATCAGTGGGCACATTTTCCTCACATTCATTTCGGGTTAATGCTCGAAACCAACAATCAGCCAAAACTTAACGAGGTAATTAAGTTTTATACGTTTATGTTGGTACGAAACACTCGAATTTGTTCATTCTAATTTACGGGGCCGTTGTTGTTGGATCTTCAGGGTCATGATAAGCATCTTCTGCCGAGGACTGCGTTACTCAACAATTGAAGCTTGTGCTTGATTGAGTGTACGTTCACGCTGGTGAGCAACCGAGATTAAAGACTTGTTAAGTAATCTCGATCTACAACTTGTTTTGGATATTGGTTTGTTTTTAGTACGTGTGTTTTGTTGATAAAGATAATATCTTGCTTACCGTTACTTTCGATTTGAATGATCATTCCTGTGATCGGCCATGATCATAGCTATATATGTACTTAGTTTGTGTATCTTGTGTGGATTTTCGTTGGCATTTCTTCTTTCCATGGTGTATGACTCTATGGTGATTAAAACACAATAAAGATTGCATTTTGAAGCATGAAGTTAGATGATCAAATGAAACTCTAGTGTTAGGGTTCATTGATCGTAGCTATATATATAGCAAATAAGACGTATTAGATGCATTAACATTGACCGACGGTCGCGAGAAAATATTATCGCAGATTAGTGAAGATATATTTTTTTAAAACCAAATGGTTACGTGTTAAAGAATAAAAGGGAAATACAGAGGGAGTATAAAGGAAATGGTACACAAGTGAAAAGGAGAGAAAAAGAAAGAGGTAGAGAAGAACAACAGAAGAACAGTAAGAGGGCGATGTATGTAGTTGATGCAGGAGATGCCGAGGAAGGACATTCAGAGGCGATTGCAGCTAGTGTTGTTGGTCCAGGTACTTTGGTGGTGAGCTTGACGTGAAAGAGGATCTTGAGAATATATAGTATGGTGGAGGCATTGGCAGTGAAGCCATTGAAGATATGATCATTTCTTGCTTTCCAAACCTCAGTAGACTAAGGTAGTGAGGGTAGCAGCGGTGATTTGAGATTTGAAGCAGTTCTTGGAGTTGGTGGTTGCGAGCCAATCGAGCCAAGCAGTTCTTGGAGTTGGTGGTTGCGAGCCAATCGAGCCAACCATGAAGAGAGTAACGTCTCTGGGATATATAGAGCCAATTGAGGATATTTTCAAGGATGGCTAGGACGTAGAACATTGGAAAAGGAGATGATCAATGGTAAGGATGTTGGGCAGTGGATATCTAAAGTCTAGTATAGAAGTTCGGTAAACTATTAAAAGATAACGGCCCGTCGATTTGTTCTATATATGGAATATGAGAAAAAACCGAATTTAACAATAAAGAAAGAAAACGGTCCGTCGATTTTATTGAGAAGTTTCAAATCACATGTAAAACACATAAGTTGCATGAATAACGATACAATATATAGAGTACCGAAACTCTAAAATCCATACAGATGACAAACGGTCCAAACAACACGGAAATCATATCATCAACAATATTACGTTCCGGACACTGGGACTTCATCACTCCCATACCGCAAACGAGAAGAACGAAATCCTCTCGATCCCTGACTGAATTAACGAAGTGTGACATTCAAGTATATAAAAAATATCGTCTTCTATGTGTTTCAAATGACCGACAGTACGCATCAAAAGCAAATCCACTGAAAGCAAACGTAATTAACTTGCTCGCTACGTACCTTGATATTCTTCGAACAAGTATATATTATGCATCAATATATACTAGGCATATATGGATATCATAGCTGTAAAGTTCAGTCCCGAACAAAACATGAATATTGTGCTCGAAGGAAGTTTCAACCAAAAAACATAGAATAATCAAAGCATTCAAATACTTTTTTGAACGAACCAAAATTCATTCTCGTAATTAACAACGGATTAAACAAGAAATTATCCTATTATTGACTCTTAAATCAAATTAATTTTAGTTTTTGTAACTTGGATTTATTATGTATTAAAATACTTTAATTGTAATTTAGTGATAAGTAACATAGTAAAGTTAATGATTGTATTTTTGTTGCAATTCAGACCGTGCAAAGTATTAGTAAATTACAATACTTATATAAATAAAGTATATACAAAATACCAAGATATTAGTAACTTAAAATACTTATATAAATAAAGTATGTAAATTACAATACTTACATATAGTAAATTTAATGATACAATTGTATTTGTTACAAGAATAATCTTATAAAAATCTTGTCACATAATATTTTGCTTATATTCTGTATAAAAATGATGTGAATTACTTGATTTTATATATAAATAGATATAATTAGATATAATATTATTTTAATAATTTATTTTATGGAGAAAGACAAATTAATAAATTTAAAATCAAAATAAACTTAAATTAGCTTTAAAATATGATATCTTATAAATATAGAATTAAAAGAAGATTAAAAAGTATATATGATTATATAATTGGTGAAAACCCTAATAATTTCACATGAATACATATCTCAAAAAGCTAACTCTTTGCAAAAGTAAGATATCAGGAAAAAGAATTGTTCTGTCTAAGCATAAACTGCAAACTCATGAAGACATGGCCCCTTGAGATTAAAAGAGTGAATGGACCACCATTTTATTTGCTTCTTTTGCACCAAAAGACGCTTCCCACTTCAATTTCTACGTGACCTTACAAACTGCAATTTGGTCAAACTGATCATTTCCCTTTACATAAGTACCATAAATTTGTTTCCAATTTATAAAAATATCACATAAATGATTGTATCAATGTTGGGTTAGAACTCAATTTTGAAATGTGGCGTTGGTGACTTTCTTAGCACAACTTCGATGGGTTTCAGCGCGACTATGTTAACATCGAAAAATGAAAGCATTTTGACTTCGTCCACACGAACACATTCTTGCAATGTACTCATACGATAAAAATGAATTACGTTCCACATTAGTTTATTGAGGTTAACACCAATGTGTAATAGAGAGAGTAAGTAACCTGGTTGCGCAAATAAGAGATTTTGTATTTGTATGCTTAGAATCGGATCGAAATAGGGTTCTACATGTTGTACATATGAGATTTTGTTAGACTTATTGGTTGTATGTCATTTACATTTGAATTATATAAAACACGGGTAGGATAGTCGAGTTAGACCTAGACGTTACGATTATACATACAACAAAAGAACTATATAAAAAAAAAAATGTGTGTGCATATATATATATATTCACGTGTATATGTATGTTGCATAGAATTCCTTTCTAAGTAAGTGAGAATGCAAAACCCTAATATCAAGAAACAATATGTGTAGTTCGTAAGACAATTCATAAAAATCGAAAGGATAGATAGGACCACAAATGTGGAAATGAAAAGGCTTTTAAATGTTTACATTATAAAAGAGAAGTTGGCCTCTCTAGTTTTGGATTGCAGACCATGCGATTTACATGCAAAAAAGGACTCTGCATTTAAACCATTTTTTGGTGCACCAAATACATTGATAAGACATTACAACGTCACCCAACAAACTCACATTCAAATTTCGATCTCATTTCTACTCTTTCACCACTTTATAGTATGACTAATCATGTATTGATTTAGGTCGAGTTACTAGTTAAAATGTGATAGTTGGAACTTTGGCCTTATTTTACGTTTTTAATACGGTTTTTCTTTCAAAAAATAGATTTCTTATATATATATATATATATATATATCCCACGTACTCAGCTTAACTTTTTTTATTTTTTATTTTTTTATTGTTAGAACAAAAGAAAATTTGTCGGATTTAGGTTCTTCAAGCTTCTGTTTAATTATAAACTTGATTTTTACTCTAAATTTGATGCATTAATTATTTGTTTTATTTCTATACGAGTAAAGAAGCTCAGATTATATGGGGTTGAAAATGGTCTCAGTTCTTTTACTTTGTGTTTAAACTTTATAACTTGAGCTTTTTCTTTGGTTCTTTTAGGAACTTTGGCCATAATAAGGCTTGACAAATGTCAATGCATTTAGGATTAGATTGCAATAGATGATAGAAAACGAACACGTTCTTTAACCCAATTTACCAAGCAACTTTGACTACAATAGGGGCGTTGTCAAGTCGGTATTTTATGTAAATAGAATGATCGAAACCCTAATTCACCTAATAGATAAGCCTAATATTTGTTGGGTTATGGAGCCTCAAACTATTGTATGTTGGATTGATGTTTTAATTGTGACCTATTTAAACCCTTGATTAATTTGTATCATAAAATAACCCTAATTAGCATTATTTGGCCATTATAATAAGGCTTTACTTTAAAAAATTAGGGTTTTACAAGTTACACTACTCATGTGTAAACTTCTAAGTTTCAATTAAGCATTTCATGCATGTTAGAACTATATATATGTAAATTGAAAATTTGAGTAAAAAGGATCGTGAAAGTTATGCAGAGACAAATATACCCAGCTAAAGGAGAGAAAAGTGGGGAAGTAAAAATGGAAGGAAACCTACAAGATGATCAGATATCCATATGATCCAGTTCTCCATTGCAGGTTTCATACATGCTTCTATGCAGATCGATCAGAATGCAGTAGTGCCCTCCTCATAAATGATTGAAAATGTAAGTTTAGAGAGAGATTGTTTG
This sequence comes from Fagopyrum tataricum, assembly GCA_002319775.1. Lineage (NCBI taxonomy): Eukaryota > Viridiplantae > Streptophyta > Magnoliopsida > Caryophyllales > Polygonaceae > Fagopyrum > Fagopyrum tataricum. The sequence goes on from CM008283.1 coordinate 52,636,316, forward strand.
TGGAAATACCAGTTTGACCCTTGGGATCTGCAGTTCAGGTAACTTCCGCCATGGAAGAAAGAAACAAAAGCTTGGTGGAATTCACAGAGGGGTAAAATAGTAAAAACTCCTTTCTGGTTTGGGTTCGCACTGAATAAGGGGGAAGCTGAGACACTGACAGAAAGAATCTGAAACGTCAATTCCAACGACTGTAATTGTGAATTTAATGTGTTTTTCATCTCTTATTGGCAACCACAATTCCGCCATTTCTTAGTCTCATTACTGCCCATTTTAAGCAAACAATTCAATTGCATGTAAATGCTACTTCGTATCATCTTTCACGACCATCACTGATCCATTAATTCAGGGTTTTTTTCAACCCTAAATTTTGTTTTAAATACAAATAAAATGATATATTTTATATTTTCCTTAAAATAGAGCAATGAATAGTTAATTCAAGGACAAAATAAAAGTAGTTTAAAATAAATGAATTTAAACGATATCCTTTTAAAGACAAAGTTAATCCTTAACTTCATTGGTAGTGTTAATGAGACCTCAATCACTATAGATTCTCTAATGGTGAGATTTTATCAAGTACTTCTGTGTATAAAGGAATTAACATCTTTATAAATATTGCAAATTTTGTTATAGGATACTTCCTCCGATCAAAAAAAAATGACTTCTTAGCCATTGACACAATTATTAAGAAAATTAATAAACAACATTAATTTTATAAAGTTTTTTCTCAATTTTACAACTCATTAAATGTTCACCACCATTTTACACCAATGGGTGAACATTTTATTATAAAAATATTTAATTAAAATAATTTTCAAAAACTATTCTCACAACTCTCTCTTAATTAATAACCTTAAAAACATAAAACGACACTTAAACTGATCAAAATTTTATTGCTAGAAAGTCATTTATTTATGATCGGAGGAAGTACTAATTTTTAAAGAAAATTGTCTCCTCTGAAATATTAATTAATATTAATGTTTGTAAAATTACGCCACACACCTTTCTAATTTAAATTTTAAACTTTTATTTATAATTCATTAAAATAATTCTTTAATGCATTTTATGTTTGTTCATTAACATTTTTAGAGAAGTTCCAAATTTACTTTAATAATAAAAAAAAAGAAATTTATTACAAATAAAGTACAGTAAAAAGACATCACCTTCAATTTGGAGGAAGTAGAAATGAATGAAAAATATATTTACACAAAGCAAAGAATCACTTAGATTCCTTTTAGGGGCTTCTAATCCCAAAATAATACGATAACTCGTAATTATAAGGATTATAGTTTTACAATAATCCCAAATACTTTCTTACATGTTAAGATGTAATCTTTTCACAATAATTTTTAAAATATATAATCTATTATCCAAGTCTTATCGAACGGATCCTAATACCAGAGAAATTAAAATGATAATATTTATATAATTGGAAAATAAATAATTGACATGTAGAAGAGAGGCAAGAGCCGGGATTTATGGGCTCGTCGGCAGAAAATGGTATGTCTGATTGGTTAGGGTTTGGAAAAGCTGAAAGCAGCCACTTGTTAAAGCAGCTTAGTTTTTGTCCTCACAAAGGATATGTTCTTTGGGTAAAAAACACTTGCAAGCATATTGCATATCTTAATAATGAAATGAAAGAATCCAAAACTCAAATAATGGCAACAAATAATATAAAGTGGCACCATGTTCTCTCAATAGATATGTTGTACGTCTATGAATTAGACTTGTCCAATTCCGTTACTACACTTTTAGACTTGTAATTAACCACTTAGTATTGACTTTTAAAATAAATATTGTTTAAATTATTTATATTAGTTATCATATAAAAAAAATTGTTGTTTTTCTACAAGATTTTGCTTTATGTGTTCATAAAAATAAATATATGAAGTACCCAAGACTAAATTTAGAGGATGTGTTATGTATGCTCTACTTTGGGCTATATATGAGTACCTATTTGGGCCTTTAATAGATCTAGAGCCCAATTCTAACTCCAAGATGGGCCTCTAAATGGGCCAATCACTTCCCTCACGTGTAGCCTTTTCATCAACCTATCTATGTTGAGGATTAACATGACCAAAGCTATATTTTGCTCATTTCCACTTTGTCGGTCAATATTAGGAGTCCGATGACGTGTGAATGAACCACTTCCGTCGTTCCATTTAGCTTCCGATGACGTGTGAATGAATCACTTCCATCGTTCCATTTAGCTTGGTACGTAACTTATATAGGGCTATTATGTGAGCCGAGCTCACGGCTCGGGTTAAGAAAAAAAAATGCGCGATTCAAGCTCGTTCACTTGGTTAAAAGAGTTGTATACAAACATAATTTTAAGTATGGTTAAAATTTGGGTCTCGCAAATGAGTTGAACATGAGCACGTCAAAACTCGGCTCATTTGACACGAATAACTATAAGAGTGATACGTAAGTCGAGCAATCTGACACGAACTCATTCAACTTCTAAAAAACCTAAATATAAATATGTTTTCAGGCTCGACTTATTCATAAATAGGTTGAACATAAACACATCAAAACCGAATCTTTCTACTCAAATAACACCTCTAAGCTAGCATCTTTGATCATCAAAACTCCCTACGATTGTCGCATCCAATTTCATTGCTGTCCCTTTCGGGTCACATAGAAACCAAAATTACCCTTGTCAGACAGTAACATAGGATAAGAACATGTTTCATTCAATTGCTTAGAATCAAACAAGAATTCGACACGAACGCAGTTTATCCTGTAAACATCGTCGCCAAAACCAGCCATCACTATGATGCATTGCGGTCCATTGGTGGGTGTTGATTGAGCACAATGAAGAAAAAAAATCAGCTCCCTCATTAACCACATCATCTTGTAAAAATATCACTCAGGAGAAATCACATCATCTTTAGGTACCTTTTTCTGGCTAAAACAACATATTAGACAACTGATCAAACACTAACCTCACTTCAAAATCATGTATTATCCTTATCCTTTGAGCTGTCAAAAGAACATGTTCCCAGTATGTTTGGCAGAGCAACTATGCAAAACAGTATACATATACTGAGAATAGGAAAATATCCGGTTATCTTATACTGCATGCAGGAAACACAATTTTTGACGTAAAGAACTGATGAGCTATTTCAACAAATATTTGGTAGATAAACAAACAAGTTGGTTTCATGAAGCTAAGTATTACTTACAGTAAAAAGTCGGCAGGACAGCTAAAAATATTGAAAATAATGCTCTCTATCGCAAGTTTAGCTTTTAGCCCCAATGGGCTAATAGTGACAGCAAACATGTACTCTAGTGAACTACATCGTTAACATCGTTTTCAATTCAAGCTGAGTTGCCCGTTTTCATCTGTGTAAGCGACGGCACATTTAACTTCAAGTCTTCAACCACTGCAATTATTAGACCACAAACCCATGCATCAGTTTCTACCTAGTGTCATGCTTTCGCTATCACTGTATTCAGCACACCACATAATAGCAGAACAAGCAACCAAGGTAAATTTGCATGGTCCTCCTCCATTTTTAACCCTTTTTGTTTGCATATCATCAAAACTGATCAAAATCCATGGAGAAAATGAGCAGCATAACTCATAAGACAAAGACTTAGCATATGAAACAATCCAAATCGAAAGGGAACAAGGAATAACCCTTATCCCTGCAAAATGGCTAGCTGGATGGAGTGCTCAGCCCATACCTATGCATCATAAATTATGTTATCTTAAGAGAATTGAATCACCTGACAAACCATAAACATTGCAGGATGCTTACCATGCCCCATACACCTTCAGGTAATGTTGACATAATTTGAAATTCTGAAAAGAATATTCAGAGTTAAGATTAGAATGAGAAACAAGTATAAAGGAACAACGTCTATACTTTCCTTCCGGTATTGCTCAGCAGACGTGTATAGAACAAGCAGTTTTTTTTTTTTCCAACTTTTAACCCCAAATCAAGGGAAAGGTATCTTATTTATAAGGAACGAAATGGGCTATATACAGCACTTTGTTCAGAGTAAAGCATAAACGGAAACAATCGTGTGAAAGAAGTTTTTGCCT